>CM019063.1:507960392-508482010 GCA_009667805.1 Leptobrachium leishanense | reverse complement strand
CCGCCCTGTATCCCTGCTTCCCTTCACATCAAAGCTCTTAGAAAAACTAGTCTTCAACCGCCTCTCCCTCTTCCTGTCCTCCAATTCCCTACTTGACCCCCTGAAATCTGACTTCCGTCCCCTACACTCAACTGAAACTGCCCTCACCAAAGTCACCAACGACCTCTAACTGCTAAAAAACACGGCCACTATTCTATTCTCATCCTGCTTGACCTCTCGGCTGCTTTTGACACTGTTGACCACCCCCTCCTTCTACAGACCCTCAACTCTCTGGGTCTCGGTGAACACTGCACTTGCTTGGGTTGACTCCTATTTATCCAACAGGTCCTTCTGTGTGTCCTTTGCTGGTAACTCCTCCTCTTCATTGCCTCTAGACATGTGCACAGCACAAAATTTCGTTTTGAACTAATGGATTAGTCCTAAAATGCAATTTATTTAGTTGCTAAAGAAATTCGTTTTCAGTTCTTTAGTATGAAAACTAATTTCATTCATCCGAAAACCTGAGATCGTTGCTTGTTACAGTATCTCTCACTCTCAGCACAATGTGCCAGGCAAAGCTGTTACAGTAACTGACTGCTGCTCACAGTGCTCAGAGTTCCAGTAAAACTAGTAAATAATATTTTAGAATATAAGAGGTTAGAACAATATTATTTCCTTGTTTTATTGAAACTCTGAGCGCTTTTACAGTCAGTTACTGTAACAGCTGAGCCTGATACTTTGTACCGAGAGATAATATAACAAGCAGCCGATCTCAGTGCTCACAGCCAATGGATTTAAAGGGCTAAAAAAAAGGCTCCTCTCTGTATAATGTATAGAACATCCTCCTGCATTAATTAATATCCCTCTCTGTATAATGTAGATAACATCCTCCTGCATTAATTAATACCTCACTGTATAATGTATACAACATCCACCTGCATTAATTAATGCCCCTCTCTGAATAGAACATCCTACTGCATTGTCATGTGGAGGGTGCAGAACTTCGGAATGCAATGCTTATTCAGCAGAGTAGACGGAACTTTTACTTAAACTTTGTATCTCTGTGGGGAGACACAGGAATATAAAAGCAGGGGAGAGGGAAAATATTAACGTAAATCGGTCTGAAAGCTCAGAGAAGAGATAACTGGTGCAAATTTATTTTTATAATAAAATAAAGCACTTTAAATCTAGGGAAACATTAAAATAAATCACACTGAAGGCTCATAATGACAGAGTAACTGTGAGAGCTGGATACTAAATGTATCAGACATAAAAAAAAACTTTATAACAACAAGCAGCACTGGGAGAGGAGAGGGACTTTATATAAAACATGTATTATAGATGAAGAAAGGGGGATAGTGCTCCTGGATAATATAAAATGTATCAGACCTAAGCCCCTATTATGCAGAGCGGGAGGAGAGATAAAACACCTTTTATAAAGTCCCTCTCTTCTCCCAGCGCTGCTTGTAATAGAGGGGTTTTTACTATCCAGCCCTCCTCTGTCATTAGCTTTCAGTGTGATTTATTTAAATGTTTTCCTTCTCCAGCTGCTTTTATCATCTTGTCTGCCTCATAGACATGCAAGGGTTAAGTAAAGGTTTCCTCTCCTGTGCTGGCTGTCTGTGCTGCGAGTGAGTATTCTGGAGCTCTATCACTGTCAGATTTTCGGGTCGGGAAGGATTACGCATACAAACCTTTTCTGTAGCTTTGCGATGTTGCGCTTTATTACTGGTCTCCTTCACTCATCAATGTAATATCACAAAAAGGACTGAAACTAAAATGTAGTGCATTTTATTTTAGTTTCTTTCGTTTTTTGTACTGAGCCAGTTTCGTATCTCTTGAGTCATACTAAAACTAAATTATCCCAAAATTCGGACTGAATCGTTTTAGTACTAAAACGAATGCACATGTCTAATTGCCTCTATCTGTTGGTGTACCTCAAGGCTGTCCTTGTCCTCTGCTCTTTCCATCTACACCTCCTCCCTGGGCAAAATCATCAACAGCTTTGGCTTTAATTACCACCTCTACGCTGATGACACTCAGATCTACCTCTCTACAACTGATCTCTCTCCCCCTGTCCTTTTCAAAAGTCAGTGACTGTTTATCTGGCATCTCCTCCTGGATGGCCCCCCCCCACCTAAAGATCAACATGTCAAAGACTGAGCTCCTACTTATTCCTCCCTCCAATGCCTCCCCACCTCCTGACTTCTCTATCACGGTGGAGGGTATCACCATCTCCCCATCAACCAAGTTCGCTGTCTTGGAGTTACACTTGACTCTGCTCTTTCCTTCATCCCCACATCCAGTCTCTTTTCTCCTCCTGCCGATACCACTGTGTAATATTTCCAGAATTGGCCATTTCTTACCGCTGTCACCACAAAACAACTCATACACGCCCTGGTAATCTCCCGACTCGACTATTGCAATAATCTCTTATCTGGCCTCCCTCTGTCCGCCTCTCCCCCTACAAATCCATCCTGAACGCCTCCGCCAGGCTAATTCACCTCACCCGCCGCTCTGTCTCTGCCGCTCCCCTCTGCGAGTCCCTTCACTGGCTCCCCATCCACTGCAGAATTAAGTTCAAAATCCCTTATCCTTACCTACAAAACCCTCACTAACTCAGCGCCCCACTACCTGTCCTCACTAATCACCAGATACACCCCAGCCCGCTCCCTAAGGTCAAACAGTGACCTGCGCCTAGCTTCTCCCCGCATCACCTCTTTCCATGATAGACTGCAGGATTTCTCACGCGCAGCCCCCACTCTCTGCAACGCTCTCCCTCGTACTGTCAGACTTTCCCCTAACTTCTCTTCCTTCAAACGCTCCCTTAAAACATTCCTATTTAGGAAAGCCTACCACCCAACTCACTGACACAACCATCAATCACTCTCACCTTACAGTCCTCTCCTCCTGTTTCCAACCCCAACCCTCCTAGATTGTGAGTTCCTACGGGAATAGGGCCCTCATCTCCTCCTGTACTGTTTGTCAAATGTTGTTCAATGTATTGTAACCCTGTCTATACTGTGCTTATTGTACAGCGCTGCGGAATATGCTGGCGCTTTATAAATAAAGAATAATAATAATAATAAGAGTAAGAGCCAGCAGTAGTACCCCACCACGCGGCTTAATGTACTGGAGAGACGAACTCCCACATGGGTCGCTATAAGCGTGAAAGGCGCACAGGTGAGGTCCCTAATGGTGTCCAAAGAAGGGTGGGTCCCAGGTCGTATCGAACAGAAATAACAATAAAAACAGTGAAGGTGTAGGGAAGAAACCGGGGTTCATAACAATATTAAGCGAGAAACACACCCCATCCTCGTCAGGTCCCCGAGACAAGGGCGTAAGGTGGCCACATCAATGAATGCAGTATCCTAAGCCCCAACATTTCAATCCTCCCTGTCCCATGGCACGGATCTGGCTCTACTGCGAGAGAGGCCGAAGTGTCCCACGTCCCCTCTATCCCCCATCCCTTCCCCACGATAGGCAACAAGTCTGGCTGCAACATAAGTAATATACTCCCCTTCCCCTCCCGCCCCCCCCCACGAGAAGCAATAACCTCAACTTAGTGGTGGCCATATGTACCCCTTTCCCTCCTCTCTCCTCGCCCACCCCCATCCCACTATACACGGCACAACAATCTGCCCTAGAAGTAACCAGTCCCCCTTTCCCTTTCCACCCTCCCAGTCCACACCCTCTTCATGACAATCAACCGATCATACGGAAACAGTCATGTTAATTCTCCCCTTTCCCTCCCCCTCCCTCACCTCACAGCATGCCGCATGTGGTACCGTAATACGAGTGACAGCTTCCCCCTCCCTGTTATATGTAGCAAACAGTACTGCAATAATAGATCAGTCACGTCCCTTGGATCCAGCGTTCCGTGCACGTGCAAAGCGCGTCCATTACCACTTCCTCAAAACGTGCAGGATTAATTCTCGAGTTATTCAGCAGTGAACCCACCTCCCTTCCCGCCCCCCTCCCCATGAAAAACCGATTCCCTTCAACTGTTCCCTTGTTACCGCTGTATGGCCCAATCCGTGGTTAGAGAACCCCAATGGGACAGGTGGAGCGCATCAGCGTTCTTCTCACATATCCTGCCCGGTATGGAGAATAAAGATGAACTATTTCAATTAGATAGTGTGCCCGGGGTCTATCGCTGCTCCCCCAGGTACTCCGGATGTCCGGAGATGGAGGCGAGTTTGTCTGGCGTCGATTCCCAGATCTCCACCTCTGCATCTCGGTCGGTCGTGATACGTGATTTCAACTCGCGTTCTTTCGCACAGTGTGATCCAGTCGCAATCTGTAATCTGGTAGTGTCCAAGGAGGTTAGGAAATTCGGGACATATGCCATAGAGAGGATGGAAGCGGTATAACTCGGGGCGGCGTGGCCTGACCGCCGACTGACATGGCCGCACACTGAGTGAGCTCCGTCTCACCCCTGGCGAAAACAAAGCACAACACCAGCGCAGAGCAACATGGTCAAGGGTAAAAAGGCCCCCCAGACCCCTGGAACAGCGACAGCTCGCCCGGACTCACCGGCACCCGGAATCCGCCAGTACTTTGCCCCGCAGCACGAGGAGGACGGAGCTCAAACGCCACCTAAAATGGCGCCGACTCTCACATGCGGCCCGCCATCACCCACATCCTCGTCTACCGGCGCGTGGGACGCACCGGAGGACATACGCCAGCTCCTACGATCACTGCCTACGAAGGATGACCTGACGGCGGCCACAACATCACTCCGCCAGTCTCTGGCGGCAGACATCGAACGGCTCAGAGGTGACCTGGGAGGCCTACAGCGCCGCTTGGAACAGGTAGAGAAGGGGCAGAAGGAGAGTTCAGACCAGGCGGAGGCCACCATGGGTCGCACTGCACAGCACCATCACCTCCTCACCTCCCTCACCCGACATGTTGAGGACCTTGAAAACAGAGGCCGCAGGCAGAATATTAGAGTAAGGGGTCTCCCCGAGGGTGAGAAAACGGCGGAGGAACTACATCATGCACTACTGCGTTTATTCAATAAGGTCCTGGGACGCCCACCAGATACCCCGATAGATATTGAACGCTTTCATAGAGCTCTTAGGCCCAGGGGACCCCGGAAGCACCTCCGAGGGACGTCATCTGCTATCTTCTACATTTCAGTCTAAAAGAAGACATTATGAGACTAGCAAGGGACACCCCGAGACTGGCGCTGGATGGTGCCCCGATCTCCCTGTTTAATGATGTCTCTCAGCTCACCCTGCAATCAAGACGGGCACTACGGCCCCTCACGCTGGCCCTACAACAAGAAGGACTACAGTACCGATGGCTACACCCTTTTGGCCTACAGATCAGAACGCAACAAGGCCCGGTGACCGTCAGGTCGGGTGAAGACCTGGATGGAATCCTTCGCACGCTCCGATTGCCGGACGACGTACAGATAACGTGGCCGGACCCGTTGACGGTTTACACTACTGAACTACTCCCGCCGCAGCGCCCTGCCCGACGGAGGCGCCCACGAGGCTCACGGCCCTCCACGCGGGGAAACACCCCATCCAGCTCCCAGGAACTCTAACACGTTTTACACTGATCTTTCCACACGGCTGATTGCTTCCTAGAGCCGGACAGGTAGACCTACGGGACAACCCAAGCCTCTCCACAGGATGAGGAAAACTTGTCTCAGTGGTCCCGGCGGACTGGTACACCGAGACTGGGTCTGTTTGCTTGCTCCTTACAGCAGGCCTTAATGGCCTCGCCATGGGGTGGACACGCACACCCCTTGTTAATTGTTTAATTCCTGTTTTTTGGCGGTTGGTCACGTTTCCCTACTGAGTAGTAACGCGCCCGGCCGTGGGCACTTTTTGTGTGATAGGGTCCGACCTGCTCCACTAGGGGCGGTCCGACCGGAATTCGTCACACTCGTTACGATTACTCTGCCCAGAAGTTAATTTCTGGTTTTTTCCTTTTCCTTCTCTTACGATTTTCATTGTGATTGTTTTGCATATTCATACGTTTGTTTTTCTTTGTCAATTCGCGCAGGTCCGGTGGTAGTTACTCCTCTGCCGCACCCCTCACGTCAGATCCCGGTTATATCACCTGTTATACGTCATGTCATATGTTCCTGATTCCTTGAGGGTCCTCTCCCTGAACGTGGGAGGTTTGAATGTTCCGGCAAAACGCCACATCGCGTTACGGGAATTCCGTACTCAGAAGGTATCCGTTGCACTCTTACAAGAAACACACCTCACAGGGCCCCGGGCACCATCGCTCCGCAACCGGGACTACCCCACAGGGTTCTATAGCAACTACGCGCTAGGCAAGATGCGCGGCACAGCTATCCTATTGGCCAGGTCACTCCCATTCACCCTCAGGGACTCTGAATGCGACGTTGACGGCCGTTATACGTTAGTGAAAGGGACCATAGGCGAACAACTGTACACTTTTGCTTCAGTATATACCTACCTAACAAACGACAACACAGGGCGTTCAGGGAGATTCTCCGAGTGGTGGGGGCCTTTGCGGAGGGGATCCTTATTGTGGGTGGAGACATTAATATGGTCTTGGATCCTAAGCTAGACACGTCCAAGGGGACCTCAAGCCTGGCACAGTCAGTGCTCCGCCAGACTAGACTCCTCTTGCATGAACACAGGCTGGTCGACTGCTGGAGGGCCCAACACCCAACGGAGCGAGATTACACTTATTACAGCGCGCTTCACAGACGATACACCCGACTAGACTACATGTTTATCCTTTTCAACATGCACACTTAATCCGCAACTCGACCATTGGCACCACGACTTGGACGGATCACTCGCCTGTCATAGTCACGTTGGCAACGGCCTTATACAGAGCCAAATCCTTACATTGGCGACTTAATGAAACCCTCCTAGCTGACGTGGAGGTACTTAAAGGGCTGACAGACACACTAGAGCACTACTTTGAAGATAATGTACGCCCGGACACTCCCTCCCCACTGGTATGGGAGGCGCACAAGGCGGTGGCGAGGGGCTACCTAATAGCACAAGGGGCGAGACTTAAGCGGGCACGAACACGTCAGTTTGAAGAACTCCACGCACGCATTACTATCTTGGAACAGACCCATAAGGCCCACCTACTGGACGAGACCTACACAGAACTGATGAAGCTTAAAGCGGAGCTTCACACACTTCTTAACATTAGTGCCCTTCAAAAAATACGTAGGACTAAACAACGATACTTTGAACACGGCAATAAATGCGGTAGGCTCCTGGCCCACTCCCTTCGCAGGCAACGGAATGCCTCCTACATATCTAAGATACGTGCAGGCGCACAGGCCCCATCCTCTTTACCGCAGGACATTATGACACTCTTCCATAAACATTTTCAGGAAACGTACAACCTCCCCAGACAAACGGGCACACAAAATGCGGGACCATCGATGCTTACCTACGGCAACATCTCCGCACCACCTTGTCCAGTGACTCACGTCAGTCCCTAGAGAAACCCATAACCGGAGAGGAACTAGAGGAGGCAATTAAATTAACCCCCACGGGCAAGTCTCCCGGTCCTGATGGACTCCCCCTCCAGTATTATAAATCCCTGCACGGACATTTGGCACAACATTGGCTGAGGGCCTTCAACTCACTCACGGAAGGCACACAGTTACAAACATCGACTTTGACAGCTAACATCACACTTATCCCGAAACCGGGAAAGGACCCTGAGCTCTGCAGCAGCTACAGACCGATTTCTCTCCTTAACCAGGACCTCAAGCTGTTTGCGAAAATATTGGCCAACCGCTTGAGAGCACACGTTCCAATGTTGGTCCATTCAGACCAGACGGGCTTTATACCCGGGAGGGAGGGCAGGGCGAACACAGTGCGAGCGATAGACCTCATTCATGCAACCACCACTGGGGACCGTGAACCGACCTTACTGCTGTCCACGGACGCAGATAAGGCATTTGACCGGGTCAGTTGGCTGTTCCTCTCACACACATTGCGCTTTATGGGCATAGGCACGAACATGCTGACCTGGATCAATGCTCTATACACTAACCCCACGGCCAGGGTCAACATTAATGGCGCATTGTCGGCCCCTTTCCGATCACAAACGGGACAAGACAGGGCTGTCCCCTGTCTCCACTCCTGTTTGCATTGACGTTGGAACCATTTTTGCAGGCAGTACGCTCAGATACTGATCTGCACGGCGTGGTGGTTGGGAACAGGGAGCACCGGGTGGCGGCATATGCTGATGATATGCTGTTTTTTCTCCGCCAGCCGAGGATCTCCCTTCCGAAACTGCTACACCTTTTTGCACAATATGGAGCCTTGTGCAATTTAAAGATTAACATGGACAAGTCTGAAATTTTGCCCCTTCATGTCCCCCGGACGTGAAGGAATCCCTGGTGACGGCCTTTCCCTTCCGTTGGTGCTCTACCGGACTGAAATACTTAGGCATTATACTAACACCAGACTGCGCGACACTATATGCAGCCAACTACCGACCGCTCCTGACGAACCTGACTAATGACCTCTCCACGTGGTCATACCCTCATATATCGTGGTTTGGCCGAGCCGGAGTAATTAAAATGAACATACTGCCGCGCCTCCTATACCTTTTTCAGACCATCCCAATACTCCTACCAGGAGTTTTTTTCACACAACTAACCCGCACGCTCACTAGATACATATGGGATTCTAAAAAACCTAGAATAACTATGGCACTACTCACCACGCCTAAGGGCGCGGGTGGGGTGGCAGTGCCACACTTCTGGCACTATTATGGAGCGGCACATTTGCAGCGCATGCTGGAGTGGTTGACTGGCGCACAAGACAAACAATGGGTGGAAATCGAACAGGCCTGTGCGAATTACCCCCTGTCCGATATACCTTGGCTACCAGCCTCCATCTTACACAAAGAGATTAAAACACACCCACTGATCTACGCTACACTTCGCACTTGGAAACGCCTCAATGCTAAATTTGACCTCGCACCGTTCCCATCTCCACTGTTACTGCTCCAACGGCTTCCGGAGTTTTCCCGATCTTTACAGCTGACAGGCCTTTCAGACCCCCCGCCGCCACCACGCCCCTGCCATTTTATAACTGCTGGACAACCAGTTGCGTGCAACCTGCTGCCCCTTTCCCACCCAGATGCCTTTTTGACTAGGTTTCACCACCACAGATTGATTCAACGACTACGCTCGCTTTCCACGCTCGACTCATACACGAGGTCACTCACACAGTTCGAGACGATAGTAGAACGGGGCAGGTTACCCTCCCATTGCCTCTCAGCGATGTACGAGCTCATACAGTCCAATGTTGCTTGTCCGTCCGCGGCCCGTACCGGTTGGGAGAGGGAATTGGGCATTCAATTTGAGGATCACCAATGGAGGTCGATATGCTCGTTGGCCCACACCAGCTCAATGTCCACTAGGGTACAGGAAGCTAACTACAAACTACTAAACAGATGGCACAGGACACCCAACACACTTAGACACATGCCGGGAGGGGATGATGCATCCTGCTGGCGTTGCAACGCCCCTGCTGCCAATCCACTTCATATTTGGTGGTCCTGCCCGAAACTGCAACACTTCTGGCACACTATCCATGCCCAGGTTAGTGAGGTTATGGAACCTCAACCCCCTTTTCCCGGAATTTTATTTACTGAGCCACACTGATATGATCCCAGAGGTATTTAGGAAATCAGTGGCTGTCCGCCTGTTACAGGCGGCGAGGCTGACGATACCTCAGTACTGGAAGCGCGCTGAACCCCCCCACTCACGTTATGGCTCCACGAGGTGGAATTTATCCGCGCTTCTGAGGAAAGGTTGGCCTATGTTCAGGGGAGGGCCGCTGAAAATGCCTTAAAATGGTACTACTGGCTAATGACATGTCTGCCGAGAATGAGTCGATGCACACAGACCCCGGGTTCTTAATTTACTGCTCGTTACTGTGACACCCTGAAACCTGACGTAAACCGGTTGCCACACGGACCTGATAACTACCACCGTATAAATGTCTACCTTTGTTTTTTTTTTTTTTTCCTTATATGCAATGCTTATCTGAAAGAATTGACATGACTAACTACTTTTTCTCAACCTTAATTGGGCTACTATGTAGTAGCCACATTGAACTGTAATATTCCATGTGAATCTCAATAAACTTGAATATGTTAAAAAAAAAAAAAAAAGAAGCGGATACTCCATCGGTAGTTGCCACCAGAGCGAATGGGGACGACCATCTATACGTCACTGCACAGGAGGTCAGGAGTGCTGTGAGGGGACGCAGAGCCCTGCGTGCTTGTAAGGTGGACTGGGCCAAGTCCGGGAATATTTCCAGACGGTCACCTTTTATTTCCCAAATGCGACGGCGTCTGGCCGCGGTCATGATCGCTTGCTTTAATCGATAGTCAGCCACGCGGCATATGATATCACGTGGCGGTGCCTGGTCTGTGGGTCTAGGCCGCAAGGCCCGGTGCGCCCTGTCAAAACTGGAGGGATATGCTACGCGGTCTGCTAGGATGGTGTTGAATATATGGGCGAGATAGGCATCCAGGTCGGTGATCGATTCCCTAGCCCCCCGCACGCGGATGTTGTTGCGTCGGGAGCGGTTCTCAGGTTGTCCAGCCTGCGCCATACCTCAGTAACCACTGGGGAGGTCTGGAGTGGCTCCGCAGGGTCTCTCCGTCCATCTGTGGTAGCTGTCTGGGATGCGGCTGTCTCCAGGGCCTGCACCCGGGTCTCCAGCGCGCCCATTTCCTCGCGTACCTTCGCCAGGTCCTGATTCAGAGACACCTGTACCGCGGCTAGCAGTGTCTGAACATAATCGCAAGTAGGAAGTCCGGCTATTAGTTCGGCCACGCAGTCTGCTGATGATAAATCAGCTCCCGGCGCCGTCTGCTCCGTCCGAGCCGTAGGCCGCACCTCCTGCGGTGGCGATGCAGGGGGTTGCAGGTAGTTTTCCTGCGGCCCCACCGTCGTTTTCCTCAGGGTCCCCGACATCCTGGAGTCCTCCGGGTTCTTTTTGCTGCGACCCATGTTGGGAGAGTGTGTGAAGTCGATTGATTAGCGCGGCGGAGGTACGGAGCTAATCACTCATGCGTCCATCTTGGTTGCCGTCCAGGCCGCGCCCCCATCCTCCTCAATTTATACCCCTCTCTGTATATATTAATGCGCTCCTCATTGCTGGTCTCCTTCACTCAATGTAATATTACAAAAAGAACTGAAACTAAAATGTAATTAATTTTCCTTTCGTTTCTTTAGTTTTTTGGACCAAGCAGTTTCGTATCTCTTGAGTTATACGAAAACTAAATTATCCCAAAATTCAGACAAAATCGTTTTAGTACTAAAATGAATGCACATGTCTAGTAATGGGTAAAGACAGGACAATTCTACAATACATACAGGAGACAGGTCAGTATTCCTGCCAGCAAATACATGAGGATATGAGGACCCTATTCCCGTGGGAATTTACAATCTAGAACGTGAGGGGATTAGAAACAGGAGGGGAATATAGGGGAGGAGGGGAATATATACCAGTGTTTCCCAACCCTGTCCTCAGGACTAGGGATGAGCCGAACACCCCCCGAGTTCGGTTCGAACCCGAACTTCCCATTTGTTCGGGACCGAACCCGACCCCGAACCCGAACTCCCATGCAAGTCAATGGGGCTGAAAATTCGGTTTTTTAGAGTGCCCTCCAAGAGGGCATATATGCTACATATTTGCCATAACAGGTGTATGGGGGTCCGGGTAGTGCCCTGGGGGACAGGAAACAAGGACAAAAAGATTAAAAAAAAACGTTTTTAAAGGGACAGTGAGTTTTCCATGAAATAAGGGTTAAAAATAAAAACGAAAAATTCCTTCAAATATCGTGCCTAGGAGGTCCCCATAACCTGCCCGTAAAGTGGCGGATTTGTAGGATGTATAGAAACACTTAAAAACAAATAAATGACGTTTCATATGACGGTAAATGCTTTTCCTTTAATCTATCCATAAACAACTGCTTGGGGCGGCAGCCTGTATGAAAAGACATTTTAGGACGCGCAGAAAAAGTTTAATGTTTTTTTGGCCTAAATTATTGTGAAACTTATGCAGGCTTTGGATGAAAGTAACAATAGGTGCTTTAAAATTGGGCTTTTAGCGTCGGCAACAGTGCCGTCACACCGTAACCCCTCTGAGGATATGAATCTGATACAGTCGTCAATGGCAGTGCACCCAGATATTGTGCCTTTAATGCCAGGCCAGCAAGTATCATCATACAGTAACCCCTCTGTGGTATTGTGGAAGAGTGCAGGGGTGGACCATGTGGTCCTTTATTGAAAAGTTTTTGATCTGGTAATGGGCGTCAGTGCACCCAGATATTGTGCCTTTGGTGCCAGGCCAGCAAGTATCATCATACAGTAACATAGAAACATAGAAACATAGAAACATAGAAAAATGTCGGCAGATAAGAACCTTTCGGCCCATCTAGTCTGCCCAATTACATGGATACTTTACCTGGATTTATCTTTTGTTTAGGATAGCCTTATGCCTATCCCATGCTTGCTTAAATTCAATTACTGTTTTGGCCTCTACCACTTCTACTGGAAGACTGTTCCATGTATCCACCACCCTCTCAGTAAAATAATGCTTCCTGATGTTACTTTTAAACCTTTGCCCCTCTAATCTAAGACTATGTCCTCTTGTTTTGCTATTTTGTTTCCTTTTAAATATACTCCCTTCCTCTACCTTGTGGATTCCCTTTACGTATTTAAATGTTTCTATCATATCTCCTCTGTCTCGTCTTTTTTCCAAGCTGTACATGTTAAGATCATTAAGCCTTTCCTGGTAACTTTTCTCCTTCAACCCGTACACCATTTTAGTAGCCCTTCTCTGAACTCTCTCTAAGAGGTCTATATCCTTCTGGAGATACGGTCTCCAGTACTGCACACAGTACTCCAAGTGAGGTCTCACCAGTGCTCTGTACAGTGGCATGAGCACTTCCCTTTTCCTACTGCTAATACCTCTCCCTACACAACCAAGCATTCTGCTAGCATTTCCTGCTGCTCTATTACATTGACTACTTACCCTTAGATCCTCTGAAATAATGACCCCTAAATCCCTTTCCTCAGATGTTGAGGTTAGGACTGTATCAAATATTCTATATTCAGCCTTGGGTTTTTACGTCCCAGGTGCATTATCTTGCACTTATCCACATTAAAACTCAATTGCCACAACTCCGACCATTTTTTTAGTTTACCTAAATCATTTGTCATTTGGCTGATCCCTCCAGGAACGTCAACCCTGTTGCAAATCTTTGTGTCATCAGCAAAAAGACATACTTTTCCATTAATACCTTCTGCAATATCACTAATAAAAATATTAAAGAGAATGGGTCCAAGTACTGACCCCTGAGGTACCCCACTGGTAACAAGACCTTGTGCCGAATAAACTCCATTTACCACAACCCTCTGTTGTCTGTCACTCAGCCACTGCCTAATCCAGTCAACAATATTGGAATCTAAACTCAAAGATTGCAATTTATTGATAAGCCTTCTATGCGAACAGTATCAAAAGCCTTACTGAAATCTAAATAAGCAATGTCTACTGCACCACCTGTGTCTATTATTTTTGTTACCCAATCAAAAAAATCAATAAGATTAGTTTGGCATGATCTCCCTGAGGTAAACCCATGTTGTTTCTGATCCTGTAATCTATGTGTTTTTAGATGTTCAACAATCCTTTCCTTTAACATGGTTTCCATTAGGGGTAACCCCTGTGTGTTATTGTGGAAGAGTGCAGGGGTGAACCTTGCGGTCCTATATTAAAAAGATATGCATCTGGTTAAGGCATCAGTGCACCCAGATATTCTGCCTTTGGTGCAAGACTGCCAGGGCAGCAAGTATCATCATACAGTAACCCCTCTGTGTTATTGTGGAAGAGTGCAGGGGCGAACCTTGCGGTCCTATATTAAAAAGATATGCATCTGGTTAAGGCGTCAGTGCACCCAGATATTCTGCCTTTAATGCCAGGCCATCAAGTATCATCATACAGTAACCCCTCTGTGGTATTGTGGAAGAGTGCAGGGGTGAACCTTTTGGTCCTATATTAAAAAGATATGCATCTGGTTAAGGCGTCAGTGCACCCAGATATTCTGCCTTTAATGCCAGGCCATCAAGTATCATCATACAGTAACCCCTCTGTGTTATTGTGGAAGAGTGCAGGGGTGAACCTTGCGGTCCTATATTAAAAAGATATGCATCTGGTTAAGGCGTCAGCGCACCCAGATATTCTGCCTTTAATGCCAGGCCATCAAGTATAATCATACAGTAACCCCTCTGTGTTATTGTGGAAGAGTGCAGGGGTGAACCTTGCGGTCCTATATTAAAAAGATACGCATCTGGTTAAGGCGTCAGTGCACCCAGATATTCTGCCTTTGGTGCAAGACTGCCAGGCCATCAAGTATCATCATACAGTAACCCCTCTGTGGTATGGTGGAAGAGTGCAGGGGTGGACCATGTGGTCCTATATAGTTTTTTTTTTTTTTTAATGGGCGTCAGTGCAGACAGATATTGTGCCTTTCATGGCAGCAAGTGCCTTCACACCGTAACCCTTTTGTGGTATTGTGGAAGAGTTCAGTGCTGGAGGTTTTGTGAATGCAGAAGAGGACATCCCCTATCTATTCCATTACTTCAGCATCAGGGGATTGATAGCTGCTGATCCAGGACTGATTCATTTTTATAAATGTCAGCCGGTCTACAGAGTCGGTGGACAGACGCACTCTTTTGTCTGTGACAAAACCTCCAGCGGCACTGAACGTCCTTTCGGAAAGCACGCTAGATGAAGGGCAACCTAGTAGCTGCATAGCATATTGGCTAAGTTCTGGCCAGTGATCCAATCTCAACACCCAGTAAGCCAGTGGATCATCTGCTGGAAAGGTATCCAGGTCTGCCCTTGCCCCTAGGTAGTCCTGCACCATATGGTGAAGATGCTGGCAATGGGTGCCTACATTTGACGTCCCTGGGCGTCGAGGACTAAAAAAATTAAAAAATGCATCAGTCAAGCGGCCCTGGCCTTCACCACTATTCCTCTGATCATCCGCAGCCTCAGAAGCACGTGTGTCAGCACTTGGTAATCTACCAGTGCCTGGAAAGGTGTTACACAAGTGTCGCTTTAGAGCGTCCTCAAGTTTTTTCATCCTGTGCTCCCTCTGTGCGGGCAGGATGAGCTCTGCAACTTTCCCCTTGTATCGTGGATCAAGAAGGGTTGCCAACCAGTAATGATCCCTCTCCTTGATAGCACGAATCCTGGGGTCCTTTAGCAGGCTTTGCATCATTAGGGAGCCCATGCAGCGTAGGTTGGAGGTGGCATTAGCCAATGAGGATGACCGTATAGTGTACTTCCTCCTCCCAGCCACGCACAAGCCCTTCTGTTTCTGGGCACACGAAACCCTCCCTTGAGGAATCCCCACCTTCAATGCCCCCACTACTTAAATAGTCCTCCTCCTCCTCATCCTCCTCCTGTCTGATCTGAGTAGGACCCGCTGGAATGCTGTCTGCGGAAAGACTGGGGCCTTGAGAGCTAGGGAAGGCCTCCTCTTCCTCCCGCTGGAAGGCCTCCTCTTCCTCCCGCTGCTCTGCCTCTAGAGCCACATCTATAATTCCCCGCAGAGTGTGCTCCAACAGGAACACAAAAGGAATTGTGTCACTGATGCATGCACTGTCCCTGCTCACCATCCTCGTTGCCTCCTCAAATGGTGACAGTACAGTGCATGCATCCTTGATCATCAGCCACTGCGGGGGGAAAAAAAACAAGTTGACCTGAACCTGTCCTTGTGCCATACTCACACAGGTACTCGTTGATGGCCCTCTGCTGCTTGTGCAGATGTTGCAGCATTGCTAATGTTGAATTCCACCTGGTGAGCATGTCACAGATCAGACGGTTTGTGGGAAGGTGGAATTCTCTTTGAATTTCTGCCAGGCGAACGCTTGCTGGGAATGACCGTCTGAAGTGGCTGCAGACTTTTCTGGCTTGGATGAGAAGCTCTGGCAGCCCTGGGTACTTGGTTACGAAACGCTGTACCACCAGATTTAGGACGTGTGCTAGGCATGGTACATGCGTCAATTTACCCTTGCGTAGGGCAGAGAGCAGGTTGCTGCCATTATCGCAGACGATCATTCCCAGCTCAAGCTGGCGTGGTGTAAACCATCTCTGCACCTGCCCCTGCAGAGCTGACAAAATTTCTGACCCAGTGTGGCTCCTGTCCCCTAAACAAACCAGCTCAAGCACAGTATGGCATCTTTTTGCTTGAGCCATTGCGTAGACCCTGTCAGGCGTGGGTTTAACTGCCACTTCGCCAGAGACAGAGAAGGAGGAGGAGGAGGAAGAAGAGGTGGTGGTGGTGGAGCAGACAGACCTCATACAAGCAGCTTTCTGGAGGCGTGGTGGATGAACAAGCTCCAGCACAGAGCCCCGTCTTGGATCCCTCCCAGCTGCGATCAGAGTTACCCAGTGTGCCGTGAAGGAAATGTAACGACCCTGTCCATGCTTGCTGGACCACGTGTCTAAAGTGACATGCACCTTGCTGCTGACTGCCTTTCCCAATGACTGGATAACATTGTCTTCCACGTGCTGGTATAGTGCAGGAATGGCCTTACATGAAAAGTAATGGCGTTTTGGAACCTGCCACTGTGGTACAGCACATTCAGCAAATGTACGGAAGGGAGCAGAGTCCACCAGCTGGAAAGGCAGCAGCTGCAATGCGAGTAATTTTGCTAAGCTGGCATTTAGATGCTGTGCTTGGGGATGGTTGGGACTATATTTTTCTTTTGCTGCAGCAGCTGCGGCAACGTAATCTGACTGCGTAAATCTTCAGCTACTGGGATGATGTCACATTCTGTGGAAGGACCTGCTGGTACATCCATTACTGTAGCATCATCCCTGTCGGTGGAGGTTGTAGGCAATTGCATGGCTGGACATACAGTGTGGGTAGAGAGTGAGACAGATGAGGAGGAGGAGGACCTACGCAAAGTTTTGCCCCAACGGAATGTGTGGCACTTGTTCATATGTCGCCTCAAGCACGTGGTACCCAAGTGTCCGGTGTTTAACCCACGCTTCAGCCTCCTCTGACATAGATTACAAATAGCAATGCTGGGGTCTGCTGCACAGTTCTTAAAGAACTCCCAGACAGCAGATTTCCTGCATGTGTTCTTTGAGACAACAGCGCTCTGCACCGGAGCAGCTCTGACATGTGATGCCTTGGACTGACTAGTGCTACGGTTGGTCACAGAGGATGTTGTGTCTCGTGTTTGCTGTGCCTCCTCCTCCTCCTCCCCCTCCTCCTCACCTGATTCCTCAGTTCGATCTGGCACCCAGGTGGAGTCAGTGACCTCATCATCATCAATGTCATCTTCACCCCCTATCTCCTCGTCACTGGAGCCAACTTGGCAGTATGCTGCAGCTGCTGGGGCAACATGAGTGCCAGGTATTTGTGTGTCATCACTGGCACCCCCTTCCTCTAGGTTGATTATACTTCCTTGCTCAACCTCAGAGATTGAATCAGAGCACTGTACTTGCTGCGCATCCTCAAGCAGCATGTCACTCTCATTGTAGTCAAACAATTCAGCTGACTCCTCCGTGTGTGATAGCGAGGCTACGGCAGGAGTAGCTGTGGACATGGAGGCTGCATTAGATGCTTTGGCAGCTGAGGTGGACTGTAAAGCACTAGAAGCCTGGCTGGCAGAGGACTCGGAGGATGAGGATCGCCTGGTTAGCCAATCCACCAAGTCCTCTGTATGTTACTGCTGCTTAAGACGGCCAACACCAGTTAGAAAGGACAAGCGTGCCCCTGCAGAGGATGCACCACGTCCACCACGAGCACGACCAGAGACACAGCCTCCCGACACAGGGGCTGCTTGCCCTCTTATCTGTGGCTGGGAGCGTCTGCCTGTCCTTTTTGTTCTTACAGACATGGTGAGTGATATATAGATTAATATATACAGAACTCTGATTCAACTCTGGTATAAAGATTTAAATAACTCTGGTATAACTCAGTGAGACACACTGATAGCTGGCAGCCAGTGACAAGAGACAGATCATCTTAATTCCCAAGTGTTTTAAAGAAATTAGTGAGCCCCAAAAAAAATTCCTGGCTGTGTGACGAGACACAGAAGATCACCTTAATTCCCAAGTGTTTTAAAGAAATTAGTGAGCCCCAAAATACAGCGTGGTACTACTTTTTGTATGACGAGACACAGATCACCTTAATTCCCAAGTGTTTTAAAGAAATTAGTGAGCCCCAAAAAAATTGCTGGCTGTGTGACGACGAGACACAGAAGATCACCTTAATTCCCAAGTGTTTTAAAGAAATTAGTGAGCCCCAAAAAGATTTCCTGGCACAGTGACAAGACCCCCAAAATCACCTCAATTCACAAATGTTTTAAATAAAGTTGTAAACCCCAAAAAAACTTGCTGGCACAGTGACAAGACACACATCACCTAAATTCAATGATATTTGCTATAAATGAGACCCAAAAAGACTTGCTGGCACAGTGACAAGACCCAGAAAATCACCTCAATTCACAAATGTCTTAAATAAAGTTGTAAACCCCAAAAAACCTTGCTGGCACAGTGACAAGACACACATCACCTAAATGAGACCCCCCCAGACCCCCCCAGTAGCGTGGCAGACTGGCAGTAACAACACACACAACTATCTTCTTTGAAATCTCCTCTGAAATGCGTGCAGAATCGGCGCATTGAAACCTTATATAGTGTGCTGCGGGACTTAGCTCTGTGAGCCCATGATTGGGCAAAATTTGCCCAATCAGGACTCTGAGCGGTGATTGGCATAGTGTTCAACCAGTCTTGCACCAGACCTGTGATCAGGTGCAAGGCTGTAGCCAATTACGAGCTTCAGGCAGTGGGAAAATGCATTGTGGTCCATTGTGGTCGAACATGCGGCAAACACTCGGAAATGTTCGGGGTTCGTGATCCGCCCGAACAGGCTAAGTTCGGGTCGAACCTCCGAACCGTCCGAACCCGAACAGCTCATCCCTACTCAGGACCTTATAACAGGCCAGGTTTGCAGGATGTCTGAAGGAAGCACAGCATAGGTGATAGGATTTGCTGCTCAGTGATTGCAGGATTCATTCTGCATTTCCAAAGGGAATCCTTAAAATCTGGACTGGTAATGGTATCTGAAGACCAGGGTTGTGAAAGAAATACTTTCACAATGCTACTTCATAGCAGGTGGTTGGACATGGAGTAATGGATGCTGCCTTAAGTACACCCTGTATGTGCTGACTGCTTGAAATATAGAGTTGCGTTGCCTGTTAAGCTAACTGAATAGGGCAATCCTGTTTGTATGCTGATGTCGTTTGTAAAATCAACATTCCAGAATTTATGTGCAGATTAAGAACAAATATCCAACAGCAGGGTGTTTTATTTAAATTTTAATTTAAAAAAAGACTACCCAACACATTCAATTTCTTTTGTTTTATTACAATAATCCTGGACAGAAATTTCAATATTGAAGTGCTAAAATTGTTTCCTTATCTGTTTTTTGAATAATTGTTTTATTGGGAGATAATCACATTGACGGGTGCCGGACAAAATCCCTACAACCAGGTTCCCTAATGCCAACATCCCGACGGCCAACTTCCAGACAGGACAAGTGTCGGACATCCCAACTTCCCTACACGGCCAACTTCCAGACATCCATAATCCCAGCAGCTAACCCTAATACTAACACCCTAACCGTAGGTTTAGGGGGGTTAGGACTAGGTTTAGGGGGGTTAGGGGGTTAGGGTTAGGTTTAGGGGGTTAGGGTTAGGGATAGGTTTAGGGTGTAAAGGTTAGATTTAGGGGGGTTAGGGCTAGATTTAGGGGGTTAAGGTTAGGGCTAGGTTTAGGGGGGTTAGGGTTAGGGCTAGATTAGGGGGGTTAGGTTTAGGGGGTTAGGGTTAAGGCTAGGTTTAGAGGGTTAGGGTTAGGTTTAGGGGGTTAGGGTTAGGGCTAGGTTTAGGGGGTTAGGATTAGGGCTAGATTTGGGGGGTTAGGGTTAGATTTAGGGGGTAGGGCTAGGTTTAGGGGGTTAGGGTTAGATTTAGGGGGTAGGGCTAGGTTTAGGGGTTAGGGCTAGATTTAGGGGGTTAGGGCTAGATTTAGGGGGTTAGGGCTAGGTTTAGGGGGGTTAGGGATAGATTTAGGGGGTTAGGGATAGATTTATGGGTTTAGGGCTAGGTTTAGGGGAGTTAGGGCTAGGTTTAGGGGTTATGGTTAGGGCTAGGTTTAGGGGGGTTAGGGAGTAGGGTTCGGGTTAGCCGCTGGGATTTTGGATGTCTGAAAGATGGCCATCAGGGAGTTGTCTGTGTAGGGAAGTTGGCCGTGTAGGGAAGTTGGCCATCAGGGAGTTGTTTGTGTAGGGAAGTTGGCTGTCAGGGAGTTGTCTGTGTAGGAAAGTTGGCCGTCGGGATTTTGGCATTAGGGAACCTGGTTTTAGGGATTTTGACCCAAACCCCACATTGACATGCTGCAGTTAGCTTTGGTGTTACGAAGCCGACTATCAGAATCAAAGTAATACTCACTGTGTCTTATTAACAAAGCATCACTAAACACAATCAACATAAATGACTGAAATCAAGGTAAAGTACATCTTAACTCCTTAATGCTGTGAGATGTTCTAAGCCGTCTTCTTGACACATGAGCTTGAATGCTTAGAACGACATAGTACGCCACACGGCTTTTAGGCCCTCCTCCGACCTGCCTCCCTTCCCAGCGGCCGATCGCTGCCATTGGCTGCAGCGGGACAATTGGTACTGTAGGTTCGGCCGGCCTCCAGGTCCAGGTTCGGATGACTGATATTCGGTTTGTTGCTGAGCTTTTCCTGCATTTTCGGTTTTAGGAAGCACAGAGAATAAGGACTGTCCCTCCTGAATAGAGATACGTGGGAGGTAAATTTCACCTTCCTCTTGGCCTGAAATGTGAAATGGGGGGAATTTCGGAAGCACACAGTATATTTTGATTGACAGGCTTGGGGTATAACATGTATTCTGTAATAATTTAAAAAAAACAACTTTGTGACTAATTATTTTTGTTTCTAACCTCATATGTGAAAAAAAAAACAAGGAAAGATGTTTGAAACTTAAGGCATGTACAATAACCGTTATATTTTATCCAGAAGAGAAGGTCAACCTTTTTTTTTTATTAACTCCAGGATCTCCGATTCTTTGCATAAGTGTTCTCTGTTAAATGGCCGTCTCTGTTTATGTAAAACTGTTCTGATATGAATATATCAAACCTTGTCTGGGATTGTTTAGAAACAGTTCAAGGATATATCTTTCTTTTTGTCTTTTTCTTATTCCATTTTATATATTATGGTACATTGTACTGTACACTGTGTGTGCTGCAATATACAAGCCCAAGGCTGTAATTTCTAGTCACATGATTGACGACACTTTCATTACATCAGAAGACCGCAATTGCAAAAAGATTGCAGAGACGCCACCAGAAAAATCCTTGTTTTTTTTTCCCTGCACCGTTGTGGACGCAGAACTTAGGCCCCGTTCACACTGTGCGATTTTATGGCGCGGATTTTGCCGTGACGTCACAGCAAAGTCTGCGCAATGTCGCGCTATGTAGCTTCTTCGATGCATTTCAATGGAGCTGTTCACATCGTGCCTCACAACATCGCGCAATGTCGTGCTTCGCGGTAGCATGTCGCTGGTACATGACCCTTTTTTTGCGATTTGCGATTTGCATTGGTGTTGCTCTTCAAAATCGCGACGTCACGCAACATTATCGCTCTGTCGCGAATATGAAAATCGCGCGTTTTTCAAATCGCACAGTGTGAACGGGGCCTTAAAACTTTTGCAGACAGGTTACTGGTAAATAGACCTTTACAGCCTGGGCTGCCATCAGGGGGTTGCAGCCAATGAAATGTAAAGGAGCCAAGTGTTTCCAGGGGCCCTGACTCTTGCCAAACCATGTGCAGCTAGTTTGAGTGCCTCATATGTAAGGGGCCTTTCATGCCACTCTGGATGGTGTGATGTTTGTTTTTTGTGCTGCTGAGGCGCTTGTGCAAATGGCTCTCGGATGCAGAAATAAGGATAAATGTGGTGCTGGTATTATTATAATATAGCAGAGCTGCTGAAATGACCGATGCTCACAGAGAGCCAACTGCTAACTGACTCAGCCAGTTCAACAGTCACCAGACAGTTTGAACTCTGGCATATGATTGGATAATAATTACATATGCAAATATTACAGACGGGCCCTTCATGCCACCCAGGACTGGCCCAAGACGTTCCTGTCATGGAACGGACATAGGGGCTCTGACCAGCGAGCCCCAGAACTAACAGCCTGGGACATTTCAAAGACCTTTTTCTTTATTTGAGACTCTTTCGGTTTTGCGTGTTGAAATTCAATTGTATGCTAATTTCTGTGTACATTAGCTCTGTGTGTGTGTGTGTAATCTGATGATGCAAGCATGCCATTATATGCAAATTGAGTTCCCATTCAAGCCTGGGCATGTCTCCTTTGTGTGTGAGATGTTTAAATGTGTGTCCCATTTGAGTAAAGAGTCAGTTCAACTGCGTTTGACTTGAAGCATACAGCCCCGTTTGGTGTCGTCATTTCATAGCTAAAATCACAGTGCAGGAGACACTCTGCGGTCTCCTAGCTTCCCACTACGCAGAACGGGTCAACTGAATCCGGCAGCACCATCTCGCCAAGTAACGCCAGGGTCATCTCAGGCCGCTCGAGACGCCGAGTGCCGTGACACTCGTTAGTCGGGCCTGACGCCATCAAGAGGGGGTCAGATTGGAGCACACCTGCAGACGGATAACACCTCATTCCGTCAAACTGGTGGCAAGCGGTGAGGATAGCTCTCTGCACCCCCAGAAGACCCTCATCATGGCAGCATATGCCAATTATAAATGGGACACATTGCGGGGCATGCTGGAGGACCGTGGAGGAACCGTGGGCTCAAAGAGCAAGGATGCCCTGGTCGAAGAATTGGCGGCCCTGGATCAGCAGACCAGGGACCTGCCCGCAACCTCACCACCGATCGTAGCTCAGGCGTCCAGCCCTGAAAACTCCTTACAGAGGAAGGTACAGCAGCAGGCAGCGGCTTGCGGAGATGCGCCGACAGAAGCCACCTTCCAGAACTTCGTCCGGGACATCACCCATGAAGAAGAGCAGGAGCGGGTGCGCCAACATGAGATACGGCTGGCGGAAATCCAGTACCAACAGGGAGGAAACCCCAACTGGGAAAGACCAACGGCACGGAAGGTGCCCTTCCAGGCCTTCAAGAGCTTCAACGAGGCAGAGGAGGAAATAGAAAGTTTCCTCCAGGACTTTGAACGCTCGTGCCAACTACACGAGGTTCAACGGGCCGCTTGGGTTGGGATCCTGGCGTGTAAACTAACAGGGCGGGCTGCGGAGGCCTACAGGACTGTCCCAGACGAAAAAGCCCGGGACTACAAACAGGTGAAACAAACCCTGCTGGCCTGTTTTGCCATCAACCCCGAAGCCAGCCGGATGAAATTCCGAAATTCCCGACGGCCCCACGGTACTACCCATGTGGAGTGGGCGCACCGGCTGCAACGGGACATGAAGACCTGGTTCGCCGGAAGCAAGGCTCGAACCCTCGAAGAAGTCACTCAGCTGTTCCTTCTCGAGCAGTTTTTCGACCACACCGCCCCGGCCGTGCGGGAGTGGGTTAGGGACAAGAAGCCCCAGACGGTGCAGCAAGCGGCCACCTGGGCTGATGAGTATACGGACACGCGCACGTCCCACGGGGGGAACGACCTCCACCCTCCCGATCCACCCTACCACCTCCCCGTGCCACACCCCCACCTCCCCGGCCGGAGCCAACAACTTGCTGGCCCGCACCCCGGGTCCCAAACCGGGCCCCTTCCACGGCTACCATCCGTTGTTATGGGTGCGGCAAGATGGGCCACTACCACCAGAACTGCCCCAACCAGCCGCCCCTTCCGCGGGGCCCCATCTGAGCCCCACCCGCGGCTCATTGTTACCAGGAGGAATCCCCATACTGGGACCCACAGGAGGAATGGGGGATGCTGCATGAGGCCGATCCCGTGCAGGTTGCATCCGCCGCCAACCGCCAACACCACAGACAGGCGGTATGGATTAACGGGCTGGCCGCCGAAGGTCTCCGCGACTCCGGCGCTACCATCACGCTTGTCCGGCCTCACCTGATTCCCAGGAAGGACCGGCTGGACCGCACGGTCGCTGTTCGCGTAGCCGGAGGCAAGGTGCTCCGACTCGCTACCGCCCGAGTCCATTTGGATTGGGGGTCGGGGGAGGGATCCGTGCAGGTGGGGTTACTCGACCAACTACCGGCAGACATCCTCCTGGGGAACGACCTGGGACGCTTGGTATCAGCCTACGCCACGGACGAAGCCGCCCCAGTGACCACCCGGCAACAAAGCCACCGGATCGACCAAGGCACTCCGGTCGGGACCCAGGTGAGACCAACCAGACATCTCCGACCTCCCAAACCCCCCAAGCCTCCCAGACCTTCCCCCCCGACCGGACGAACCCACATCTCCTACCCCGGACCACCCCTCACGTGGAGCTCTCCAGCCACCCTCCGGCACCAGACCCAGACTGACCCCACCCTAGAAAGGTACCGCGACCGGGCCGGCCAGGGTCCCGGCGACGGATGGGACGACAGCATTGAGTGGGAAGATGGGCTACTGTATCGGTACACCAATAGGGGAGACGCTCAGAAACCACGGGCTCCCCACAAACAGCTAGTAGTACCGCAGGCCCCAGAAAGGAACTCCTGAGACTGGCCCACGACATTCCCCTCGCCGGCCATCTAGGAATGGCCAAGACCCGACACCGGTTAACCCAAGCATTCTTCTGGCCTCGCCTTAGTGAGGATGTCCGGGAGTACTGCCGCACCTGCCCGACCTGCCAGAAAACGGGGAAAACTGGGGACCACCCGAAAGCCCCCCTTCACCCCATGCCCATCATTCAAGAACCGTTTAGTCGGGTGGCGGTAGACATAATTGGTCCCTTACCCCACCCCAGCGCCACCGGGAAGAGATATATTCTCACCGTGGTGGACTACGCCACCTGATACCCCGAGGCGGTGGCCCTGTCTAACATTCAGGCAGACACCGTCGCCGATGGCCTCCTACAGGTGTTCTCTAGGGTAGGATTTCCTCAGGAAATCTTGTCTGATCAGGGCTCCCAATTCACCGCTGAGCTAACCCAACAGCTCTGGCGTCTGTGCGGGGTTAAGGCGCTTCACAGCGCCCCATACCACCCGCAGACGAACGGGCTGTGCGAGCGGTTTAATGGGACCCTGAAACAGCTCATCCGCGCTTACACCCAAGAGAGGAAAGACTGGGAGAAATACCTACCACACCTGTTATTTGCCTACCGGGAGGTCCCCCAAGAGTCGACCGGGTTCTCCCCCTGCGAACTCCTGTACGGGCGACGGGTGCGAGGCCCCCTAGACTTAGTCCGGGCGCAGTGGGAGGGGGACAGGAAGCCGAAGGGCTCCCCACCGTGAGTTACGTCCTGGAGCTCCGAGAGCGCTTGACCGAACTCACGGCGATGGTTCAGGGGAACATGCAGGCAGCCCAGGCCCAGCAGAAGGCATGGTACGACCGCTCTGCCCGCAGCCGCTTGTTTCTCGTGGGGCAGAAGGTCCTGGTGTTGAAACCACAGCGGCAGAACAAGCTGCAGGGTCCTGGCAGGGCCCCTATCGGGTGGTCACCCAAGTGGGAGAGACCACCTACGTGGTTGTCAGCTGTACTGACACCAGGATCCAGCGGACGTTCCATGTCAATATGCTGAAGGCATACCACGAGCGCCCCGAGACGGTATCTGCCATCTGCGCTCCTGCGACCGAGGAGGCAGAACAGTTCCCCCTGGTAGACCTCCCCGGGATAGACGGTCGGCCCTCAGGGGTGGAACAAGTGCAGCTAGGGGAAGGGTTGGGTCCCCATAAGCAGGAGCAGGCTAGGCAGCTGCTCCAAGAGCACCAGGAGCTCTTCTCCGCACTCCCTGGCTACACCAGCCGGGCCGTGCACCAGGTGGAAACCCCCGGCCAGCGTCCCCTTCGGCAACCGGCATACAGACTCCCGGAGGCACGCGAATCCATGCGGGCTGAAATCCGGGAGATGCTGGAGCTGGGAGTTATCGAGCCCTCTGCCAGTCCATGGGCCTCGCCCGTAGTCCTGGTCCCCAAAAAGGATGGTACCACCCGGTTTTGTGTCGACTACCGGAGGCTCAATGACTGCACTGTCACGGATGCTTACCCCATGCCCCGAGTTGACGAGCTGTTGGATCAGATCTCCCAGGGCCATTTCTTGACCACGGTAGATCTGTGCAAGGGGTACTGGCAGATTCCCCTTGCAGAGGAGGCGACCCCGAAGTCGGCCTTCATCACCCCGTTCGGCCTGTACCAGTTTCGGGTCATGCCGTTCGGGATGAAGAACGCCCCGGCCACTTTTCAGCGGTTGATCGATCGCCTCCTCGATGGCCTCCAGGAATTCGCTTGCACGTACCTGGACGACATCGCCATCTACAGCCAGACTTGGGAGGAACACCTTCACCATCTGGGGGTGGTATTCGCTTGGATAAGGAACGCCAACCTGACCCTTAAACCTGCGAAGTGTAGGATAGGGATGTCCGAGGTACAGTACCTCGGCCACCGGGTGGGTCGGGGAACCCAGCGTCCAGAACCGGCCAAGATAGAAGCCATTCTGGAGTGGCCCACCCCCATCACCAAGACTCAGGTCCTTGCTTTCTTGGGCACGGCAGGGTACTACCGGAAATTCATTCCCAACTATAGCGTCCTCGCCAAACCCCTGACCGACCTGACTAAGAAAACCCTGCCCCGCCAAGTCCTGTGGTCCCCGGAGTGCGAAACCGCCTTCCAACAACTGAAGATCGCCCTAACCCAAGCACCCATCTTGGCAGCTCCCAATTATAACAAACACTTCATTGTCCATACAGACGCATCAATGTTCGGACTGGGAGCCGTACTAAGCCAAGTGGGGGACGACGGGGGGGATCATCCGGTGGCTTACATCAGCCGCAAACTCCTACCCTGGGAGGTGGGATACGCAGCGGTCGAGAAAGAATGTCTGGCCTTGGTTTGGGCCCTGCGAAAGTTCCAGCCGTATGTGTACGGGCGGTCCTTCACCGTAATGACGGATCACAACCCTCTGGTGTGGCTCAACCGGGTGGCGGGGGAGAACGGCCGCCTGTTGTGGTGGAGCCTGGCCCTCCAACCTTTTAACTTTTCTATCCAATACCGGCCCGGGCCACAGAACGGGAATGCCGACGGTCTATCCCGGCAATCGGCCCGGGAACCCGGAGATCCAAGCTCCCCGACTTCCCCTATTTGACCCGTGTGGGTCCAACCGGGTCCGTCGGACTCGTTTAAAGGGGGGAGGAATGTCATGGAACGGACATAGGGGCTCTGACCAGCGAGCCCCAGAACTAACAGCCTGGGACATTTCAAAGACCTTTTTCTTTATTTGAGACTCTTTCGGTTTTGCGTGTTGAAATTCAATTGTATGCTAATTTCTGTGTACATTAGCTCTGTGTGTGTGTGTAATCTGATGATGCAAGCATGCCATTGTATGCAAATTGAGTTCCCATTCAAGCCTGGGCATGTCTCCTTTGTGTGTGAGATGTTTAAATGCGTGTCCCATTTGAGTAAAGAGTCAGTTCAACTGCGTTTGACTTGAAGCATACAGCCCCGTTTGGTGTCGTCATTTCATAGCTAAAATCACAGTGCAGGAGACACTCTGCGGTCTCCTAGCTTCCCACTACGCAGAACGGGTCAACTGAATCCGGCAGCACCATCTCGCCAAGTAACGCCAGGGTCATCTCAGGCTGCTCGAGACGCCGAGTGCCGTGACACTCATTAGTCGGGCCTGACGCCATCAAGAGGGGGTCAGATTGGAGCACACCCGCAGACGGATAACACCTCATTCCGTCACAGTTCCCAACACAGTTCCCAATGGGCTGCGGCATCTGGGGTTGGTAAGGACAGATAGTATTTTCTGCAACCTACCTTGGTCAACCCAAAGCTCCACTGTCACCATATCTATATCCAGGTCACATTAGCTTAAATCAAGGTGGGGAAGGTCTCTGAGGGCCAGACTATTGAAATACTATCAGGGTTATTTAGAGAGAGGTGAAAAGCAGGAGAATGGCTGGAGAATGGAAAATTCTAGGTGAAAATAGCCAAACCAGAAAAATTCTCCCTTTCATCTCACTTTCCAAATTGGCAGGCTATTGGCTATTTTGACCTAGAATTTTTCATTCTCCAGCCATTCTCCTGATTTTCACTTCTCTCTGAATAATCCTGTTAGAAAAGGCATTTTCTTCCATCACCCCCTCATCTGACTCAGCGTTGAATAGAGTAACAAAATTGCTCACCCCCTTCTGTGAACAAGGAAAATAAGGATCACAGACAGAACTAATGCAGGATTAACTCCTTGTATGCTGAAAATAAGTACTTACATTCAAAAATGCCCAAAATGCTCCTTTTACTAAACTGGATTAGTTAACTATTTCAAGAGCCTGGTCCTGTATAGCATCATCAGCGGTAGCGGACACCACAGCCCGAGATCGTGTTAACATGATCTGTAGCTATGCTGCTTCGTTGCAAATTAAATCCATTTGTTGCATACAAATGTCATTGCATTTTGGCACCAGGACATGCTCCCAAAGTTTTAGCACCCTAGGCATGATACTCAAGGTGCCAACCTTTTTTAAAATCAGCAGGTAATATGTCTGCATGGCATCTCCCCAGCTGATCCTGCACAGAGAGCAGAAATGCAGTATCTCCTATTGGCCAGAAGATGGCAGTATCTGCCTGCCAAATAGGTTATTACAGTAAGGAACACATTGGGAGTATCCCCACATATTTATTACTGTATAGTCAATTTAAAAAAAAATTGCAAACAAAAAAAATACTGGTTCCTAACATTTTTTTTTAATCACTTGGTAGTGAAGGGGTTAAAGCACTATAATACCCCTTTAACTACCTTTATGTTTAACCTAAATCACTAGATTTGCATCAATTGCAATAATATTGAGGCTTTGCACCCTTACAGTTCAATTATATTTGGGCCAATATGCACCTGTCAACATGTAACATAGTGACTATATCTCCTACATATTTATTTTCTGTGTTAATCTGTATATTTGTGTTTTGTTTTTAATATATTGCATTTTATTACTTTGTATTTCTGTAACGACTGTAACACTTCAATGTTCTTAAACCCAGGACATACTTGAAAACGAGAGAAAAGTCAATGAATCCTTCCTGGTAAAATACTTTATAAATAAATAAAATGCATAAATAAATAAATATCCTGTATACATGTACAGTTTTGTTCAAAATTATTATTCAACCCCCACTGAAATTGAGTGTTTTGGCCAGTTTGACATTGATTTTGATCATTCAGTCATCTTGCTTACAATTAAATCAAAGAGGCACGTGTAGGTCAGACAAATATAACCTAACATTTATAATGAAATAACCACAAATGTCTTTTCTGTGCTCACATCATTATCAGTTTTATTCAATCCCCAAGTGACATTCAATCTTAGTACTTAGTACAACATCCTTTTACAGTTATAACAGCTTTTAAACATGAAGCATAGCTTGACACAAGTGTCTTGCAGCGATCTACGGGTATCTTCGCCCATTCGTCATGGGCAAAAGCCTCCAGTTCAGTCACATTCTTAGGCTTGCGCACTGCAACTGCTTTCTTTAAGTCCTACCAGAGGTTCTCAATCGGATTTAAGTCAGGTGACTGCGATGGCCACTCCAAAATGTTCCAGCCTTTAATCTGCAACCATGCTCTAGTGGACTTGGAGGTATGCTTGGGATAATTGTCCTGTTGAAAGGTCCAACGTCTCCCAAGCCTCAGATTTGTGACGGACTGCATCACATTGTCATCCAATATCTCCTGGTACTGAAGAGAATTCAATGTACCTTGCACACGCTGAAGCTTCCCTGTACCTGCAGAAGCAAAACAGCCCCAAAGCATGATTGACCCCCCGCCATGCTTCACTTTAGGCAAGGTGTTCTTTTCTTCATAGGCCTTGTTCTTCCTCCTCCAAACATAGCGTTGATCCATGGGCCCAAACAGTTCTCATTTTGTTTCATCAGTCCACAGAACACTATCTCAAAACTTCTGTGGTTTGTCCACATGACTTTTGGCATACTGCAGTCGACTCTTCTTATTCTTTGGAGACAGCAAGGGGGTGCGCCTGGGAGTTCTGGCATGGAGGCCTTCATTACGCAGTGTGCGCCGTATTGTCTGAGCTGAAACTTCAGTACCCACATCTGACAAATCTTTTCTCAGTTCCTCAGCAGTCATACGGGGACTTTTCTCCACTCTACGCTTCAGGTAGCGCACAGCAGTCAAAGTCAGCATCTTCTTTCTGCCACGACCAGGTAGCGTTTCAACAGTGCCCTTTGCCTTGAATTTGCGAATGATGCTTCCTATGGTCTCTCTTGGTATGTTTAACATCTTTGCAATCTTCTTATAGCCATTGCCCTTCCTGTGAAGAGTAATCACCTCTTCTCTTGTCTTCCTGGACCATTCTCTTGACTTCACCATGTTTGTAACCACACCAGTAAATGTGTAGAAGGAGCTGAGTATCAGAGTCATTTTAAAGCTGCCTAATTGGTGCTTATTATGCTTTTATTGCTGCTCCGTGACATCCACAGGTGTTTTCAATACCTGATTGAAAACACTTGAATGAACCTCTGTTCTTCAGAGTGGTAGTCTTTAAGGGGTTGAATAATTGTGTCAATGAAGAATTCACAAAATAAACATTTACTACTGTATTACAAAACCAATTGATGTCATTTTAGTTGCATATGGTTCTTTAAAAAGTCCTTGTAGGATTTCATTCTGAATACAATTACAAATGTACACTAAATTCCCTAAAACCCTTTACAGCATTGGTGGTTGAATAATTTTGAACACAACTGTATGTGTTATTTTTTTTCTTCTTTGGTAGAATATAAAACACATATACCGCAGGCCAATCAGAGGGTAATGTTTTTTATTTATGCTTGCATGTTTATAGTTGATCAAATCCCTTCGGCACAGAACACAAAATTAAACTTGTGCACAGTTTGGCACCATATGCAAATATGGAAATGTTCCTCCCGGTCCCGTTTTTAAAGGTCATGTTTAGACAAATTATGAGGCAAGTGCGTAAAAAAATATATTTACGTTTCAGTTGAAAACAGCATGGAGGGCTTTTTCTTCTAGAAATACTGCTTTCTATTTCTGTGTGTTACCATTGAGACATTGTGCTAGTTTTAATTACTGTATTTGCGTTTGGATTACATAACGTTTTCCTGAAGGTCCATCATTTGTGATCCGAGGTGAGATATTATATTGATGGTTTTTTGCTCCCCGTTTCTCGATCTCATATGCTAATGTTCATGTGCAAACTACAAGCGTCCTACACTTTGCTTTTCTGTAAGAACAATGCCATAATATTCATACGATGACAATTTCTAGATATTTTATCTGTGACGCATCATGGATTTGACAGCATGTTAAACTGTCAGCAGTCCTGGTTGAGATCCATCTCAGGAGGCATTCACACCTGAATTAATTTGATAAGAGTAAGGTTAAAGTCAAGGAAATAATGACGCCAACTCAATATTTTCTTCAAAGAAAGTTTCAGGGTTATTCAGAGAAAGGTGAAACTCTGGAGAACTTTTGGAGAAGTGAAAATTCTAGGTCAAAATAGCCAAACCAGAAAAATTCTCCTATTTATCTCACTTTACAAATCGGCTATTTTGACCCAGAATTTTCACATCTCCAAATGTTCTCCAGAGTTTCACCTTTCTCTGACTAACCCTGTTTGTTTATTCAGAATTTCTCAACAAAATTGCTGTCAAGCTTCATTTCTTTCCATCCCTCCAACTACAACTTTTAAGAAGTCTCAACTTTACGAGAAGCAGGTTCAATCTAACTATGAGATCGCTGATCTACAATCATGGGATGACAACTCGATCCCACTCAGAAGACGCCACCAGCGATTGTCCTTGGGCAAGATACCCAACGATATGGATGCGTCTACCTCACAAAATACATGTACATCTCATACAGGGTTATTCAACGAGAATCGAAAAAGTCACCGCATGTTTGGTGACTTTTCGTTCTCTTGAATTCGGTACGATTTGGCGATCCCATTTCGGCGACCCTGCGGTGTATTCAGCAGGCACCACAGGGCTGCCGTAATGCAGGCAAAAGCCGCCGAAAACCTGCCGAACACTCACCGCAAAACCCAGGCGAACGCACACCGAAACCCGCAAAAACATTTGGATTAACCTGCCGAAAACGCCGGAAAAACCCGAGCAGGAGCCGATCACAGCGCAGAGCAGCCACCGGAAAAAGTCGACACCACAGACGAAGGAGGTGAAGAAAAAAAAAAACAGTACGCTTGAATGTTTGAAAAGTGAAACGCTGTTTGCAAAGAAACTACTGAACGAAAATGTCTGAAATTTACATATGATCCAATGAATGATAATGAAAATGGCTGTTACAGAAAAAAGAAAAAACGATTTAAAAAAAAACCGGAAAACAAATGTTTTCTAAAAAATCCCGGAAAATGCCTAAAAGGTCCTAAAAATTCTACAAATAAAGAGACTTTTTACTGCAGAATATTAAAATGAACAGTTTATTAGATATTGACTTTAAAAGGGAATATTTTTAACATTGAAGCCTATGAGATTCGCCTGAATAAATAAAATACACCTGCCTGCTAGTGAATCAAAGCACCTGCCTGTTATCTGCAACTCCTCTTCTATCCCTTTAACTGCATGTGTGTACCAGCTCCCCATCTATCCATTAAAAAAACATGGTGTGGGGGCACTGGGGGGGCATGAATGATAAAAATTATCCTTTTAATTCTGCAAGAAACCTTTGCACATTCTAATGGAATGGAGACAGTGGTATCAGGGATTCTGACAGGTAGATGCTTCTGGTTTCTCTCTGGGCTTAAGCAAAAGGCACTGTCACTAAATAAGGACCTGACACTTTGGCAATTTTGGTCCAAAATGTTCAGCCCAAGGTATTTTTTAAAAAAAGTATTTTTTTCCCTTGTTGCATTTGTAGCGCTGTTTAAAACTGTATTGCTGTAATTACTGGGTTCTAGCCACCAGAGGGGGACAAAAGCCATATGGACAATGTGGGACTTAAACAAACTACAATATCCATCAGGCTTTGCGGCGGAGACAGGAAGTGGGTGGGACAGGGAGGAAGGACGTAAGCAGCCTCGTGCGTAGGAGCGCCAGAGTGAGCGGAGCGACGAAAGAGAGAGGACACAAGTGAGACTGCTTGGGATCGAGACCAGGCCGGAGCGCAGATGCTACCTGTTGGGCGCCGGAGATCGGGACAGTAACTTGCGGAGGCATACCCGTCATCACCGGGAGGTGTACACAAGAACTTCCGTTCCAGTTGGACCCCCTGTAAGAAGACCGCGACGATCCATAGGGAGTGCAGGCGGTAGTCCGTGGTTCTTGACTCAGAGATCGGACGGGCCAGAGAGCGGATCCGGTGGCACACAGTTCCGGAGGACCAGCGGAGAGACATCCTCGACCAGACAGAGGGACAGACTATATAACGGATGGGTGAGAGGCCTTGCAGGCCGAAAGTCCAAGTAAAATCCAGCACGCTGCATTATTGTTTCAATTCTACAGGGCACAAACTTGACTAATCGAAGATTTGCTTATCACATTCACTGGCCAGTTGAATACAGTACCCGGGTACCCGAATCAATACACATACACCTTTTTGAGACCGTACACTCACAGGACTTACACTCCAGAACTGAGGGGGTTAATTCTTTCCTTTTTCCCGCCGTGTGTTTTCCCGCCGTGTGTTTCCCGCATTACGAAAATCCTGTCGTTCCTATACCGAAATTGTATTATATCTGTCACTTTATTGGGATCAGTAAAGTATATAATTTATAAAATCCACAACAGTGCTGGTGTATATTTATTCCCTAGTGCAGAGAGACTAACCCGAGGTTTATTCAGTGGCTCCTCCGGGAGTGAGTGCTACACGTGGGGGCTCGTCCGGGATTTTAGTCTCTAGATTAAACCACATTTAAAGGGTTAAATATGGATCCAGACACTGCCGCCAAATGGTGTGAGGAGCAAAATAGCCAGACAGAGTTAAGCATAGTCATGGATATTCCTGCAGACACTTGGGCCGAAGATCAGATTCGCCGGGCTGTGGCCACGCTGACACCAGATCATCGGGGGTTAATCCTGGACATTAAAACGAGCCCGGGTACTTCTCACACATATGTTCTTTTTGAGTGGAGAAAGGGTGTTCCAGTATGTTTTCAGCGCGCAAGCGTGAAGCTGACCGATGAGGTGGAAGTTCAACTGATTCAGCCAAGTGCGTCACGTGATGATCCCGCGAGTGTTCCCGCACCCAGTCCGCTGGTCATGATCAGGCCTGAATTCATAGTGGCTATCGGAGATTTGCTGGCTAAATGTCAAAGAACAAGCCCTCCACACACTAACTTTGGTTATCGATGGTTGAAAAATTTCACAGGAATCGTACCAACTCCAGCGGGAGAAGAAACGTTTGAAGAATGGGTAGAACAGGCGATGCAGGCTTTGGATGAGTGGGACGTCCCTGAAGCCCAGAAGAAGCAGAGAATTACTGAGAGCTTAAAGGGACCTGCGTCAGAGGCTGTCAGAAACCTGAAGTTGAGTAAGCAAGACTGCACTGCTTTAGATTACCTAAATGTGTTACAGGAAGTCTTTGGGCGAACGGAAAAGGCTGCCGAGCTCATGTACCAGTATCAACATACCTACCAGAGAAAAGGTGAGAAAATGACTGAATATATGAGGCGCCTAGATAAGATTCTGCACCAGATACTCCTTAAGAAAGGGGTCGAACCGGCCACAATAGACAAAATCCAAATGCAGCAGATATTGAGGGGCGCTCAACCTCTGGATCCTGTGATGTTACAGCTGAGAACCAGAGAAGGTAACCGAGAATTGAAATATCTGGAACTGATTCGAGCTGTCAGAGAGGAAGAGGCTCTACTGGAAGAAAAATCCTTAAGGAGAGGAGAAAGAGCTTACGCACAACCTGTGAGGCATAACAGATATCTGCAAACTGAAGATGATTCGTTGGACACCTATGGATCCGAAGTGGACGGGCAAGAGCATCTGATTATTACTATATCCACAGAGAGTGCTGCAAAAGAGTCAATCATTCCTACCCATAGTGAAATACACAAGACTGTTAAGAAGGTGCAAGAAGCTCAAGCTGAACTGAAACAGGCACACACGGACCTGTGCAGAGTACTTTTGAAGGTGGCAGACACTCAGACCGATATGCAGAAGTTCCTTACTGATATGCGGACAACTGGAGTTGCTGTGGTGTCTGGCCAGGGTCCTTCAACCGAATCACCACAAGCAAGTGCGCCTCCATCTTCAAAGAGGTGTTTCAGTTGTGGGGAAATGGGTAATTTCCGAGCACAGTGCAAAAACCAAAGGCCTGAGGTAAATAAACTGGAAGAGTTCCTAAAGGCCCTGGAAGGGCTGCTATCTACCTTACAGGCGGGAAACGCCAGAGGGCCCAAGTGAAGGAGCAAACTAGGTGCCCAATGGTTGAAAACCGCTCCAAAATGCAAGCCAGAACCGAAAGGCCGAGAGGGCCCAGAGTCTTGCCAACTGCTGAGCCTACCAGGACTGAAAGAGTTACTCCCTCAGTATCCGGGCCTATGTCATGGGGAAACAATGCACACCCAAAACCTCCACGAGTCAAGAAGAAGGCCAGGGTACAGCGAACTGGGTCTAAACCTCCTGCGCCTACGACAAAGTTTCCGGACCAGCTGATAGGTCCTTCTCCCATCGTTCCAATCCAAGTGGAGGGAGTCTACACTGAAGCTCTGTTAGACTCGGGGGCTCAAGTGACATTGATCTATCGAGACTTCTACGAGAAGCACTTGAAGCACATACCTCTGCAGAAGATAAAGGACCTCGAGATCTGGGGTATCGGAACCGAGAACCTTCCCTATGATGGATATCTACAGGTGAAGTTAGAAATTGGATCCGAAGTTATCGGACAGTCTGGAGGTTGTGATGCATTGGCCATTGTGTGTCCTCGGCCTTCAGGGGCCAACAGAAGTTTGATGATAGTGGGGACGAATACTGATCTGGTGAGACGTCTTCTGACTCCAATAGTGATGGAGGAAAGTTCTACTAGAGGAGTGCACCCGATGTTACATCCGGTCTATCAGCGAATGGTCGAAGAACGGAGGGCACCTGCCGAAGTGGGGCATCTGTGGAGATTGGCCGGAACAGAGAAGGTTCTACAATCAGGAGAAGTGGTGAGTTTCCAGGCTTCAGTTAAGTTGAACAGAACACAACTGGGTCCCTATGTGGTGCTGGAAACTGATCCCAGTCATGGGAGTGAAGCCGGAGTAGAAGTAATCCCTGAGATAATCTCCACAAAAGCTCTGAAACGGGCACGAGGAAGAGTCTCAGTTAGTGTGTGTAATGTGTCTGATTCTCCAGTGATCCTGAAAGCACGAATGCCCATCGGGCAAGTAGCGTCCGCTACGCCTCTCTCCCCTACCGATGTAGGAGGCGGAGTGAATAAAGAGATTCCTGCTAAAAGGTTCTATCCTAAGGACGCTCCCATCTCACCTGAATGGAAAAAATGTCTTCAGTCTCAGATCCTAAAATGGAGAGACTTGTTCTCGAAGGATGAGTTCGACATGGGTTTAGCCAAGAGCACTGAACATCGCATACGACTATAGGAGGATAAGCCGTTTCGAGAAAGGTCAAGACGAGTTCCGCTGGGAGACTTGGATGATCTACGAGAACAGCTGAATGAATTACAGCGGACTAAGGTGATTCAAGAGTCCAGGAGTCCATACGCCTCTCCAATAGTGATGGTTCGGAAGAAGAATGGTTCCATTCGTCTATGTATAGACTATCGCACGTTAAATCAGAGAACCATTCCGGATCAATATGCCACTCCTCGGATAGAAGATGCCTTACAGTGTTTGTCTGGAGCAAAATGGTTTAGTGTACTAGACCTGCGAAGTGGGTATCATCAGATACCAGTGCATCCTGAGGACAAAGAGAAGACTGTGTTTATCTGCCCACTGGGGTTCTTTGAGTTCACAGAATTCCTCAAGGCCTTACGGGGCTCCCGCCACGTTTCAACGGTTAATGGAGAAGACAGTCAGAGACATGAACCTGATCGAAGTGTTGGTGTATCTTGATGATATTATCGTGTTCGGGAAGACTCTGGAAGAACATGAGCAGCGGTTGGAGAAGGTTTTGAAGCGGCTCCACAAAGAAGGGTTGAAACTGTCTGTGGAGAAGTGCCAATTTTGCCTACCCACTGTTACGTACCTGGGACATGTTCTTTCAGCTGAAGGTGTTTCGACGGATCCTCGAAAGTTGGAAGCCGTAGCTTCCTGGCCTAGACCCCGAAATGTTACTGAACTTAGATCCTTTCCTGGGGTTCTGCTCATATTACCGAAGATTCGTAGGAAGATTTGCCAAGATAACTCAACCCTTGAATAAGCTCCTACAGAAGGAAGATGTGGAAGAAGGCTCCAAAGCCTCTGATCAAGGTTCATCGGTTAAAGGGCAAAGGAAGGCCTGATTTACCTACAACCTATACTGCATCTCAACGAGTATTTGGGAAGAGTGATTATCTTCTAGGTATTTCCTCCTGGCTGACTCAATATATTCCAGCAAGGAACCTGACGCCGGCTCGCTACCTCTGCTCATTGCAGCGCTACCCCGGCATCTAAGGTGGATCTACTCCCTCCGAGTAGCGGCATCCGTTACAAGAAACATTTAAAAAGAAAAAAAAAGACATTTCATATGACGATTTCTACAAGCTATTACAAGTTACGACCTGTGAACACCCAGGACCCCAAAGGAATGCCAAGGCCTGAGATAAGTGAGTTGTTGAGAACCATTGGCACCTAAATATTGGAGAACCTGTGGATGACCCAGGATCCTGAAAGGACACCAAGGCTGTGAGACGGGTCTACCCCTGAGAGCTACTGGTGAGCCACGTAAACACCCACAGGCGAGGTGATCGAGCCTAACGAGGCTCTGGAAAGTGTGAGTGGATCCATCTCCCCCTTCATTTTCTCATTTTTTAATGACTGGACTTCACTATTATACTCTTTTTTCCTTTTTAGGAACAGTTTGACGAACTTCGAGTCATCTAACCCAGCTGTCTATATTGTATGTTATCTCCTCTTACAATCATTGCATGTTCATTTCGTTTTAGTATTAGATATTTCCCCCTACCGCGTATGCGGACACGCCGAACACCGACTTTTCCCCTTTTTTTGTTTATTTGGTGCGGATTGGGACCGCACTTGTGGTGCTTTGGGCGACGGGGTTATATTTCGTATTTTTCATTTTTGCTCTAAGTGTTCGTTCTCCACATTTTTTTGTTGTATGCAATATATATTTTAAATGGTAAACATGAGAATAAATAGTGAAATTCTATTCTCCTATATATCGATAATCAAATGCGTAAATTGTGACTGCGTAACCTGTGTATATCTGGCTCTGATACTAGCCAGTGCCTAACCAGCCACTGACCTCACTGCTTTGAATAACCCAGATAGATTGTACGTTCTCTTGGGAACAGGGTCCCCCTGAATCCAGCCATATCATCCATGTGTGGTATTCTAATGTATCAACTCCTTGTAAAAAAACTGATCTTGTAAAGCACTGCGGAATATGTGGCGTTATATAAATTAAGGATAATAATAATAAGATATTTTTTTTAATTGTATGATCCTCAAACTTATTTAAATGTTTGAATGTAAAGTTCAGTTCTATGTTGTCACAAACATTTTGCCTCTGTTTTTTATCAGAAAGTAACATATGATTGTGTGTAACTTGTGGGAGATGTGCGTGTGAGTTTTGCTCGCCATGTTTCATCTTCTGGGTGTATCATTGTCAACTGCAGATGTGGAATCACTGCCCTTGTGTATCCGTTGATGAGATGAACATAGGCATTCCATGGACGTTCAGTTTTCACACAATGGGTATCAGACTGGTCCTGATTTTTGCTACAGTCTGTACTTGCCTTGAGAAGGGACTTGCCTCGTACTTGATGCTTGGTACTTTGGAGTTGGTGCTTCTGCCAGTTTGTTAACAGTTTTGCATGGTTTCTTCTGCACTTATAAAATTTGGGGGTTATTGAGAAAGTGCCAGTGTTTGCCGACGCTTCCGTGAAGCTCTCCTGCCTCTGGATTTTCCTTTCATAAAACTCTGATGCAACTTCGGCCAACACTGGCACCTTCTAAATAACCTCCCTAGTGTGAATGCATTTGTTTGTAAACATTTTGGAGACATTTTTTTTTCTTCTGTGTCTTAAATGCTTTTGATTGAGCCACACTTGGCCAACATTGGCTGGCACATGTGTCAGCTCGCACCTGCCATTAAGTGGCGAGGAGATTGCGGCACCACTGTGCTACAGCACATATAATTTTGGAACACATACAGGGTTACTCAGAGACAGTTGATCTGGCCCTGAAATGTCACCGAACAGGGAATTTCCCTGTATGGTGACATTTCGGGACCATTCGACTAATCACAGAGCAGGCAGTACGTCAAATTTTGGTGAACTGCCAGCAAGTACGGTGCCTGTTCGAAGGCTGCGAAATCCACATAGAGAAGCAATGGTTAATCTATTCAGAGACACTGAACAGCAGTGAAAAGTTGCGGAAGTTCCCTGCTGTTCGGTGGTTTCATTCGGCAGATTTATTCAGGCGAATCCCATAGGCTTCAATGTTAAAAATATTCCAGTTTTAATTCAATATTTAATAAACTGTTTATTATTTTAATCTGCAGCAAAAAGTCTCTTTATTTATTGATTTTTTTTGTATCTGTTTGGCATTTGTCGTGATTTTTTCGACAAAATATTTTTTCCGTTTTTTTAATAGCGTTTTTCTTATTTCTGTAACAGACCTTTTTATTATCATTCATATGATCTTATATGTAAGTTCCAGACATTTTTGTTCAGTAGCTTTTTAGCAAACAGCGTTTCAATTTTGACACTTTCAATCGTATTGTTTTTGTTTTTTACCCGTCCGGTGGCTTGTCGACTTTCTCCTGCGGCTGGTCGGTGCTGTGTTCTGTGGCTGTCCGGCATGCTTGCACCAGATGTTCAGCGGGTTGGCGGCTGCGGGCAACAGGTTGGCGGCGGCATTAGGCGGCTGATTCACTGCACTTCGGGGACCCTGCTGAATCTACTGCAGGATGGGGAAATTTGATTCCCCGAAGTGCAGGGAGCGAGAGAGCACCGAAATGTCGGTGACATTTTGGTGTTCTCTGAAAAACCCCCATAGTTACTTGCAGGAATTCACAGCTCAATCAATACAATTTTAATGCTTTGTGAATCTTGGTCATGGGCCAGCAAGCCCTCTTTGGAACTATATCTCCCATGAAGCTAAGCTGTTTACTAGCTTGACAGAGCCTCATGGGAACTGTAGTTCCGATGCATCTAGTGGAACCAGGCTGCTGACCACTGATCTGGGCACATGAGACACTGCCACTCCATTCTTGATGCAGCAGAAAGTTTTATGGAATCTTCTCCATCGCATTTCTTGTCTACAAAGTTTATGGGCCCTATTACATTCTTCACGCAAAAACGCTTGCGCAACGTGTGAATTTGTACACCAAGCGTTAAACGTTAACGCGTGTAAATCAAAGCTGGAATTACAATCCTCGCACATTTTTTCACCCGTCGAGCAATAATGCGTGTTAAACGGACGTGCAAAAATGCGTGCGCAGTAACGTTGTGCGCAGAAATCAGTGTGCGGACTGTTTTTTTCATGCGATTCAGCCAATCAGAATTAAGAACCAAAATTATCTCACGTTAAGTCTTTGCGCCTGTCAAAGTCAATCTGAGCATATTTACTGCAGCACTAATTAAAGCACACACAACTTTTCCATTTTATTGGTTTGGGTTATGTGTAGAATGTGTATTTTACTTGCACACTTTGCATTATTTGTTTTTTGGGCTGGTGTATTTGGTTTCGGCCAGATTGTTCAGATTTGCCATTAACACCAGCTTTAAGGAGTTGCTAAAATTATGCGCACAAATCCTGTGCATAGATTGTAATACCATCCGCATACCAGCGCACAAACGCATTTGCACTCACAATGCTAAGTATAGGACGCGCGCAGTAAAGTACGCTCGCGCAGGTTATAGAAACATAGAAACATAGAAAAATGTCGGCAGATAAGAACCTTTCGGCCCATCTAGTCTGCCCAATTACATGGATACTTTACCTGGATTTATCTTTTGTTTAGGATAGCCTTATGCCTATCCCATGCCTGCTTAAATTCAATTACTGTTCACCCGCGGTAGACGATTACGTGCGTTTGTTGCGCTGACATTGTAATACGACGTTCAGCGCAAAGGGTTTTACCCCTCGAGTTAATGTTTTTTTGCGCCGGCGCAAACGTTTGCGCGAAGATTGTAATAGGGCCCTATATGTTTTACCCCTCCCCAAAGTAGGGTTTCCAACTCTGTGCTATCTGCATGATTTAATATTATTTGTGTCAGAGTTGTCAATTAGCCACAGAACGTGTCTGCTTAATGATATACAGTAGAATGAACAGAGAAAATTCCACATGGTCTGTACAAAAATTCTGTCATTCTTACACACACACACACACACAAACACACACCACATTTTCAGATCTTTTTATTTTTTTTAAAATATTTTTTGAGGCATGTTTATTTTGTGCTAAAAAAAATATAAATGTGCCGGGTTGTTTACAACTCAAATTTTTATGTTCTCTTAAGATATAGCGAGGAGCCTCAGAAGGACTGGGACATCTGTGCATGCGCGCGATAAACAAATTAACAATTATGATTCATTTTCCCTGTTGTGAAAATACGACTTCGTGGCGTATAAAATTATTAGCATATTGTTAGGAAAAGTCAACAAATATTTTGCATCGTGCAAAGCAGACACTAGGTTTAAAAATCAGCAAGAGCAGCAAACTAGAGGTTGCCCTGGAAACCTGACAGTGCTGAGTGCAGATTAAGATCTGACAATATGCTTCTGGTGAGCAGAAAAATCATCCAACTAATATTTCTGAGTCTCGTGGATGGAAGGGAAACATGATTTTTGTCTTTATAACCTACAAGCAAAAATGTAAGTGCAGATGAGGTCAAGAGTAGGGATGAGCCGAACACCCCCGAGTTCGGTTCGCATTTGAACTCGAACTTTTCAATTGTTAGAATTCGAACTCGAACTCAATACAAGTCAATGGGACTCAAAATTCGATTTTAAGAGTGTCCTCCAAGAGGGCATATATGCTAGATATTTGCCATAAAAGGTGTATGGGGGTCCGGGTAGTGCCCTGGGGGACAGGAAACAAGGACAAAAAGTAAAAAAAAAAAACGTTTTTAAAGGGACAGTGAGTTTTCCATGAAATAAGGGTTAAAAATAAAGACGAAACATTTCTTCAAACATCGTGCCTAGGAGGTCCCCATAACCTGCCCGTGAAGTGGCGGATTTCTAGGATGTATAGAAACATTTAAAAACAATGTCCGGGTCCGGGTAGTGCCCTGGGGGACAGGAAACAAGGACAAAAATAAGTTTTTAACCCCTTCACTGCTGACGATGTGTGGGACATGTCCTCAGTTACTCCCGCTGTTGCTGAGGAGGACGTGTCCCACACATCATCAGCTTTGCCGGACCCCCGGCGGAGATACTCACCTCTCTGTCCGGGGTCCCACGGCGTTCTGACTTCAGCGTCCTCAGACACTGAAGTCAAGCTCCTCCCGACGTAAATGACGTCATCGCGCCATGCGCGATGACGTCATTTCCAGGCGACCCCCGGCAATGCCGGGAGATCGCCTGGAAGGGAGGGGGGATCCGTTCGGATCCCTCTCCCTTCCGATCGGGAGGTCCCACAAAAAAAGCCAGGCACCGCTTAAAAGAAGAGAGTCTCCCCTTCTAAGCGGTGCCTGGCTTTAACCCCTTAGGCTTTAACCCCTTAGGCCTTGCGGCGTCGAATTGCGGCCTAGCTCCGGTGGGGGCCACCATCTTGGATGGCGGCTCCACTCCCGGGTCCCCTCTCACTGCCTGACGTCCTCACGCATAGCGTGACAACGTCAGATAGCCGGGGAACCCCTAGCTGCCCGGAATCCCCTGGTGGAGATAGGGGGTTCATTTCTCCAGAACCGTGGCAGCTAGGGGGTCATGGAGGGTGTCAATCGAAAGGCCTGAGCATGATACCCAACATAACCAGTGTGACGGGTTCACTCGGGGCAGGCTATGTGAGGGCCGGTACCTGAGTAGACGGCTGGAAGTAGCCACCTTCCCAGTTCAGGGTTAACTGAATGATTGCTCATTTACCACAGCTGCCCCACCCTTCCCTATAAGAAGTCTCAGTTCCTTCCAGTTCATTGAGGGGTTTGGAGACAGAAGGAGGAAGGAGTTGGAGACTGTGGTGGAAAAAGTAAGGAATCTGTTATATTGGAAAGTGTGTTTTGTTTTACTGGGGAACCCGTTTAGTGGGCCCAGGAGTAGACAGGTTCGTCTATTGTCAGTTAGCCTCCCAAAAGGGAGTAGGATTTCTTTTTTTTGTTGTTTATTTTCTCTGTTTGTGGAAAACCCCTTGCTGCTGCAAATAAAAAAACGCTTAGAAAACCCACGTTGCTGTGTCACAGTACCTGCTTCTCCACAAGTGGTGGCAGCGGTGGGATTTTGTACCTGCTCTGCGCTGGCAGTAGCAACAAGGGTACAGAACCCACAGTTACAATGGAGGACTTATTAAAAGCACTGGTAAGTGCCACGGCAACGCAGCAGGAGAGCAACCACCTAATACAGGCACAGATTGGGGCCGTGATGGAGGCCCAGAAAGCTGACCACGAGCTGCTTAAAGCAACTGTACGAAGTTTGGCGACGCAAGCACCCCCCTAGCCAGGAGACCAGGATTCGAGCTAGTTGCTACCTTCAGAAGATGTTGCCTAAGGATGACGTGGAAGCATACCTCCGTGCCTTTGAGCGCACTGCTACTCGGGAGGCCTGGCCTGCAGACAAGTGGGCGGGGATTATCGCACCCTTCCTGATTGGAGAGGCCCAAAAGGCCTACTATGACCTGGAGGAAGTCCAGGCTACGGACTATAAACTTTTAAAGGCCGAAATCCTGGCCCGGTTCGGAGTAACAAAAGCTGTGAGAGCGCGGCGCTTCTCTAACTGGACGTATGAGGAGAAGACACCACCCCAGATGCAGATGTTCGACCTAATGCATTTGGCTCGGAAGTGGCTCCAACCTGAGCACCAAAGCCCCACGCAGATAGTGGAAACCCTGGTGTTGGATAAGTTCCTACGCGGACTCCCACGCAGCCTCCGTGAATGGGTGGGACAAGGGAACCCGGGTACCTAAGATGACATGGTGGCCCAAGTAGCGCGCTACCTGGCTGCCAAAAACTTTGAGGACTCACCCAGGAGGTCTCCAAAAGTCGTTGTGGGGAGCATCCCCACCCATAGAAAGGAGCAGCCTCAAAAAGTCTTCGGCTCCACAACTAGGTCAAACGGGTCGGCAATCCTGCCAGCACCTGGGGGACCAGTGCGTTACTCAGACCACAGCGACACTTTTCGAAGAGGGAATGAGCCCCAAAGGAACTCGATACAGTGCTTTGAGTGTGGCGAACTGGGACATATTAGAGCCAGGTGTCCTAACACGTCCGAGCCCATGCAGTGTGGGCTGGGTGAGGACCCCCGGAATTTCTGCGGACTGATATGTCTGACTGGCCTGGTGGAAGGGACTCAGACTTTTCGAGTGCCCGTCCTGCTGAACAGACTACAGGCAGTGGCACTTGCGGACTCCGGTAGTGCCATAACCTTGGTGTCAGGCAAACTGGTGGGCCGGGCCAACTTACTGAAAGATAAGACTGTGGGAGTGTTGTGCGTACATGGTAGTACCGTTCGTTATCCCACGGTGCTAGTCGCTGTCTCTGTGGGGGCGAGGGTACGGTCTGTCCCAGCTGTGGTGGTACCCAAGTTACCCTATTCCCTTGTCTTAGGGAGGGATTTCCCGGACTTTCAGACCATATTGCAGGGGTTATCCGTTGGTACGGCCACTGCCGACCTTGATGAGGGTACTAACGACATCACCGAGGTGTTCCCATTCCACGATACGTTTTTTGTCAGAAACCTCCTAAACCCCGGAAAACACGCAGAGAGAGGCGAGAAGCCAAGCACGGCTTTACCAGAGCTCGGGCTGAGGCTCTGGTGAACACCCCGGCCAAAAGATCTCGAAAGGGGGTGGCCACCCAGGTGACAGAGACAGAATTGGGGGTCCCTGTAACACATACGAGTGAGGAGGTGAATGAGGCTCCTAACTCTGGGGGCTCTACCTCCGATGGGAATGACTCAGGGGGGGGGGATTTCCGGGAACACTGTTTTTGGGAACGACCAAGCTAGTGATCCTTTGTTGCAGACTGCGAGAAGCAGGGTGATTGAGGTGAACGGGGTGCCGGTGGAAGGGGCAATAAAGAGTTATCCGTACTTTATTTTGAAGAGTGATCTGTTGTACCGGGTCATTATGGAGGGAGGTCAGGAAATTGAACAGTTGGTGGTTCCGTCCTCTCAGACCAGAAAGGTACTAGACTTCGCTCATTCCCATGTGCTAGGAGGGCACTTAGGGGTTGAGAAGACCCAGGAGCGGGTCCTGCGCAGGTTCTTCTGGCCGGGGTTTATGAGGTGGTGAAACGGTACTGTGCCTCATGCCCCGAATGTCAGTTGGCATCTCCTAAGCCACACTTGAGAGCCCCTCTCATACCCCTCCCGGTCATTGATGTCCCCTTTGAAAGGATCGCAATGGACATTGTGGGTCCGTTGGAAAAATCCGCACGTGGACACCATTACATATTGGTGATCCTGGACTATGCCACCCGGTATCCTGAAGCCGTTCCCTTGCGCAAAGCAAATGCAATGAACATTGCCCGAGAGTTGGTTCAGGTATTCGCACGAGTGGGCATCCCGAAAGAGATCCTGACCGATCAGGGTACTCCATTTGTTTCCCGTCTGATGAAAGAGCTGTGTCACTTGTTAAAGATACAGGCGCTAAAGACCTCCATGTATCACCCGCAGACGGATGCTTGTCGAGCGGTTCAACCGCACCCTAAAGGGGATGCTGAGGAAGGTTGTTAGAAGGAAGGAAAGGACTGGACATGTTATTGCCCTACTTGTTGTTTGCTATACGTGAGATTCCCAGAGCTCGACCCGCTTCTCTCCGTTCGAACTCCTATATGGCAGGCACCCACGTGGTCTGCTGGATATACTCAGGGAAACGTGGGAGGAGCAGGGAGTGACCGAACCAACCCGATACAATATGTTGTAAGCATACGCGAGCGGATGGCTCGGGTTATCCCCCTGGTACGTCAGCATATGGAAAAGCACAGGAGACCCAATCCCGTATCTATAACCAGAAGGCCACCGCAAGACGGTTCTCGCAGGGGACAGGGTGATGGTACTGGTTCCGACTGCGGAAAGCAAACTTCTGGTTCATTGGCAAGGACCATATGAGGTCCTGGAACAGACAGGCCCTGTCAACTACAGGATTAGGCAGCCTGACCGCCGGAAGAAGGAGCAGATCTACCATGTCAATCTCCTGAAGCCATGGCAAGACAGAGAGGCCTGCGTGTCCCAGACCGGCCATGCCCAGTCCGGTCCTCAGGCCCCAGAGCCTGGGGTGGCTATTTCCCCTGAGCTGACTCCCTGCCAGGTAGAGGAAGTCAACCGAATGGTCGAGAGGAATAGGGATGTGTTCTCACCGGTACCGGGTAGAACACATGACGTGTTTCACGACATTGTGACCGAACCCGGTGTAGCGATCAGACTGAAACCCTACCGGATACCGAAGCCAAAAGAGAGGCAGTCAGACTAGAAGTCAAGAAAATGCTAGAGCTTGGGGTCATTGAGCCATCCCACAGTAATTGGTCCAGCCCCATCGTTTTGGTGCCAAAGCCAGACGGCTCTACCAGATTTTGTAACGACTTCAGGAAGTTGAATGAAATCAGCAAGTTTGATGCCTATCCCATGCCCCGTGTGGATGAGCTGGTAGAGAGATTGGCAAAAGCCAGATACCTCTCGACTCTTGATCTGACGAAAGGTATTGGCAGATACCCCTAACCGGAGGGCCAGGGAGGAAAACGCCTTTGCCACCCCAGACGGGTTATTTCATTACAGAATTATGCCCTTTGGCCTTCATGGAGCCCCAGCCACCTTCCAGCGGCTCATGGACAAGCTGCTCAGGCCTCACGTCCAGTACGCTGCGGCATACCTGGATGACGTCGTCATCCATAGCACGGATTGGGAGTCCCATCTGCCAAAGGTTGAGGCTGTGCTCGACACGTTCAGAAGGACCGGTCTAACAGCCAACCCCCCCAAGTGTTTTATTGGACTGGCGGAGGCTAAGTACTTGGGCTATGTGGTTGGAGGGGATCGGTGAAACCCCAAGTCCATAAGGTGGAGGCAATACGGAGTTGGCCTCGACCTCTTAGAAAAATCAGGTGAGGGCCTTCCTAGGGATTGTCGGCTACTACCACCGATTCATACCCCATTTTGCGACTAGGGCGGCGCCGCTAACCGACCTTATTAAAGGCAAAGGCCCCGATATGGTGAGATGGGACGGTAAGGCTGAGGAGGCCTTTGGCGATCTGCGCTCTGCGTTATGTGACCGGCCCATCCTCGTGGCACCGGACTTCGGGACTGAGTTCTTCCTGCAGACGGATGCCTCAGAGGTTGGTTTGGGGGCTGTGCTCTCGCAGTATGTGGATGGTGAGGAGCATCCGGTATTTTACCTGAGCAGGAAACTGCTGCCCCGGGAACAACGCTATGCCGTGATCGAGAAGGAGTGTCTGGCGATTAAATGGGCACAGAGATGCTACGGTACTATTTACTGGGCAGGTAGTTTACCCTGGTCACCGACCACGCCCCTCTGAGGTGGATGCACAGTAACCGGGACCACAATTCCCGATCCTTTGGTGGTTCCTCTCCTTACAGCCCTTCAAGTTTGTGGTGCAGCACAGGCGGGCCTTCTCCACGCAACGCCGATGCGCTGTCTCGGGCCCATGGGCTCTCCGCTATGGTCGCTTCTCACCCTGGTGTTGCGCTGGGGAGGGGGGATGTACGGTTCACTCGGGCAGGCTATGTGAGGCCGGTACCTGAGTAGACGGCTGGAAGTAGCCACCTTCCCAGTTCAGGGTTAACTGAATGATTGCTCATTTACCACAGCTGCCCCACCCTTCCCTATAAGAAGTCTCAGTTCCTTCCAGTTCATTGAGGGGTTTGGAGACAGAAGGAGGAAGGAGTTGGAGACTGTGTGGAAAAAGTAAGGAATCTGTTATATTGGAAAGTGTTTTTTTTTACTGGGGGAACCCGTTTAGTGGGCCCAGGAGTAGACAGGTTCGTCTATTGTCAGTTAGCCTCCCAAAGGGAGTAGGATTTCTTTTTTTTTGTGTGTTTATTTTCTCTGTTTGTGGAAAACCCCTTTGCTGCTGCAAATAAAAAAACGCTTAGAAAACCCACGTTGCTGTGTCCACAGTACCTGCTTCTCCACACCAGGTATAAAGTACCTTGATTTTTTTCTATGGAGTGTGTTTGCTATAAATCACGTAATTCCCCCCACAAAATGTAACAAGTCCCCATTTCTAATTTTTGTACAAGCGCACCCCATAGAAAACATAACCGCAAACGCTCATGTGCTAAAATGTGAAAACAAAAACTTTACACACTGCAGATGATTAAAAATTAATTTTTTTTTGCATTTTTTGTCATAATATACAGGCAGGACATGACGTATACATATAAAAATGATATATTATGAATCTGCGGAGTCTGGTGGAAAGAACGATATCTAATATGTCTGGGTTATTTAATAAAATGTGGCTTCAAATCGCGTTTAAACATGATGAGCGAAAGCGGTAAAAATTAGCTGAGCACACAGCAGTGAAATGCAGGGTTAAGGGGTTAAACAGCATATCAGAGGAGCATTTAGTAGAGAAATGAACACTTCTCAGAAGCACAGGTGTTTGATACATGTTCAGATCAGAAGACACCACACCCTCAGTCTGCATACAATGTATCAAATTCATGAGACCGGACTAACTAGAAGCACATGTTATTTCCAAGCACTAATTAACACCTGTTGTTTACGCTGTTTGAGAACACAGGTCATTTAGAGGTGAGAATCTTTGCACGTAGACATTAGTTTTTAATTCAATATCTAATAAACCGTTGCTTATAATATTCTGCAGTAAAGAGACTCTTTATTTCTAGATTTTTTAAGCATTTTTTATCCTTTTTCAAAAAAAAATTTTTTTTGCGAACTCAAACGAACTTGCCAAAAAGTTCGAAGTTCGCGAACTTGCGAACACCCAAAGTTTGAATCGAACTCCGAACCAAACAGCTCATCTCTAGTCAAGAGCTGATCAGAGCGATGTGCACAGGCATTCATGTATTGCCCCTCGGGTTCCGTTATGGAAGTGTCCGAAGATCAAATATAGAATGTGAAAAATCATGTTGAGTAATGTACCATTGCTTTATTTTTCATCTTGGCACTGTTTGTGCTGCAGCTAGAGGGGAACTAGCACTGTTTACCATTTAGACCAGGGCTGTCAAACCCTGGCCCCCCAGATGTTTCTCAACTACAACTCCCATGATTCCCTGGCCATCTATTGCACTGAAAGAATTTTGGAAATTGTAGGCTGTAAGTTTGACAGCTCTGCTTTAGCCACTCCCTATTATTGGCTGAGAGTAAGGGCCATAGTATGGTATTAGAAACCTCTACGTTCCCATAAATATCAGTTAATGCTGAGATATCCCTTCATGGCTGGTTACAATAGACACGTTACATTGTTTATACATTTATTTATATTTCATTCTAAAATAAAAGCCAATAAATAGAAACTTTAGTCTGGCTCACAGGCTGCGCTCACACTCACTCTTCCAGGAACATTGCTGCAGATGGTCTGTCCTCTTGCTGCTCAGTTGTAGCCTGACAGACGCAGCACAGCAATGCTCTGCATTTTGTATTCTGCCACATCCTCTGCCTGTCACTGAGAATCGAGCACCAGCGAAGTAACCTGCCACAGACCCAGACACACCCTGATGCCTATACACAGCCATAGAACAGATAAACACATTCCATCTATGGAAGCCGCATGAGGCAGGCTCAGGAACAAGGCTATTCTGACTTTTTAGGCAGCATCACAATCTATCGCACGTTTATGTCAATAAAAACGTACTTTAGAACAGAAGCAAAATATCTTATTTACACAAAGCAATTTCTAACAACATTTATTATAGTTTAGAGACGCATTGCTGGGAAGTTTATTGCTTTAAATATGCACATCCCGAATATATAGAGGAGCCCCCTAGAAGGAGATACATTAGGAAAAAAGAGGGACAGGGGGATTTGGGCCCAAAATAAGACATTTTGGAAGTATGCACCCAGATACACACACGCAGCTCTACACAAGCACCCAGATACACACTTACACACACTGGTCTATACAAACACCCAGATACACATTCACACAAAAGACACATACAAGGCTGTTGCTATGGCTGCTTGATCCAAGGTGAAATCTAACTGTCATCCTGGGGTCAAGAGCGAATTTGTAAGCAGTATGTTGCATATTGGCGAGCGCTTCAGACTGGGTTTTTTTACCTTCTTTTGGATCAATAGCAGTAGGTGATGTGTGAAAGACTTAAATCGATGGACGCACGTCATTTTTTCGGCCTATGTTACCATATACACAGATAGGCTTGGACATACAGTATACACACTAGATACTGTAGGTGTATAGATCTTAAATGTATCCAGGAAATAGTCTTGTCAATTCAATTCTGGAGGTTAGATACATAGACATTAACCCCTTCGCTTCTGAGTCATTTCATACAGCGTGCAGAGCTAGTTTTGACCATTTTTTTGCTCATGACGACATTTAAACGACAAGCCACCGGACGGGTAAAAAATAAAAACAATACGATTGAAAGTGTCAAAATTGAAACACTGTTTGCTAAAAAACTACTGAACAAAAATGTCTGGAATTTACACATAAGATCCAATGAATGATAATAAAAAGGTCTGTTACAGAAAAAGAAAAAACGCTTTAAGGAAAAAACTATTTGCAGAAAAAATCCCAAAAAATGCCTAAAAGATCCTAAAAAAAGAATCAAGAAATAGACTTTTTTCTGCAGATTAAAAGAATAAACGGTTTATTAGATAAAAAAATGAGGAATATCGGAAAAACAGGAATATTATTAACATGGGATTCGCCTGAATAAACCTGCCGAATGAATTCATCAAACAGCAGGGCACTTCGGCAACTTTTCACTGCTGTTCGGTGTTCTCTGGATAGATTAACCATTGTTTCTCTATGGGGATTTCACAGCCTTCGACCAGGCACTGCACGTGCTCCCTGTTCGGTGACATTTCGGGTGCGAGATCGGCTCTCTCTGAATAACTTCTTATGTGTATATGTCACGTCAAAATGCAATATCAAAATAATGTCAAAAACTGGTACAATCATATTCAAATTTCTTTTATTTACACCGTGGAAATTCATTGTCCCACAATTTATCATCCAAAACTTTGTGGAGATATTTTTTCTTAAGACTACCCGTTAAAATGTAAAAAAAAATGGCAGAACTCGTTTTTCTAATGAAATAAGCAATTGTAACCAAAACTGAATTTTTTTTTGCTTGTATTTTACTTTTATTTGTACAGTGTACATGGTCATGCATGGTATCATTATAAAGGACAGACTCTGATGTTTCTAATGACTCCTTATTTGACTGTGTAGGGGGTATGGAACTGGAAGGTTTGAATGACACCTGTATCTCCTACAATGAATCTGCTGTAATCAGCACCACAGGCCATGGACAGCGCCATGCTGCCATTCTGCGGCAGTGAAATTCCCCATAGGCAAGTAATGGTTAATCTATTCAGAGAATGTCATACAGCACCAAAATGTCAGTGAAATGCCCTGATTTTCAGTGGTTCATTCGACAGCTTTAAACAGTCGAATCCCATAGGTTTCAATGTAAAAAATATTCCCTTTTTATAGAATATTTATTCAACCATTTATTCTTTTCATCTGCAGCAATTAGTCTCTTTATTTATTTATTTTTTTGGATTTGTATGCCCCGATTTTCAGTGATTTAGTTTGACATTTAAACAGCCGAATCCCACAGGATTCAATGTAAAAAAAAATAATATCGTTTTTAAATTTTTAATACTTTTTTATTCAACCGTTTATTCTTTTCATTTTCAACAAAAAGCCTTTTCATTTATGTATCTTTTGGAACATTATTTTTGCATTTTTCATATTATTTTAGATAACATTTTTGTTTCCCAAGTTTATTTTTTAAAGGCTTTTTTTTTTTATTCTTTAACAGACCGTTTTATTATGTTCTATAGGACAGGTTTTAAAATTTACACATCTTTTAATGCATTTTTTTGATTTAAACACCTTTAAGAAGAATAGCAGATTTCTGTGTGTTTTTTTTCCTGCAGTTCCTCGCGTTCGGTGGTTGACTCGGCGGTCTGATCAGTGATCTTTGATGGCTCCATATTCGGCGCACTTCGGGGGCCCTGCGGTGAATACTGAAATCACTGCAGGGTCGGCAAAATGGAGTCTCTGAAGAGCACTGAAGTGCGCTGAACCAGAAAGCACCGAAAATTGCACTGGAATTTCGGCGTTTTCTGAATAACCCCTTAAAACGCAGCCACAAATTTTTTGCATGGGTCCACATGCTCCAATAAGATTATCACAGATGAAAATCCTTCCTGCGCAATTCATTATTCTGTTACTTTGTTAATTCCTATGAATTGCATTTCATTCAAAAACAAATGTACGGCTGTCGTGTCACTCCTGCCTTCCTGCTAGTGGGTTGTGTTCAGGGGCGGACTGACAAGACTTGGGGCCTCTGGGCAATAGGAGACCATGGGGCCATTCGTTATGCGGCTCTTGCTCGCAAGGGGGCCGTCTGCCTTATTTCCACATGCAGGAGGTCATTGCTAGCGTAGAGCAGGCCTGACCAAGTCTTTGAGGGACCCTCATGGGGCCCCCTCTTTGGCTAGGCCCCTCGGACAGTGCCCTGATGGTCAGTCTGCCCCTGGTTGTGTTAATTTCATCTTCCATTCTTCCTACCCATCCATTTTCTGCTGTCATGTTGACCGAGGTGGGTCATTATGGGTACGATTGGAAACATGTGTTGGAGGCATATGGTTTAATTTCGCATGCATTATCTGCGTATGTTTGGCCATCGGAAGACTAATTAAATTTCGGATCTGTCACTCCAAATTGGTCATCACATGTAGGTCTGCTCACACTGTATGATGAAGGTGGATTCCTGTACAGATAATGCTGAGAGATTACGCCTCAGCTGTGCAGCAGCCACCAATTTACTCCTGGGAACTCGCTGCTCAGTCATCAATCCAACATCGAGGCTTAGTGATTCTAGGCCACAGTTAAAGATAAAACATACATCGATCTCATTAATTATCACATATTTCCTTCGATTCGTTTGAGTCTAAAAGAAAATACCAATTTCTAAAGGAGATCCTGCTTAAGCCTTTTTTTCCATATTAATTAATTAATACTCAATATAGCAGCACAATATAACTTATTCTCCATTTACACACCTTATAATTATATAATTAGCTCATTAGACTGCACTTTTTTCATGCCATTAGTTTAAGCGCTGGCGTAGAAAGGTGTCACCTCGGGGATCAGATCTAGTTGTATTCACAGTCTAGTCAGCAGGAGACCACAAGGAGAGCAGGTGAAGAACAGCATATGTCATCACTTGTTAAGTTGCACCTTTAAGCCAAAACCTGTGACCCATTTAATAGGCAGCTGTTTTTTTAATATAATATAGTAAATAGACTGGAAAATATTCCTCTGAATGTGAAAACGCGGCTATTGAAACCACTCATTTTTATTAAAGTTACAAAACAACTTTATTTTATTTATTTATATATGCTTACTCTATAGGCGAGTGCGTCTTCTATAGTAAGTATTTACAATTGAAATTTTTTGAGACTCCACTCTGATGCACATCAAGTGGCTAGTTTTGCAGAGCAACCTTCCCGTTATCGGTTTAGACTACAAACCACAGCGACAATAGGGAAAGGGCAGAGGTCTAATGGACTTTGAACGTGACATGATCGTAGGAGCAAGTTGTGCTGGACAAAGTGTTTCCAAGACGGCGGTTCTCCTGAAGTTTTCTCGAACAATAATCTCAAGGGTGTATCAAGAATGGTGCGAGAAACAAAGACCATTGAGTCATCGGCACTTGTATAGTGATGAGCCGAACACCCCCGTGTTTGGTTCGCATTCGAACTCGAACAATTTCAAAAGTTCGAGTTCGAACTCGAACACGAATCGAACTCAATGCAAGTCAATGGGGCTGAAAATTCGGTTTTTAGAGTGCCCTCCAAGAGGGCATACATGCAAGATATTTGCCCATAAAAGGTGTATGGGGGTCCAGGTAGTGCCCTGGGGGACAGGAAACAAGGACAAAAAGTTTTTAAAAAAATGTTTTTAAAGGAACAGTGAGTTTTCCATGAAATAAAGGTTAAGAATAAAAACGAAAAATTCCTTCAAATATTGTGCCTAGGAGGTCCCCGTAACCTGCCCGTGAAGTGGCTGATTTGTAGGATGTATAGAAACATTTAAAAACAAAAAAATGACATTTCAAATGACGGTAAATGTTTTTCCTTTAATCTATTCATAAACAACTGCTTGGGGCGGCAGCCTGTATGAAAAGAGGAAACGTTTTAGTACACGCAGAACAAGTTTAGTGATTTTTTGGCTAAATTATGGTGAAACTTATGCAGGCTTTGGATGAAAGAAACAATAGGTGCTTTAAAATTGGGCCTTTAGTGTCGGCAACAGTGCCGTCACACTGTAACCTATCTGTGGTATTGTGGAAGAGTGCAGGGTTGGACCCTGCGGTCCAATATTAAAATGATATGAATCTGGTATAGGCGTCAGTGGCAGTGCACCCAAATATTGTGCCTTTGGTGCCAGCTAGTACCTTCACAACGTAACCCCTCTGAGGTATTGTGGAAGAGTGCAGGGGTGGAGGTTTTGGTAATGCAGAAGAGATCCCCGATCTATTCAGTTACGTCAGCATAAGGGGATTGATAGCTGCTGATCCAGAACTGATTCATTTTTATAAATGTCAGCCAGTCTACAGAGTCGGTGGACAGACGCACTCTTTTGTCTGTGACAAAACCTCCAGCGGCACTGAACGTCCTTTCAGAAAGCACGCTGGATGAAGGGCAACCTAGTAGCTGCATAGCATATTGGCTAAGTTCTGGCCAGTGATCCAATCTCAACACCCAGTAAGCCAGTGGATCATCTGCTGTAAAGGTATCCAGGTCTGCCCTTGCTCCTAGGTAGCCCTGCACCATACGGAGAAGACGCTGGCAATGGGTGGCTACATTTGATGTCCCTGGGTGTCGTGGACTAAAAAAATTTAAAAAGGCATCAGTCAAGCGGCCCCGGCCTTCACCGCTCTTCCTCTGATCATCCGCAGCCTCAGAAGCACCTGTTTCATCACTTGGTAACCTACCAGTGCCTGGAAAGGTGTTACACAAGTGTCACTTTAGAGCGTCCTCAAGTTTTTTCATCCTGTGCTCCCTCTGTGCGGGCAGGATGAGCTCTGCAACGTTACCCTTGTATTGTGGATCAAGAAGGGTTGCCAACCAGTAATGTTCCCTCTCCTTGATAGCACAAATCATGGGGTCCTTTAGCAGGCTTTGCAGGATAAGGGAGCCCATGCAGCTTAGGTTGGAGGTGACATTAGCTTCCGAGTGTTCCTGGTCGCTGAGGATGACCGTATCATGCACTACCTCCTCCCAGCCACGTACTAGTCCTTGGGTTTCTGGGGACACAAACCCCTCCCTTGAGGAATCCCCAGATATCTGCTAGAAGTATGTGGGACCCCCTGATAGCCGGCAGTGAGAAGACACAGATTACAATTCCCATGAACCTCCTATAAATCAGTGAGACCCCCTGATGGGTTGCAGTGACAAGACACAAATTAAAATTCCCAGGAACCTCCTATAAATCAGTGAGACCCCCTGATGGGTGGCAGTGACAAGACACAGATTACAATACCCAGATATCTTGTAGAAGTGAGCCCCCCATTAGCTGCTGGCAGTGAGAACACACATATTACAACAATTCCCAGATATCTTGTAGAAGTGAGACCCCCCAATAGCTGCTGGCAGTGAGAACACACAGATTACAACAATTCCCAAATATCTTGTAGAAGTGAGAACACACAGATTACAACAATTCCCAGATATCTTGTAGAAGTGAGACCCCCCCAAGAGCTGCTGGCACTGAGAAGACCCACTAACAGAACAATCTCCTCTCAAAAAACACGTGCTGGGGGCTCTGTGAAGCCTTATATAGTGTGCTGCGGGACTTAGCTCTGTGAGCCCATGATTGGCAAAATTTGCCCAATCAGGACTCTGAGCAGTGATTGGCATAGTCTTTCACCTGTCTTGCACCTGACCTGTGGTCAGGTGCAAGGCTGTAGCCAATTACAAGCTTCGGGCCAGTGGAAAAGTGCATTGTGCTCCATTGTGGTGCATTGTGGGTGAAACTCGAACCGAACACACGGAAATGTTCGGAGTTCGCGAACAGCCGAACGGCCGATGTTCGATGCGAACTCCGAACAGATCAAACTGAACAGCTCATCCCTAGTGTGGAAGGAAATGGCTTGTTGATGAGAGAGGTCGGAGGAGGATGGCTAGAATTGTGCAAGCCAACAGACAGGCCAACGTGGCCCAAAGGACATCAAAATTCAACCTCGGTGCTCAGAAAACCATCTCGCAAACACAACACTAGATGCACCTGTTGTGGATGTGGTACAACAGCTGACGGCCACATCAGGTACCATTGTTATCAGAGAGGAACAGGTGAGCATGCCTTGGACCATTGCAGGCTGGAAAAAGTCTGAGTCAAAGTTTCTGGTGCATCATGTTGATGATAGACTCAGAATTTGGCACAAACAACATGAATACATGGACCCGTCCGACAACTGTGCAAGCAGGCGGGGACAGTGTCATGGTATGGAGAATGTTTTCATGGCGCATGTCGGGTCCATTGATACCCCTGGATTCACGTCTTGAGGCCAGATTGTACGTAAACATCGTTGCTGACTAAGTTCATCCATTCATGTTGACAGTTTATCCTCAGGCAGGTGGTTACTTCCAGCAGAATAATGCATCAGTGCACACAGCCCACATCACTATGGGATAGTTCCAGGAACATGACAATGACTTTTTCTTTGCTGCCGTGGCCGCCCAGCCCCTGGATCTCAATCCAATTGAACAGTTGTGAGATGAGCTGGAAAGGAATATTCACTCCAAGCTCCTTCAAATTCAAGAACTTTGTGAAGCATGAATGTCTGCATGGTGGAAAATACCATCAACTATGCTCTCAGCACCTTGTTATATCCATGCCTCTGCGAATTCAGGTTGTTTTGAAGGCTTAAAGAGGCTGAACCTGCTCCTCCGTTGGTGTATCTAATAAAGTGGCCAGGCACTTTGTGTCAGAGGTGTGGTTGTGGAAGGGGAGGTATATAGGACCCAGAATCCTACACAGTCTGAATCCACTACATGGGAGAAAAGGGAGTAGTCTGAACGACATTTCCCAGCAAGCAGCTCTGCAGGTCTGGATTACTAAAGGAGACACACCTAACACTAATTGATGAAGAAACATTGTGTTTTAACCCCTTCACTACTGATCGAGGAATTATTTTCTGTTTAATTTTATTTTGAAGTGTATGAGACGCACTCATATTGAATACATAAATAAAATGATGTTAAAAGGCATTCCAGTGTCTGTTGTGCATGACCCTAGAAGACTGTGCAATCGGATCACTAAACTGTGACGGTTAATCGCAATATATATATGCATATATATATGTACACGCACACATTTTATGGTGGAGGGTAAAAAGTGAGATTTAAAGCCTCCACATAGCAAATAATATAGTTAATTAATGTAGAAGACATTTACACATCCCAGCAATTCAGAGAACTGCTTCACAGAGCTCATGTGCTACATTCCCCATATACAGCAAAAACTCTGGGTAGGACATGCAAATGAGGTCTCCAATAGGGATGAGCCGAACACCCCCGAGTTCGAACTCGAACTTTTCAAAAGTTCGAATTCGAACTCGAACACGAAGACAAACTCAATACAAGTCAATGAGACTCAAAGTTCAATTTTTAGAGTGCCCTCCAAGAAGGCATATATACTAGATATTTGCCATAAAAGGTGTATGGGGGTCCGGGTAGTGCCCTGGCAGGAAACAAGGACAGAGAGTTTAAAAAAAAAAGTTTTTAAAGTGACAGTGAGTTTTCCATGAAATAAGGGTTAAAAATAAAAACAAAAAATTCCTTCAAATATCGTGCCTAGGAGGTCCCCATAACCTGCCCGTGAAATGGCGGATTTGTAGGATGTATAGAAACATTTAAAAACAATGTCCAGGTCCAGGTAGTGCCAGTGCAATACCATACTAGATGGCTTTTTAGCAAAGGTCAGGTTATGCAATGAGTCACAGACACTCCTGGACAGCTGTTTCGGGGCTTATTATGCCCTCATCAGCAGGAGATAGGCCGTGACTCATTTCTGTTTGATGCTTTACCTTATAGGCAAATCAATACACATTTAAATTAAGGTGGAGAGCAAAAAGTGGGATTAAAAGCCTCTACATAGCAAATAATAAAGTTTATAATTGAAGAAAACATTTACACATCCCTGCCATACAGGGCATAATAAGCTTGAAAACCAGGAGTGGCTGTGACTCGTTGCATAACCTGACCTTTGCTAAAAGCCATCTAGTATGGCATTGCACTGGCAAGGAGGGTTCTGTGTTAAAACAGACCCAGAATAAAAAAAGGGAGAAATTAGAGACCTCATTTGCATGTCTTACCCAGAGTTCCTTGCTGCATAATGGGGAATGTAGCACATCTATAAAGCAGTTCTCTGAATTGCTGGGATGTGTAAATGGCTTCTACAATTATAAACTTTATTATATATATATATAGGGCCCTATTACAATCTTCGTGCATACGTTTGCGCGTGCGCAAGAATGCATTAACGCGAGGGGCAAAACCCTTTGCGCTGAACGTCGTATTACAATCTCAACGCAACAAACACACGTATATGTCTACCACAGGTAAACCTGCACAAACGCTGCGCGAGCTTAATGTACTTCGAGCGTCCTATACTTAACATTGTGAGCGCAAATGCGTTGGTGCGCTGGTCCGCGGATGGTATTACAATCTATGCGCAGTTTGTAACGCACAGCCTTTGTGCGCATAATTTTAGCAACTCCTGAAAGCTGGTGTTAATGGCAAATTCTATCAACCTGGCCAGGGCCGGCCCGACGATGAAGCAGCGCGGAGCGCTTGCTCCAGGCGGCAACTTTGAATAGCGGCAAATTTTGCGCTCGCCATCTTGATTTCCAGCGACGCTGAGCTGCCGCACTATTTTTTAGCCAGTGCAGCGGCAGCATCTCTTGTGGTGCAGCGGATTGCTACACTGTGTGCCGGCGCCGCTGCTGGCCGCACCCACCCACACGCATGCTAGGCATGCGTCCATTGGAGCGCGGGCAGCGGCGCGGATAGATCCTCTTCCTGTCGTGACACTTCCGGCTCCAAGCCAGGGCAGTGCACGCACACTCGCTGTTGTTGTTGTGCTGTGAGGACGGTGGTGAGACCCGTGACCGGCCGGATGTTGACAGACCCTGGATGGAGGAGGACCAGCTACTGCCAGGCCAGCGCTGTACCAGTCAGACCAGTATGACACAGACTGAGACAGACTGCAAAAGTAAGTCGGGGGGTTGGGGGGACAGGACTCCAGCTGAGGTGAGAGCTGGCCTGGGGGCAATTTGGCAAATATACCCAAGTGAGCTGGCAATAATGTAGTATATACCCAAGTGATCTTCTGGCAATATATACCCAAGTGAGCTGCTGGCAATATATATATCCAAGTGAGCTGCTGGCAATATATATACCCAAGTGAGCTGCAGGCAATATATACCCAAGTGAGCTGCTGGCAATATATATACCCATGTGAGCTGAGGGCAATATATACCCAATATCACTATTTGTTTTGCTGTTCAATAAAACAATTTAAACTATTTAATGTATTTATTGCAATAAAGTTATTTAAAATATAATACTATCAGGGTAATTCAAAGAGATTCGAAAAGTCACCGCACGGTCAGTGACGTTTCGCTCTCTTCAATTCGGTGCAAATCGGCTTTCCCATTTCGGCTACCCTGCCGTGTGTTCAGCAAGCACCACAGGGCTGTCGAAGTGCAGGGAAAAGCTGCCGAAAACCCGGCGAAACCCTGGTGAAACCACGGCGAATGCATGCCGAAAACCCGCAAAAACATCTGGATTAACCCGTCAAGGACACCGGAAAAACCCGAGCAGGAGCCGATCACACGCAGCGCAGCTGCCGGAAAAAGCCGGCACCGCAGACGAGTGAAGTGAATAAATTACCAAAACAGTTTGCTTGAATGTTTGAAAGTGAAACGCTGTTTGCAAAGAAACTGAGCGAAAATGTCTGAAATTTACATATGAGGTCCAATGAATGATAATAAAAAGGACTGTTACAGAAAAAATAAGCAAAGTTAAAAAAAATCTGAATTTTAAAAAAAAAATTAAAATCCAGAAAAATGCTTAAAATATCCTAACAAATCTATAAATAAAGAGACTCTTTACTGCAGAATTTTATAATGAACAGTTTATTAGATATTGAATTAAAACGGGAATATTTTTAACATTGAAGCCTATGGGATTCGCCTGAATAAACTTGCCGCATTTAAACCACCGAATGACAGGGCATTTCGGGAACCTTTCACTGCTGGTTTGTGTTCTCTGAATAGCCGAAGCAGTGCTTTTTTATGGGGATTTCACTGCCCTCGAACAGGCACCAACAGGCACCGTATGTGCTGGCAATTCGCCAGGATTTGACGAATTGCCTGCTCTCCGGATAGCCGAATGGCCAAGAGGTTACTTTTCTCCAGCAATTCAGATCTTTTTGAATAACCCTGTGTATATGTTATACTTGGATCTTAGTTATAAGTATCATGAAATAACACAATGGACATGTCACGTGGGCGTATTTTGGGGTTACGTGGTGGGGGGGGCAGCATTTCAGCCTTCGCTCCAGGCAGCACAATGTCTTGGGCCGGCCCTGAACCTGGCCGAAACGAAATACACCAGCCCAAAAAAAATTACGTAGCAAATTATAGCTACACATTCTACACATACCAAACCAATAAATTTTAGAAGTTGAGCGTGCTTTTTTTTTTTGATACAGCATATATGCGCAGATTGACTTTGACAGGCGCAAAAACTTAACGTGAGACAATTGAGGTTCTTAATTCTGATTGGCTGAATCCCGTGAAAAAAACAGTCCGCACACTGATCTCTGCGCGCAACGTTACTGCGCGTGCGGTTTTGCCCGTCCGTTTTACGCGCGTTACTTTTTGACGGATTAAAAAATGCGCAAGGATTGTAATGCCAGCGTTGATTTACGCGCGTTAACGTTTAACGCTTCGTGCAAAAATTCACATGTTGCGCGTGCGCTTTTGCGCGAAGAATGTAATAGGGCCCATAGTATTTTGTTTCCTTTTTTTAAGTGTTGCTGCTCAATCAGTGCAAGGGGGTCACCATCATAACAAGCGGTGATGGATTGTCAATGACTGTCACAGACTAAGTGGCAACTGGAAGAGCAGAAGTTATTGTATGTGGTTGTCTAGAAGACAATGGAAGAAAATTCCTAGGATTTGGCTCTTGAATAATAAATATGCTGCTGCTACTTATCTGTCCAGTTCATTAACCTATTTGTGAAAATATGTGTATATGCCTGACACATCCAGCTTGCGAGTGAACTTGATGTTGTTTTTCTTTCCTTTTCAATATGGTTACATTGGAAAGTCAGGGGCATGCTCTCCTATGAACAATTAAACATGCTATAATGCAGCTATGAAGCTTGACCTACATATGTTGCTACGGTATAGGCACCAATTGGTTTGCAGTTATTCATCCAGAGAAATTTGTCTCTTTGAGCCCCAGAATTAGGTGATTTTTTGTTGTCGACATTTTATTATTTCAAATATTGTCCAATTTGTTGTGCTTGAATATTCCCACAGATTTCTTCTGCAAAAAAGTATGCATAAATGTACATTTTCCATCAGTTTGTATCACATTTCTCCTTTTTTTATTATTACTAGTCAAAACCTATTAAAAATAAAAACTTCACTCAGCAGCGTACGAAGATCTTCAGGACCATCCGACTCAGAGAGTCCTCATACACGGATATTGAGCCTCCTACCTTGATTATCGAGGTCATCAACGCGGTGTTGCAGGTCAGAAAAATCCATGTGAGAGTAAGTCTGGGCGGCTGGAAGTGGTCTGTGCGTGGTTTCCTCCAAAAGGCTCACCCTGCCCAACAAGGCCTCTACGTCCGATCGCACCTCTCGGACCTCCCTACCGAAGCCTTCCCTCAGTCAGCAATGATGTATGTCAAGTCTAATTTGGTGAGAAGCGCAGAGATCATCTTCTCCAGCCTGCGGATCGCTTCTGAGGGGTGGTCCGGAGGGTGAGTAGAAGGCCCATCCGCCATCTTAGCTGCCACCACAGGCGTAGTGGTTGGAGGGGTAGCAAGAACAAAGCTATCCAGCGGGCCAGATAGGTAGCGCGGGGCACAGGCATTCTGGGGGTGTTCTGCTTCCCCTTACCTCGAACCATGACCCGGCAAAAGGCTGAAAAGCTTAGAAATGTCGGAGGGGACTCAGGAGCTCAGCTAACATGCGTTCATCTTGGTCAGAGGTTAGGACACGCCCCATAAACTAAGAATCTATTATTTTTATCTGGTCAGTATTGTATTTAAACCCTTCACTACCAAGATCAAGTATACTCGGTCTTCAAAATCCCCTGTAGGTGCCCCAATCTCAAGTATACTCAATGACATTACAAGTGATGTGTTGAAAGTATTTGAATGCTTTGGGACCTGTTTATTCCTACAAAGAACTAAGGAGCTCAAGCTATAATGTAAATGCGGTAGTGCTTGCTGGCCAGCAGAGGGGGACACCTGCCTGATACAGTGAACATGTACAGTGGGACACCTCTGTATACACACTGCCTGGCAAACAAAAAAGGTCACGACCTGCCGTACAAGCCTGTACAAGCTCTGGGGTTGGTCAGGTCTGGGTTCAGCAACGTTATATATGCCCAAAGAATGAGGTCATGTGACTGCCTGAATATGCTGAATGAGCAGGTTTTCCCATCAATGGGTTTTTTCTTCCCTGTTGGCACAGCGGGCAAATTCCAAGATGGCAATGCCAGGATTCATCAGGCTCAAATTGTGCAAGAGTTGTTCAGGGGAAATCATTTTCACACATAGATTGGCCACCACACAGTCCAGACCTTAACCCCATTGAGGTTAATCTTCGGGATAATGTGCTGGAGAAGACTTTATGCAGCGTCCGACTCTTCCACCATCAACACAAGATCTTGGCCACAAATTAATGAAACTCTGGACGGAAAAAAGAATATAAGAAATTTATAAAAATGGTTTCTGAGAATAACATAATGCACAAGCAGCCATTTCACACAAGCTCTGCATCTGAACCACTAAGGACCCCCAGCCCACCACAAGCAGCCATTTCACACAAGCTCTGCATCAGAACCACTAAGGACCCCCAGGTATTCAGCTAGCAAGCATGAAGTCCCTTGAGTCACTCCACTGCTCCAAACCTGCTGTTTCTTTATTATATTGCTTTATATGTATTATTCTCAGGCTGTTTATTTTTCCTCTTAATCCTTTCCCTCCATTTTTGATAGACTATCATAGTAGGTTTGCTCCCCCAGCCCCTCCCCCATGCATATGCCTCACTTCCTGCATACAGACCCCCTCCTCCTAAATCTCTGTCTTTCTATCAACAGCCCACCACAAGCAGCCATTTCACACAAGCTCTGCATCTGCACTGCCACCCGCCCTCCCCATCCATTCACCCTCTCATCTAGTCCTGGCCCCAAACTCAATGCTTCCCTACCAGCTGCTGCCAATTTCTTTTAATCAATCTCCAGGCTTCTTGCCATTCCTATGCAATCCTTGATTTTCTCTCTCTAGCCACCAGCTCCACACTCCCCTGCTCACCTTTTGTTTCATTTACCTTTGTCCTTTAGATTGTAAGCTCACGGGATGTCTGGCTGAGCACTTGGTTAAAGTGCTGTATTTCCTAGACTAGCTATCCTACGGGCAGGGTTGTCTTTTCCTTATTTATCATGTATGTCTCATGTTTCTGCTCCTCCATTGTACAGCGCTGCGGAATATGTTGGTGCTTTATAAATAAAGATTACTACTAATGCAATATTATGTATATTTTACTGTTAAAACCTGAAGTGCGGTTAATCTTAACCCTTTCGCTGCTGAGGCTTTTCACACCTCTGTGCTGAGGTCATTTTTACCGGTTTTGCTCATCATGTTTAAACGCGTTTTGAAGGCTTATTTTAATATATGACCCAGACATATTATATATCGTTCTTTCCGGCAGACTCGGCAGATTCATAATATGTAATTATTATATGTATACGTCATGTCCTGTCTGTATATTATAAGAAAAAATGCAATAAAATTTGAATTTTCAATAATTTACAATGTGTAAAGTCTTTTTTTTTTTCACATTTTAACATGTGATGGTTTGCGGTTATAATTTCTATGGGGTGCGCTTGTTAAAAAAATTAGAAATGGGGACTTGTTACATTTTGTTTTGGGGAAAATTTTGCTATTTTTAACAAACGCACCGCATACAAAAATCGTTTGTTCACATTATAATTGAAATGGGAACAATATTGCTGCATTAACAAAAAAAAACCTATTTATTTAACCTATTTAACCTATTTTATAATATTTTTATTATTTTTTTATTTTTTTAAAAACTTTTTACATGGTCAAGTTTGGTATCGTTGGAAAGACCATGCTCTGTCCGATCCAACCATATCAAACATTAACCCCTAGCTGCCACGGATCGGGAGATAGGGGGTTCATTGGAACCCCCTACCTCCACCATTGCTGGCAGCTAGGGGTTAACTCCAGGACAGGCGTCATCGTGCTATGCACGATGACGCCTGTCCTCAGGGGGAGTTCCCAGAGGCTTTGCCGACATCCAAGATGTCGGCCAGCTCCGGGAGAGGATCACGATCCGGCGCTTTTCATCGTGATCCGGCTCCCCAGGGGTTAATGACAGCCACCGTTTGGAAGGGCAGGCTGTGCCCTTCCAAACGGTGCCTGGATTAACCCTGTGCACCCCGGCGATCGGGAGGGAGAGAGGTCCAAAGGACCTCCCCCCCTCCCTTTCAGGAGCCTCCTCCGCACACGCGGGGGGGCGCCTGAATTAGATGTCATCGCGCCGCCGCAATGACATCTAATGGTGCCGGCGGTGGTCCCGGGTGCTGGGCTGACATCAAGGATGTCAGCCCGCACCGGGGGGCACAGCGATCGGCCGGAATCCGGCCGATCGCTGGCCGCAAAGGGAGGACGCGCTGAGCGCGTCCTCCGCACGCAACCCTACCTGCGGGTGGACGCGCTGAGTGTGTCCTCCGCAGCGAAAGGGTTAAAATTACCCAGGTAATCCTGACATTACCCAAAATTGTCACTTTATCCAGATGATCTGCAGACTATCCAACCCTGTGTGGTGAAAACCAAATGTTGTTATCGTTCAGATAAAAGTCTGAAGCTTTACCCGGGTAATGTGAGGACTATCCACAGCTTCACTTGGGTAATCTGCTGAGCATCCAACCCCCCTTGGATAAAAGTGAATTTTGCAATTATCAAAGGATATTATCAATGAAAAAAGCAAAAGACAAACATTAAAATGTATTGCGGATATACAGTAATGAATGTACAGAGTAACAGGATATGTTTCTTAAATGAATGTTAAAGAGTTACATGATCTTTATTATGTATCATATGTGCTTATATATCATTTATAAAACATACTAACCAATAGGTTACTCTTTATATTATATCTTTAAAAATTACGTACTTTTCAGTCAATTAATGTGGTATGTGACTGTGGACACAATTTGGTTAAAAATAACAAAAAAAAAACAATTTTGTTATCGGTCAGATAACAGTTTACAGCTTTACCTAGGTAAACGGGCCACAGTCACTTCTCTCAAATATCTAGGTACGTGGTTAAATCCAAATCTACCCTTTGGCCCCACATCGAAAAACTCTCATCTAAACTTTACCCCAAACTAGGTGCCCTGTACAGAAACAAATCCTGCCTGAGCCCCGCGGTAAGAAAGCAGATTGTACAACAAATGCTTATGCCGGCTATTGAATACGGAGATGTAGTGTATGCAGCCGCCCCGCAAATAGGGATGAGCCGAACACCCCCGTGTTCGGTTCGCATTCGAACTCGAACAATTTAAAAAGTTTGAGTTCGGACACGAACACGATCTGAACTCAATGCAAGTCAATGGAACACGAACGTTCGATTTTTAGAGTGCCCTGCAAGAGTGCATATATGCAAGATATTTGCCATAAAAGGTGTATGGGGGTCCGGGTAGTGCCCTGGGGGACAGGAAACAAGGAAAAAAAGTTTTAAAAAAGACGTTTTTAAGGCTAGGGTCAGACTAATGCATTTTTCGCGTTGTCCGTGAAAAAGTGCGTTCGAACGAATGGACGCATTTTTTCACGGAATACGCAATAGCGGTCATACCATGCGCATTTTCGTCCGTGATTTTGTACGGATCATCAATAAAACCCTTTTTGTGTCTGGACATTATGTTGGCCGGACATTAGCAACGTCTGACGTCTCCTAATCACACACACATGCCGCTAGTGGACGCAGCGCACTCTGTACGTCAGTACTAGCGGTTTCACGTTCTCGAAAAAATGCGTTTGTGTGCCACTTGCGTTGCGCAGCCGCACTTTTGTCCGGCCGTTCTTCGTATGCTGCCTGGCATTGGACGTCATTTGCTGCTAGCACGGCCGTGATTTAGTGCTGCTAAACGCACGTTGATACTGCGTTAGTCTGACCCTAGCCTAAAGGAACAGTGATTTTTCCATGAAATAAAGGTTTTCGTGCCTAGGAGGTCCCCATAACCTGCCCATGAAGTGGCGGATTTGTCGGATGTATAGAAACAACTCATAAACAACTGCTTGGGGCGGCAGCCTGTATGAAAAGAGGAGACGTTTTAGGACACGCAGAACAAGTTTAGTGATTTTTTGGGCTAAATTATGGTGAAATTTATGCAGGCTTTGGATGAAAGTAACAACAGGTGCATTAAAATTGGGCCTTTGGTGCCAGCTAGTGCCTTCACACCGTAACCCCTCTGAGGTATTGTGGAAGAGTGCAGGGGTGGACCCTGCAGTCAAATATTACAATGATATGAATCTGGTACACGCGTCAGTGCACCCAAATATTGGGCCTTTGGTGACAGCTAGTGCCTTCACACCGTAACCCCTCTGAGGTATTGTGGAAGAGTGCAGGGGTGGACCCTGCAGTCAAATATTACAATGATATGAATCTGGTACACGAGTCAGTGCACCCAAATATTGGGCCTTTGGTGCCAGCTAGTGCCTTCACACCATAACCCTTTAGTGGTATTGTGGAAGAGTTCAGTGGTGGAGGTTTTGTGAATGCAGAAGACATCCCCGATCTATTCCGTTACGTCAGCATCAGGGGATTGATAGCTGCCCCTAGGTAGTCCTGCACCATATGGTCAAGACACTGGCAATGGGTGCCTACATTTGACGTCCCTAGGCGTTGTGGACTAAAAAAATTTAAAAAGGCACCAGTCAAGCGGCCCCGGCCTTCACCACTATTCCTCTGATCATCTGCAGCCTCAGAAGCACGTGTGTCATCACTGGGTAACCTACCAGTGCCTGGAAAGTTGTTACACAAGTGTCGCTTTAGTGCGTCCTCAAGAAGACACAGATTACAATTCCCAGAAACCTCCTATAAATCAGTGAGACACCCTGATGGGTGGCAGTGAGAACACACAGATTACCACAATTCCCAGATATTTTGTATAAATGACTGACCCCCAAAATAGTTGCTGGGAGTGAGAACACACAGATTACAGAACACACCTGTGGTCAGGTGCAAGGCTGTAGCCAATTACAAGCTTCAGGCCAGTGGAAAAGTGCATTGTGGTCCATTGTGGTGCATTGTGGGCGAACATGCGGTGAACACGCGGAAATGTTCGTAGTTCGCGAATGGGCGATGTTCGAATCGAACTCCGAACCGATCGAACCGAACAGCTCATCCCTACTTACTTGCAATACCACAATACAAAAAGAAAGTGGCTCGATCCTCATTTTCCTACAGAGCACCGCAATTACGGAATAACCTCCCAGATGCCATCAAATCTTCCCCCAGTCTAAAGTCACTCAAGAGCTCCCTATTAACATACCTCAATACGGAATGCACCTGTAAACATGTAACATAATGACTATTTACTACATATTTATTTTCTGTTAATATGTATATTTGTGTTGTTTTTTTTTAATATCTTGCATTGTATTACATACAGGGTTATTCAAAGAGCTCCGAATTGCTTCAGAAAGGTAACCGAACGCTGAAAATCAGCGTTCGGTAACCTTTCCTGGCCATTCGGCTATCCAGAGAGCAGGCAATTCGCCAAATCCTAGCGAATTGCCTGAACATACGGTGCCTGTTCGAGGGCAGTGAAATCCCCATGAACAGCACTGCTTCGGCAATTCAGAGAGCACAAACCAGCAGTGAAAAGTTCCCCTAATGTCCTGCCATTCGGTGGTTTCATGTGGCAAATTTATTCAGGAGAATCCCATAGGCTTCAATGTTAAAACTATTCCCGTTTTAATTCAATATCTAATAAACCGTTCATTATAGAATTCTGCAGTAAAGAGTCTCTTTATTTATAGATTTTTTAGGATATTTTAACCCTTTCAATGCGGTGGACGCGCTCAGCTGAGCGCGTCCTCCCTTTGTAGCCTCTATCAGCCGGTATTCCGGCTGATCGCGCGGCCCCCCGGTGCGGGCTGACATCATCGATGTCAGCCCAGCCTCCGGGACCCCGGCGGGCACGATAGGCGTCATCGCGCATGCGCGATGACGTCTATTTCAGGCACCCCCCGCCATTGCAGGGAAGGTGCCTGAAGGGGAGGGGGGAGGTCCTTCGGACCTCTTCCCCTCCCCTTCCCCGTGGGCCAGCGATTAAAGACAGGCACCGCCTGGAAAGGCACAGCCTGCCCTTCCAAGCGGCAGCTGTCTTTAACCCCTAGGGGGCTGGAGAGCAATATGGCGCTAACATGCGCCGTATCGCGGTCCCCTCCCGGAGCTGGGCGACATCTTGGATGTCGGCCAAGCTTCCGGGATATCCCCCTAGTGACTGGCGTCATTGTGCAGAGCGCGATGGCGCCAGTTTTGAAATTAACCCCTTGCTGCCACCTATAGTGGAGATAGGGGGTTCCAAAGAACCCCCTATCTCCCGATCCGTGACAGCTAGGGGTTAATGTTTACTATCATTGGAACGGCCAGAGCGTGGCCTTTCCAATGATACCAAACATGACCATGTAAAATGTAAAAAAGAAAAAAAAACAAAACAAAAAAAAAAAAATGATTTTTTTTTCGTTTTATTAGTGCAACAATATTGTTCCCATTTCAATTATAATGTGAACAATGATGCTGCACTAATGATTTTTTCTATGGGGGGCGTTTGCTAAAAAACACGTAATTTTCCCCAAAAAAAGGTAACGATTCCTCATTTCTAATTTTTTTAACAAGCGCACCCCATAGAAAATATAACCGCAAACGATCGCATGTTAAAATGTGAAAAAAACACTTTACACATTGTAAATTATTGAAAATTCAAATTTTATTGCATTTTAATCGTGATCGGCTCCTGCTAGGGTTTTCCGTGGTATTCGGCAGGTTAATCCAGATGTTTTTGCGTGTTTTCGGCATGCATTCGCTGGGTTTTGCGGTTCGTTTTCGTCGGGTTTGTGGCAGCTTTTCCCTGCAATTCGGGGACCCTGTGGTGCTTGCTGAATACACCGCAGGGTCACCGAAATGGGATCGGCAAAAGGAACCGAATTCAGGAGAACGAAAAGTCACCGAACGTGCTGTGACTTTTCGAATCTCTTTGAATTACCCTGTTTTTTTTATTTCTGTAACGACTGTAACATTTCAATGTTCTTGAAACCAGGACATACTTGAAAGTGAAAGAAATCTCAATGTATCCTTCCTGGTAAAATACTTTATAAATAAATAAATAAATAAAATCCTTGGAATTCAGTCAAGTGTAACCTGCTGAAAACCCAAGAAAAGTGGAGTATCCAGAGGCATTTGGATACATTGCAGTTTACCCGGATAAAGTCCGATGTTTCATTGCACATCGCACTTTGTCCAGCAGCACTAGGGTATTGTCTGTTTTACCCGGGTAAAACACAGCAGAAAACCGGAGTACTCAGAGGTCTCTGGATACTTTTCAGATTACCTGGATAAAGTCTGAAATTTCACTTTGGACTTTTGCTAATGACGCCTGGGTAATGTCAGAATTACCTGGGTAATCCTAAAATTATCTGCACTTTGGACTTTAACTGTAACATATACTATATTGCACCAGTAATATCATTTTTCCTTTTCATTAAAGATTGCTTCATCCAGTTTGACAATTTTTTAAGCAATTGATATGTTTTTTTATGTTTTTCTACCATTTCAACGTCTTAAAATGAAGTAGCTGGAGTATTTCCACGTAATCATTCCACTACATGTAGTTTTTTTTGTCATTTACTTCAAGCTAATGACCACACGGTATAATAGAGGTCCTCTCATGAGGTCACACATTCATGAAAGGCAGAGGCTTTAGAAAAGCATGTGGGATATTTTGAAACCCATTTTCAGCACTTTTATTCTCTCGTCATACTTAGTCACTGTCAATGCATCCTTATGTTGTGAATTCCCGTATGTGCATTATGAGGGAAAATTCCATTCCTTTTCTTTTCTTTCAATCATCTCCTTTTCTGATGGAGGAAGGTCGCTCAATTTCATCCTTGAAAAGATGAAGCAAAGTTACATAAAACCAACAAACCAGCAGAGCCAGGGTGTTGGTATAGCAGTTGTGGAGTACTGTCATTTAACCCTGTAGTGACACAGCCATATATTGCTGGTTTCAGTCCTTATTGAGCTGAGCAATTTTTAAATGTCTGATATATGAGTGTTCAAAATTAATTTCTATCTTTTTCATTTACTGCACCTACACATATTATATACCATTTTTTTTAAAGGACGGAGAGGGCTTTAAAAATGAATTACATACACTATATTGCGAAAAGTATTTGCTCACCTGCCTTGATTCGCATATGAATTTAAGTGACATCCCATTCCTAATCCATAGGGTTCAATATGACGTCGGTCCAAATGTTGCAGCTTTAACAGCTTCAACTGTTGTGAGAAGGCTGTCCACAAGGTTTAGGAGTGTGTTTATGGGAATTTTTGACCATTCTTCAAGAAGCGCATTTGTGAGGTCACACACTGATGTTGGAAGAGAAGGCCTGGCTCTCAGTCTCCGCTCTAATTCATCCCAAAGGTGTTCTATCGGGTTGAGGTCAGGACTCTGTGCAGGCCAGTCAAGTTCATCCACACCAGACTCTATCATCCATGTCTTTATGGACCTTGCTTCGTGCACTGGTGCACAGTCATGTTGGAAGAGGAAGGGGCCAGCTCCAAACTGTTCCCACAAAGTTGGGAGCATGGAATTGTCCAAAATGTCTTGGTATGCTGAAGCATTCAGAGTTCCTTTCACTGGAACTAAGGGGCCAAGCCCAGCTCCTGAAAAACAACCCCACACCATAATCCCCCCTCCACCAAACCTTACAGTTGGCACAATGCAGTCAGACAAGTACCGTTCTCCTGGCAACTGCCAAACCCAGACTCGTCCATCAGATTGCCAGATGGAGAAGTGTGATTTGTCACTCCAGAGAACGCGTCTCCACTGCTCTAGAGTCCAGTGGTGGCGTGCTTTACACCACTGCATCCGACGCTTTGCATTGCACTTGGTGATGTATGGCTTGGATGCAGCTGTTCGGCCATGGATACCCATTCCATGAAGCTCTCTGCATAATGTTCTTGAGCTAATCTGAAGGCCACATGAAGTTTGGAGGTCTGTAGCGATTGACTCTGCAGAAAGTTGGCGACCTCTTCGCACTATGCGCCTCAGCATCCGCTGACCCCGCTCCGTCAGTTTACGTGGCCTACCACTTTGTGGCTGTCGTTCCCAAACACTTCCACGTTCTTATAATACAGCTGACAGTTGACTGTGGAATATTTAGGAGCGAGGAAATTTCACGACTGGATTTGTTGCACAGGTGGCATCCAATCACAGTTCCACGCTGGAATTCACTGAGCTCCTGAGAGCGACCCGTTCTTTCACAAATGTATGTAAAAAAAGTCTGCATGCCTAGGTGCTTGATTTTATATACCTGTGGCCATGGAAGTGATTGGAACAGCTGATTCTGATTATTTGGATGGGTGAGCGAATACTTTTGGCAATATAGTGTATATATCTCTGGAAAAAGGAAATACATGCAAAAACCACATAGGACCCTATTCTCTCCCTAATGCTAAATTGGGGACTCGAACTGGGAAAACCTGCGCCTTGCAGGTTTCCCTGTATCGTCCCCATTTAATCGTTAGATTCCAGGGCAGGAGCTATCTCGGTACCTGGCCCTGAAACGCAGTGCTACTTGCAGTAATACTCACGGTAGGTCTTCTGTGCTGCAAGCATTACCTCTGGAGTCCATAGGATTCCATGGAAGGTTGCACTTCTGGGCCGTGAACCCTTTGTGATCTTTTTCTTGTGAGATCACACAGCTTTGCGGAGTGATCGCTGAGGGGGACTGGGAACTGTTTGTTCGGGCCACCGTTCTCGCTGCAGAATGAGAGGTGAGAATCGGATAGCGATGTGCAATTCGTTGCCTACCGAATTGACCATTTTCATGCTTCCGAGGGTATCCCGAATCCGAAATATCGACCACACGAAATTTCGGATCGATTTGAAATTTTGAGTCATTCGATTCGATATGTCGGATGATTCGAAATTTTGGGTCAATTCGAGAAATTGGGTCGATTCGATGATTCGGGTCATTTCGGCGTTTCGATCATTTCGGGGATTCGGATCATTTCGGTTCAGTTGGTTTTTCGTTTTATGGTGCATTATTATACTGTAGAGGTGCTGCCTGGCAGTGTGCGGATTCATATGCTGCATTAATTATACTGTAGACGTACGGCCCGGCAATGTGCGGATTCATATGCTGCATTATTATACTATAGAAGTGCTGCCCGGCAGTGTGCGGATTTAGATGCTGCATTATTATATCGTAGAGGTGTTGCCCAGCAGTGTGCAGATTCCTATGCTGCATTAATTATACTGTAGAGGTGCTGCCCGGCAGTGTGCGGATTCATATGCTGCATTATTCTGTAGAGGTAAGTTTTGTTAATTTTTTTTCCTTTCATACCATTTTAATATGATTAAATAAAGTTGTGCAATGCTCTTTCATTAAAAAAAAAGTATCTTTCATAAAAAATGATACGTTCGAAGGAATGAATTGACAGAATTATCGTATCGACCGAACTATCGGAGTATCCGAAATACCATTCGTCTAAGTCAAAACGAAATAGACCCTTTTGAAACGATGAGACCAGATGATCCGAAAGACCGAAAATTTCCAATATCACAAATTGAAAGTCGATACAAAACAACGAGCCAAAACGAAACAAGCGGAAAAAAAAAATCGGCGGAAACGATCCGAAACAAAAATTTAGAAAATCCAAACGAGCTGAAACGAAACGGAAAAAAAAATACGTGTACATCTCTAGAATCGGATTTAATGGGTTAGGGGGTGCTAAATGCAGAATCATTTAGCGGCAGCTTTTAGGTTATCGCTAAATATTTGGCTAATATTTTCGGCGCGGTAATTAGTGCTGGCACTTTCAGGGTTATCCAAAGAGATTCGAATTGCTTGAGAAAGGTAACCGAACGCTGAAAATCAGCGTTCGGTTACCTTTCCTGGCCATTCGGCTATCCAGAGAGCAGGCAATTCGCCAAATCCTGTCGAATTGCCTTCACATACGGTGCCTGTTCGGTCCCTGTTCGAGGCAGTGAAATCCCCATGAAAAAGCACTGCTTCGGCTATTCAGAGAACACAAACCAGCAGTGAAAGGTTCCCCTAATGCCCTGCCATTCGGTGGTTTCATTCGGCAAATTTATTCAGGAGAATCCCATAGGCTTCAATGTTAAAAATATTCCCGTTTTAATTCAATATCTTATAAACCGTTCATTATAAAATTCTGCAGCAAAAAGTCTCTTTATTTATAGATTTTTTAGGATACTTTAAGCATTTTTCAGAATTTTTTAAAAAAAAATTAAAAGTCCGATTTTTTTTTTATTATTTTTTTCAGTTTGCTTATTTTTTTTGTAACAGCCCTCTTTATTATCATTCCCTGGACCTCCTGTGAAAATTTCAGACATTTGCGCTCAGTAGTTTCTTTGCAAACAGCGTTTCATTTTCACAGATTCATACAAATGGTTTTTCTAATTTATTCACTGCCTCCTCTACGTCACAGCTGCTTCGGCTCTGTGTGATTCGGCTCATGTTCGGCTCCTGTTCGGCTCCTTCGAAGGTTAATCCAGATGTTTTTGCTTGTTTTCAGCGTGCATTCGGTTAGTTTTCGTCAGGTTTTCGGCAGCTTTTCCCTGCAATTCGGGGACCCTGTGGTGCTTGCTGAATACACCGCAGGGTCACCGAAATGCAATCGGCAAAAGGAACCGAATTGAAGAGAACGAAAAGTCACCGAACGTGCGGTGACTTTTCGAATCTCTTTGGATAACCCTGTTTGTAATACCTTACTTATCCTAGCGTAATTATTGTTTGTGCTCCCATGTTAAGTATAGGATGCACAAAGTACAGTAAGCTCGCGGAAGCTAGCGCAATCACTGATACACTAACGGATTTTTCATGGGTTTAGTGGTTTAAAGATCCTCATAACATCTCATGACTCATTTTGACATGTAGCAGGATCTAATCTTACTCTCCAGAACTTCAGCTGAAGATCACTTGGTAATGAAGGGGTTAATTCTTCAACCAATGGTGAAAACATGGAATAATGGCAAACCAAGCTATTTATGGGTTAATAAATTAGTAATTTATTCAATTATTGTTTAAGTATCACTTGACAAACTGACAGATCTGCACAAGTACATACAAGTCGTAACTGCCGATTTCAGCGCTTTCTCTTAAAAAAAGAAGACATTTAATTTGGTCAATCACCCGTAGCTCCCTTGTCCGGCTCTTTTATTTTATGAGTGTGTGAGCTGTGCATGTAACCATTTTGATGATTCGTTTGAAGTTCACATATCTCAAAGTGGATAATATTTAAGGGAAATACTGTTGCACTTGATTAAAAATCTCTTATGCAGTTTATTATTTATATGTGAACTGGCAGTAAAATGATGATCAAAGACAGAATTCCAGTGGAAGAAAAAATAATAATTTGTTGCTGTCATTTGAGTTCTGAAATCTCTTGTGCCCTGTCACCATCTATTCCCTTGCAACTTATTCTCGCTTACTCTTAAAATGAATATTCCTTGGGATATTTTTCCATCATATCTAATAAATCTAAGCTAACGGGAAAAAAAAGTTTTGCAAGTCGGCGTCAACTAATTGGAAGGTGCAACATTAGCATTTTAATGTATCCTGGAGCCTCAACACATCAGTTTGGGTGTTTGTACAAAGTGTGTGACTTAATACCATTCCAGCATAGATAAATGTACCACTTTATGGCCACTATTCCCAACAACATGGCAACAGAGATGCAAAATATATCTTTTACACAGGCGATTCAGCAGGTGTGACCAATCTCTGTACCCCGGCAGGGTCACATCTGCCAATGCCGCTTCCTTGCAGGACACCCCAGTGTTCTACCTAGGCAGACTCCCGTGCCTTCCTCCAGTCCTCGGATGTAGCTCACGGACCGGGACACATAGAGCCTGCTAGCATCCCCCAGAAATAAGACGAGGCTGTAGATCTAGAGGTCTTTAAGGGTAGAAATGGAACTAACTTTTAATCAAGAACACAGACATTTATGTGGTCAAACATGGGTCACTGCATATACAAAACCCCCTTAATAACTGCTGGTGGACCTAATTGCACTAAAAATTTTGCACAAACATTGACTTGGAAGGTGAAATCTAATTACATTAGGTCAATTAGATTAGACAGTTACAGTAAACATTACTTAGCATTTCTAATGAGGATGGACAAACATAAATCAAATTACATTACCTACAGACAGCAGATTACAACTGATTCAAATATAAACCGGTAACAGATACACAGAGACACTAGACAGATAATTAGGCAGTATTTGCATAATCCAGATTACACAAACCTAATTACATTGTTCTGGTTCAACAAAGAAATAAACTCCAAACTAAATCACAAACAGTATGGAAATGCACTATAAACATTCTTTGCCATAATTACCCATAGTCTGCGAGCATGAGGCTGTCATCCGCTCTTCTCCAAGGGGCACACAGTCTATTCAGTATGTAGTGTGGGTATTGCTGTGACTGCCCACACTAGCCAGTCCCAGACACCTGGAACACGAATCACCGAAAAGGTGGCGGAGGCTTCCGTCACAGCAGGGATCTAAAACTCTGGCTCCCAAGATGTTGATTGCCTACAGTTCTCAGATTTCTTTGAAAGCGATAAATGGCCAGAGTCATGGGAGGTGTAGATCAGAAACATCTGGGGGCGGAGTCTGAGATCAATGCATTAGAGTCTCCCTATTGTCAATAGGGATGAGCCGAACACGCCCGAGCTCGGTTCGTACCCGAACCCGGACTTTCCAAATGTTCGAATCCGAACTCGAACTCAATACAAGTCAATGGGGCTGAAAATTCGGTTTTTAGAGTGCCCTCCAAGAGGGCATATATACTAGATATTTGCCATAAAAGGTGTATGGGGGTCCGGGTAGTGCCCTGGGGGACAGGAAACAAGGACAAAAAGTAAAAAAAAAACGTTTTTAAAGGGACAGTGAGTTTTCCATGAAATAAGGGTTAAAAATAAAAATGAAAAATTCCTTCAAATATCGTGCCTAGGAGGTCCTCCCCATAACCTGCCCGTGAAGTGGCTGATTTCTAGGATGTATAGAAACACTTAAAAACAAAAAAATTACGTTTCAAATGACGGTAAATGCTTTTCCTTTAATCTATTCATAAACAACTGCTTGGGGCGCCACTTCACGGGCAGTCTGTATGAAAAGAGGAGACATTTTTGGACACGCAGAAAAAGTTTACTGATTTTTTGGCTAAATTATTGTGAAACTTATGCAGGCTTTGGATGAAAGTAACAATAGGTGCTTTAAAATTGGGCCTTTAGCATCGGCAACAGTGCCGTCACACCGTAACCCCTCTGAGGATATGAATCTGATACAGGCGTCAGCGGCAGTGCACCCAAATATTGTGGTTTTGGTGCCAGGCCTGCAAGTACTATCATACAGTATCCCCTCTGTAGTATTGTGGAAGAATGCAGGGGTGGACCTTGAGGTCCTATATTAAAAAGATATGAATCTGGTAAAGGCATCAGTGCACCCAGATATTGTGCTTTTGGTGCCAGACTGCCAGGCCAGCAAGTACTATCATACAGTAACCCCTCTGTAGTATTGTGGAAGAATGCAGGGGTGAACCATGTGGTCCTATATTAAAAAGATATGAATCTGGTAAAGGAGTCAGTGCACCCAGATATTGTGATTTTGGTGCCAGGCCAGCAAGTGCATTCATACAGTAACCCCTCTGTGGTATTGTGGAAGAATGCAGGGGTGGACCATGTGGTCCTATATTAAAAAGATTTGATTCTGGTCAAGGTGTCAGTGCACCCAGATATTGTGCCTTTGGTGCCAGACTGCCAGGCCAGCAAGTATAATCATACAGTAACCCCTCTGTAGTATTGTGGAAGAGTGCAGGGTTGGACCCTGCGGTTCAAAAAATTAAAATGATATAGATGTGGCACAGGCGTCATTGCAGCCAAATACTGTGCCTTTCATGGCAGCAAGTGCATTCACACCGTAACCCTTTTGTGGTATCGTGGAAGAGTGCAGAGTTGGACCCTGCTGTTCAAAAAATTAAAATGATATAAATCTGGCACAGGCGTCAGTGCAGCCAAATATTTTGCCTTTCATGACAGCAAGTGCATTCACACCGTAACCCTTTTGTGGTATTGTGGAAGAGTTCAGTGCTGGAGGTTCTGTGAATGCAGAAGACATCCCCAATCTATTCCGTTACGTCAGCATCAGGGGATTGATAACTGCTGATCCAGGACTGATTCATTTTTATAAATGTCAGCCGGTCTACAGAGTCGGTGGACAGACGCACTCTTTTGTCTGTGACAAAACCTCCAACGGCACTGAACGTCCTTTCAGAAAGCACGCTGGATGAAGGGCAACCTAGTAGCTGCATAGCATATTGGCTAAATTCTGGCCAGTGATCCAATCTCAACACCCAGTAAGCCAGTGGATCATCTGCTGGAAAGGTATGCAGGTCTGCCCTTGCCCCTAGGAAGTCCTGCACCATATGGTGAAGACGCTGGCAATGAGTGCCTACATTTGACGTCCCTGGGCATCGTGGACTAAAAAAAATTAAAAATGCATCAGTCAAGCGGCCCTGGCCTTCACCACTATTCCTCTGATCATCTGCAGCCTCAGAAGCACCTGTGTCAGCACTTGGTAACCTACCAGTGCCTGGAAAGGTGTTACACAAGTGTCGCTTTAGAGCGTCCTCAAGTTTTTTCATCCTGTGCTCCCTCTGTGCGGGCAGGATGAGCTCTGCAACTTTACCCTTGTATCGTGGATCAAGAAGGGTTGCCAACCAGTAATGATCCCTCTCCTTGATAGCACGAATCCTGAGGTCCTTTAGCAGGCTTTGCATTATAAGGGAGCCCATGCAGCATAGGTTAGAGGTGGCATTAGCTTCCGAGTCTTCCTGGTCAATGAGGATGACCGTATCATGCACTTCCTCCTCCCAGCCACGCACTAGCCCTTATGTTTCTGGGCACACAAAACCCTCCCTTGAGGAATCCCCAACTTCAATGCCCCCACTACTTAAATATTCCTCCTGCTCCTCCTCCTGCTCCTCCTCATCCTCCTCCTGTCTGATCTGAGTAGGACCCGCTGGAATGCTGTCTGCGGAAAGACTGGGGTCTTGAGAGCTAGGGAAGGCCTCCTCTTCCTCCCGCTGCTCTGCCTCTAGAGCCAAATCTACAGTTGTGTTCAAAATTATTCAACCCCCACTGAAATTGAGTGTTTTGGCCAGTTTGACATTGATTTTGATCATTCAGTCATCTTGCTTACAATTAAATCAAAGAGGCACGTGTAGGTCAGACAAATATAACATAACATTTATAACGAAATAACCACAAATGTCTTTTCTGTGCTCACATCATTATCAGTTTTATTCAACCCTCAAGTGAAATTCAATCTTAGTACTTAGTACAACATCCTTTTACAGTTATAACAGCTTTTAAACGTGAAGCATAGCTTGACACAAGTGTCTTGCAGCGATCTACGGGTATCTTCGCCCATTCGTCATGGGCAAAAGCCTCCAGTTCAGTCACATTCTTAGGCTTGCGCACTGCAACTGCTTTCTTTAAGTCCCACCAGAGGTTCTCAATCGGATTTAAGTCAGGTGACTGCGATGGCCACTCCAAAATGTTCCAGCCTTTAATCTGCTACCATGCTGTAGTGGACTTGGAGGTATGCTTGGGATCATTGTCCTGTTGAAAGGTCCAACGTCTGCCAAGCCTCAGGTTTGTGACGGACTGCATCACATTGTCATCCAATATCTCCTGGTACTGAAGAAAATTCATGGTACCTTGCACACGCTGAAGCTTCCCTGTACCTGCAGAAGCAAAACAGCCCCAAAGCATGATTGACCCCCCGCCATGCTTCACAGTAGGCAAGGTGTTCTTTTCTTCATAGGCCTTGTTCTTCCTCCTCCAAACATAGCGTTGATCCATGGGCCCAAACAGTTCTAATTTTGTTTCATCAGTCCACAGAACACTATCCCAAAACTTCTGTGGTTTGTCCACATGACTTTTGGCATACTGCAGTCGACTCTTCTTATTCTTTGGAGACAGCAAGGGGGTGCGCCTGGGAGTTCTGGCATGGAGGCCTTCATTACGCAGTGTACGCCGTATTGTCTGAGCTGAAACTTCAGTACTCACATCTGACAAATCTTTTCTCAGTTCCTCAGCAGTCACACGGGGACTTTTCTCCACTCTACGCTTCAGGTAGCGCACAGCAGTCGAAGTCAGCATCTTCTTTCTGCCACGACCAGGTCGCGTTTCAACAGTGCCCTTTGCCTTGAATTTGCAAATGATGCTTCCTGATGGTCTCTCTTGGTATGTTTAACATCTTTGCAATCTTCTTATAGCCATTGCCCTTCCTGTGAAGAGTAATCACCTCTTCTCTTGTCTTCCTGGACCATTCTCTTAACTTCACCATGTTTGTAACCACACCAGTAAATGTCTAGAAGGAGCTGAGTATCACAGTCATTTTAAAGCTGCCTAATTGGTGCTTAATATGCTTTATCGCTGCTCCGTGACATCCACAGGTGTTTTCAATACCTGATTGAAAACACTTGAATGAACCTCTGTTCTTCAGAGTGGTGGTCTTTAAGGGGTTGAATTATTGTGTCAATGAAGAATTCACAAAAGAAACATTAACTACTGTATTACAAAACCAATTGATGTCATTTTAGTTGCATATGGTTCTTTAAAAAGTCCTTGTAGGATTTCATTCTGAATACAATTACAAATGTACACTAAATTCCCTAAAACCCTTTACAGCATTGGGGGTTGAATAATTTTGAACACAACTGTATAATTCCCTGCAGAGTGTGCTACAGCAGGAACACTAAAGGAATTGTGTCACTGATGCATGCATTGTCCCTGCTCACCATCCTCGTTGCCTCCTCAAATGGTGACAGTACAGTGCATGCATCCTTGATCATCAGCCACTGCGGGGGGGGGGGAAACAAGTTGACCTGAACCTGTCCTTGTGCCATACTCACACAGGTACTCATTGATGGCCCTCTGCTGCTTTGCAGACGGTGCAGAATTTCTAATGTCGAGTTCCACCTGGTGGGCATGTCACAGATCAGACGGTTTGTGGGAAGGTGGAATTCTCTTTGAATTTCTGCCAGGCGAACGCTTGCTGGGAATGACCGTCTGAAGTGGCTGCAGACTTTTCTGGCCTGGCTGAGAAGCTCTGGCAGCCCTGGGTACTTGGTTAGGAAACACTGTACCACTAGATTTAGGACATGTGCTAGGCATGGTACATGCGTTAATTTACCCTTGCATAGGGCGGAGAGAAGGTTGCTGCCATTATCACAGGCGATCATTCCCAGCTGAAGCTGGCATGGTGTTAACCATCTCTGCACCTGGCCTTGCAGAGCTGACAGAATTTCTGGCCCAGTGTGACTCCTGTCCCCTAAACAAACCAGCTCAAGCATAGTATGGCTTCTTTTTGCTTGAGCCATTGCGTAGACCCTGTCAGGCGTCGGTTTAACTGCCACTTCACCAGAAACACAGGAGGAGGAAGAAGGAGAGGTGGTGGAGCAGACAGACCTCATACAAGCAGCTTTCTGGAGGCGTGGTGGATGAACAAGCTCCAGCACAGGGCCCCATCTTGGATCCCTTCCAGCTGCAATCAGAGTTACCCAGTGTGCCGTGAAGGAAATGTAATGACCCTGTCCATGCTTGCTGTACCACGTGTCTAAAGTCACATGCACCTTGTTGCTGACTGCCTTTCCCAATGACTGGATAACATTGTCTTCCACGTGCTGGTATAGTGCTGGAATGGCCTTGCATGAAAAGTAATGGCGTTTTGGAACCTGCCACTGTGGTACAGCACATTCAGCAAATTCACAGAAGGGAGTAGAGTCCACCAGCTGGAAAGGCAGCAGCTGCAATGCAAGTAATTTTGCTAAGCTGGCATTTAGACGCTGTGCTTGGGGATGGTTGGGACTATATTTTTTCTTACGCTGCAGCAGCTGCGGCAACGTAATCTGGCTGCGTAAATCTTCAACTGATGGGATCATGTCACATTGTGAGGAAGGACCTGGTACATCCACTGTAGCATCATCACTGTCAGTGGAGGTTGTAGGCAATGACATGGCAGGACATACAGTGGGGGAAGAGACAGATGAGGAGGAGGAGGACCTACGCAAAGTTTTGCACCAATGGGATGTGTGGCAGGTGTTCATATGTCACCTCAAGCACGTGGCACCCAAGTGTCCGGTGTCTTTCCCATGCTTCAGCCTCATCTGACATAGATTACAAATAGCAACGGTGCACTCTGCTGCACATTTCTTAAAGAACTCCCAGACAACAGAGTTCCTGCATGTGTGCTTTGAGACAACAGCGCTCTGCACCGGAGCAGCTCTGACATCTGATGCCTTGGACTGGCTAGTGCTACGTTTGGTCATAGAGGATGTTGTGCCTTGTGTTTGCTGTGCCTCCTCCTCCTTCTCCTCCTCCTCCTCCCCCTCCTCCTCACTTGATTCCTCTGTTCGATCTGGCACCCAGGTGGAGTCAGTGACCTCATCATCAATGTCATCTTCACCCCCTATCTCCTCGTCACTGGAGCCAACTTGGCAGTATGCTGCAGCTGCTGGGGCAACACGAGTGCCAGTTATTTGTGTGTCATCACTGGCACCCCCTTCCTCTTGGTTGATTATACTCCCTTCCTCAACGTCAGAGATTGAATCAGAGCACTGTACTTGCTGCTCATCCTCAAGCAGCATGTCACTCTCATTGTAGTCAAACAATTCAGCTGACTCCTCCGTGTGTGATACGGAGGCTACGGCAGGAGTAGCTGTGGACATGGAGGCTGCATTAGATGTTTTGGCAGCTGAGGTGGACTGTAAAGTACTACAAGCCTGGCTGGCAGAGGACTCGGAGGATGAGGATGGCCTGGTTAGCCAATCCACCAAATCCTCTGTATGTTGCTGCTGCTTAAAATGGCCAGCACCAGTTAGAAAGGACAAGCGTGCCCCTGCAGAGGATGCACCACGTCCACCACGACCAGAGGCACGGCCTCCCGACACAGGGGCTGCTTGCCCTCTTATCTGTGTCTGGGAGCGTCTGCCTGTCCTTTTTGTTCTTTCAGACATAGTGAGTGATATATAGATTAAATATATACAGAACTCTGATTCAACTCTGGTATAAAGATTAAAGATTTACAGAACTCTGGTATAACTCAGTGAGACAGCCTGATAGATGGCAGCCAGTGACAAGACACAGATTACAATTCCCTCCTATAAATCAGTGAGACCCCCTGATGGGTGGCAGTGAGAAGCCACAGATTACAAATCTCAGAAACCTCCTATAAATCAGTGAGACCCCTTGATGGGTGGCAGTGAGAAGCCACAGATTACAATTCGCATAAATCTGATAGAAGTATGTGGGACCCCCTGATGGGTGGCAGTGAGAAGCCACAGATTACAAGTCTCAGAAACCTCCTTTAAATCAGTGAGACCCCTTGATGGGTGGCAGTGAGAAGCCACAGATTACAAACCTCAGAAACCTTCTATAAATCAGTGAGACCCCTTGATGGGTGGCAGTGAGAAGCCACAGATTACAATTCGCATAAATCTGCTAGAAGTATGTGGGACCCCCTGATGGTGGCAGTGAGAAGCCACAGATTACAAGTCTCAGAAACCTCCTTTAAATCAGTGAGACCCCTTGATGGGTGGCAGTGAGAAGCCACAGATTACAAACCTCAGAAACCTTCTATAAATCAGTGAGACCCCTTGATGGGTGGCAGTGAGAAGCCACAGATTACAATTCGCATAAATCTGCTAGAAGTATGTGGGACCCCCTGATGGGTGGCAGTGAGAAGCCACAGATTACAAATCTCAGAAACATCCTATACATCAGTGAGACCCCTTGATGGGTGGCAGTGAGAAGCCACAGATTACAAATCTCAGAAACCTCCTACAAATCAGTGAGACCCCTTGATGGGTGTCAGTGAGAAGCCACAGATTACAAGTCTCAGAAACCTCCTATAAATCAGTGAGACCCCTTGATGAGTGTCAGTGAGAAGCCACAGATTACAAATCTCAGAAACCTCCTATAAATCAGTGTGACCCCTTGATGGGTGGCAGTGAGAAGCCACAGATTGCAAGTCTCAGAAACCTCCTATCAATCAGTGAGACCCCTTGAGGAGTGTCAGTGAGAAGCCACAGATTACAAATCTCAGAAACCTCCTATAAATCAGTGTGACCCCTTGATGGGTGGCAGTGAGAAGCCACAGATTGCAAGTCTCAGAAACCTCCTATCAATCAGTGTGACCCCTTGATGGGTGGCAGTGAGAAGCCACAGATTACAAATCTCAGAAACCTCCTATAAATCAGTGAGACCCCCTGATGGGTGGCAGCCAGTGAGAACACATGGATTATAAAAATTCCCAAATATTTTGTAGAAATGAAAAAAAGAAATTTGTGACCCCCAAAATACTTGCTGGCAGTGACAAGACACAGATCACCTCAATTCCCAAATGTTTTGTAGAAATTTGTGACCCCAAAATACTTGCTGGCAGTGACAAGAGACAGATCACCTCAATTCCCAGATATTTTGTAAAAATTAGTGACCCCCCAAAATACTGCATGGTACTGACTGTGTGACAAGACAAAGATCACCTCAATTCCCAAATGTTTCGTAAAAATTTGTGACCCCCAAAATACTTGCTGGCAGTGACAAGACACAGATCACCTCAATTTCCAAATGTTTTGTAGAAATTAGTGACCCCAAAATACTTGCTGGCAGTGACAAGAGACAGATCACCTCAATTCCCAAATATTTTGAAGAAATTTGTGACCCCCAAAATACTTGCTGGCAGTGACAAGAGACAGATCACCTCAATTCCCAAATATTTTGAAGAAATTTGTGACCCCCAAAATACTTGCTGGCAGTGACAAGAGACAGATCACCTCAATTCCCAGATATTTTGTAAAAATTAGTGACCCCCAAAATACTGCGTGGTACTGGCTGTGTGACAAGAGACAGATCACCTCAATTCCCAAATGTTTTGTAGAAATTAGTGACCCCCAAAATACTGCGTGGTACTGGCTGTGTGACAAGAGACAGGTCACCTCAATTCCCAAATGTTTTGTAGAAATTTGGGATCCCCAAAATACTTGCTGGCAGTCAGTGACAAGACACAGATCACCTCAATTCCCAAATGTTTTATAGAAATTTGTGAGACCCCAAAAATACTTGCTGGCAGTGACAAGACACAGAAGATCACCTCAATTCCCAAATGTTTTGTAGAAATTAGTGATCCCCAAAATACTTGCTGGCAGCCAGTGACAAGACACAGATCACCTCAATTCCAAATGTTTTGTAGAAAATTGTGAGACCCCAAAATACTTGCTGGCAGCCAGTGACAAGACACAGATCACCTCAATTCCCAAATGTTTTGTAGAAATTTGTGAGACCCCCAAAATACTTGCTGGCAGTGACAAGACACAGAAGATCACCTCAATTCCCAAATGTTTTGTAGAAATTTGTGATCCCCAAAATACTTGCTGGCAGCCAGTGACAAGACACAGATCACCTCAATTCCCAAATGTTTTGTTGAAATTTGTGAGACCCCCAAAATACTTGCTGGCAGCCAGTGACAAGACACAGATCACCTCAATTCCCAAATGTTTTGAAGAAATTTGTGACCCCCAAATTACTTGCTGGCACAGTGACAAGACACATATCACCTCAATTCCCAGATATTTGGTAGAAATAAGACCCCCCCAGACCCCCCCAGTAGCGTGGCAGACCGGCAGTAAGAACACGCAACAACAATCTCCTATGAAATCTCCTCTCAAATGCATGCTGAAGCGGTGTGTGGAAACCTTATATAGTGTGCTGCGGGACTTAGCTCTGTGAGCCCATGATTGGGCAAAATTTGCCAATCAGGACTCTGAGCTGTGATTGGCATAGTGTTGAACCTGTCTTGCACCAGACCTGTGGTCAGGTGCAAGGCTGTTGCCAATTACGAGCTTCAGGCCAGTGTAAAAGTGCATTGTGGACCATTGTGGTGCATTGTGGTCGAACATGTGGCGAACACCCGGAAATGTTCGGAGTTCGCGAGCAGACCGAACAGGCTAAGCTCGGTCCGAACTCCGAACCGTCCAAACCGAACAGCTCATCCCTAATTGTCAACTTTGTTGCAAGCAAGTTACCATATTGCAATGCCAGCCTTCACTGGTGGCCAAGTCCAGTTGGAGATCACATATAGGGTCCTATTACATAGTTAATGTTAACGTTAGCGCTCAGCTGTGTGAGCGTTAATGTTAGCTTACGTGGCCCTAGCGCAGAATGGCCATATTACATTCCGAACACTAACGGATTAAAAAGCCCGTTAGTGATTCAGTGACTGCGCTTCTCAGTGCAAGCTTACTTACCTATACTTAACATGGGGAGCACAAAGAGTTAATTAGCGTTAGCATTACAAAGTCCTACCTCTAATTACTCACCTCTGTGGTTAACTCAAAAGTTACCCACACAGCTAGGAGCTGGTGCTAACTGTTTCCGCTTCTGCAGAATCAGTTATCACCAGCTTCGAATATCCCATAAACTCACATACTCATCTCCCATTCAGCGGCGAGAACGACGGCTCGGTCCGCTGCTTCTGGCCACCGGGAGCAGAGTGGGACCTGGTAAAATAGTCCCCTGTCTCCCCCCGCAAATCATCCCTCAGACCTACAGGATCTCAAAAGAGGTGAGATCCTGCAGGTCATGTGACCGTCAGTCGAAGCCTCGATAGGGTACTATGGACTCCATGGAGGAGATGCTCGCGGTGGTGCTTAGCGCTGCATTACAGGGCAGGCTGCTGATTTAATGCCTGCTCCATAATATGGAGCTAAAATTGGGATGTTAAGGTGAAACATGCAGGAGTAGGTTTTCCTCCTTAGCATCCCCGTTTTAGCATTGCCTTTGTAATAGGGTGCATAGTGTGTATGCATGCAAGATAGGGTTAATAAAACAGAATCTTTAAAAAAATCTCATATACAGTAAGTCAGGAGTCAGACTTGACCATTTATGGAATTGAGCTGCCTCTTGTGTTTGTATGCAAACTGCGGTCAAGAAGGAATTTTTTCCCAGTATGTTGTATATTGGCAAATGCTTCAGACTGGGTTTTTTGCCTTCTTTTGGATCAACAGCAGTAGGTGATGTGTGAAAGGCTGAACCCGATGGCCGCACATCTTTTTTCAGCCTATGTAACTATAACTGTAAATCGGGCAGCATGAGCATGTGGGGGAATTGATTATCCCTTCACACCCAAAAATGTTTATACACATTTCTCCAACAAAAGAAAATGGAATATTAAATGGTGCCTATCAAATAGGGATGAGTCGAACACCCCCGTGTTTGGTTCGCATTCGAACTCGAACAATTTGAAAAGTTCGAGTTCGAACTCGAACTCGAACCGAACTCAATGCAAGTCAAAGGGACTCAAAAGTTTGGTTTTTAGAGTGGCCTGCAAGAGGGCATATATGCAAGATATTTGCCATAAAAAAAGTGTATGGGGGTCCGGGTAGTGCCCTGGGGGACAGGAAACAAGGACAAAAAGTAAAAAAAAAAGTTTTTAAAGGGACAGTGAGTTTTCCATGAAATAAGGGTTAAAAATAAAAACAAAAAATTCCTTCAAATATCATGCCTAGGAGGTCCCCATAACCTGCCCGTGAAGTGGCGGATTTGTAGGATGTATAGAAACATTTGAAAACAAAAAAAAATCTAATTTCAAATGACGGTAAACGGTTTTCCTTTAATCTATTCATAGATACATTTAATACAGATACAATCAGTCTGTATTAAAATAGGAGACCTTTTAGGACACGCAGAACAAGTCTAGTGATTTTTTGGCTAAATTATGGTGAAACTTATGCAGGCTTTAGATGAAAGTAACAATAGGTGCTTTAAAATTGGGCCTTTAGTGTCGACAACAGTGCTGTCACACCGTAACCCCTCTGTGGTATTGTGGAAGAGTGCAGGGTTGGACCCTGCGTTCCAAAAAATTAAAATGATATAAATCTGGTACAGGCGTCATTGCAGTCAAATATTGTGCCTTTCATGGCAGTAATTGCCTTCACACCGTAACCCTTTTGTGGTATTGTGGAAGAGTGCAAGGTTGGACCCTGCGTTCCAAAAAATTAAAATTATATAAATGTGGTACAGGCGTCACTGCAGCCAAATATTGTGCCTTTCATGGCAGCAAGTGCCTTCACACCATAACCCTTTTGTGGTATTGTGGAAGAGTGCAGGGTTGGACACTGCGTTCCAAAAAATTAAAATCATATAAATCTGGTACAGGCATCAGTGCAGCCAAATATTGTGCCTTTCATGGCAGCAAGTGCCTTCACTCCGTAACCCTTTTGTGGTATTGTGGAAGAGTGCAGGGTTGGACTCTGCGTTTCAAAAAATTAAAATGATATAAATCTTGTACAGGCGTCAGTGCAGCCAAGTATTGTGCCTTTGGTGGCAGCAAGTGCCTTCACACCGTAACCGCTTTGTGGTATTGTGGAAGAGTTCAGTGCTGGAGGTTTTGTAAATGCAGAAGAGGACATCCCCGATCTATTCCATTACTTCAGCATCAGGGGATTGATAGCTGCTGATCCAGGACTGATTAATTGTTATAAATGTCAGCCGGTCTACAGAGTCGGTGGACAGATGCACTCTTTTGTCTGTGACGAACCCTCCAGCGGCACTGAACGTCCTTTCAGAAAGCACTCTGGATGAAGGGCAACCTAGTAGCTGCATAGCATATTGGCTAAATTCTGGCCAGTGATCCAATCTCAACACCCAGTAAGCCAGTGGATCATCTGCTGGAAAGGTATCCAGGTCTTCCCTTGCCCCTAGGTAGTCCTGCACCATACGGTGAAGACACTGGCAATGGGTGCCTACATTTGACGTCCCTGGGCGTCGTGGTCTAAAAAAAATTAAAAAGGCATCAGCCAAGCAGCCCTGGCCTTCACCGCTATTCCTCTGATCATCCGCAGCCTCAGAAGCGCCTGTGTCATCACTTGGTAACCTACCAGTGCCTGGAAAGGTGTTACACAAGTGTCGCTTTAGAGCGTCCTCAAGTTTTTTTCATCCTGTGCTCCCTCTGTGCGGGCAGGATGAGCTCTGCAACTTTACCCTTGTATCGTGGATCAAGAAGGCTTGCCAACCAGTAATGATCCCTCTCCTTGATATCACGAATCCTGGGGTCCTTTAGCAGGCTTTGCAGGATAAGGGAGCCCATGCAGCGTAGGTTGGAGGTGGCATTAGCTTCCGAGTCTTCCTGGTCAATGAGGAGGATGACCCCATCGTACACTTCCTCCTCCCAGCCACGTACTAGTCCTTGTGTTTCTGGGCACACAAAACCCTCCCTTGAGGAATCCCCACCTTCAATGCCACCACTACTTAAATATTCGTCCTCCTCCTCATCCTCCTCCTGTCTGATCTGAGGAGGACTCGCTGGAATGCTGTCTGCGGAAAGACTGGGGCCTTGAGAGCTAGGGAACGCCTCCTCTTCCTCCCGCTGCTCTGCCTCTAGAGCCACATCTATAATTCCCTGCAGAGTGTGCTCCAGCAGGAACACTAAAGGAATTGTGTCACTGATGCATGCACTGTCCCTGGTCACCATCCTCGTTGCCTCCTCAAATGGTGACAGAACAGTGCATGCATCCTTGATCATCAGCCATTGCGGGGGAGAAAAAAAACCAAGTTGACCTGAACCTGTCCTTGTGCCATACTCACACAGGTACTCATTGATGGCCCTCTGCTGCTTTGCAGACGGTGCAGAATTTCTAATGTCGCATTCCACCTGGTGGGCATGTCACAGATCAGACGGTTTGTGGGAAGGTGGAATTCTCTTTGAATTTCTGCCAGGCGAACACTTGCTGGGAATGACCGTCTGATGTGGCTGCAGACTTTTCTGGCCTGGCTGAGAAGCTCTGCCAGCATTGGGTACCTGGTTAGGAAACGCTGTACCACCAGATTTAGGATGTGTGCTAGGCATGGTACATGCGTCAACTTACCCAGGCGTAGGGCTTAGAAAAGGTTGCTGCCATTATCACAGAAGACCATTCCCAGCTGAAGCTGGCGTGGTATTAACCATCTCTGCATCTGCCCCGCAGAGCTGACAGAATTTCTGGCCCAGTGTGGCTCGTGTCCCCTAAACAAACCAGCTCAAGCACATCTTTTTGCTTGAGTCATTGTGTAGCCCCTGCCACTTAAACTCGGTTTAACTGCCACTTCGCCAGAAACAGAGGGAGGAGGAGGAGGAGGAGATAGAGGGAGAGGTGGTGGTGGAGCAGACAGACCTCATACAAGCAGCTTTCTGGAGGCGTGGTGGATGAACAAGCTCCAGCACATAGCCCCGTCTTGGATCCCTCCCAGCTGCAATCAGAGTTACCCAGTGTGCCGTGAAGGAAATGTAACGGCCCTGTCCATCCTTGCTGGACCACGTGTCTAAAGTCACATGCACCTTGCTGCTGACTGCCTTTCACAATGACTCGAGAACATTGTCTTCCACGTGCTAGTATAGTACTGGAATGGCATTCCGTGAAAAGTAATGGCGGTTTGGAACATGCCACTGTGGTACAGCACATTCAGCAAATTCACGGAAGGGAGCAGAATCCACCAGCTGGAAAGGCAGCAGCTGCAATGCGAGTAATTTTGCTAAGCTGGCATTTAGACGCTGTAATTGGTGATGGTTGGGACTATATTTGTCAGCTCTGACATCTGATGCCTTGGACTGGCTAGTGCTACAGTTGGTCATAGAGGATGCTGTGCCTCGTGTTTGTTGTGCCTCCTCCTCACTTGACTCCTCTGTTCGATCAGGCACCCAGGTGGAGTCAGTGACCTCATCATCATTGTCATCACCCCCTAACTCCTCGTCACTGGAGCCAACTTGGCAGTATGCAGTAGCTGCTGGGGCAACATGAGTGCCAATTATTTGTGTGTCACTGGCACCCCCTTCCTCTAGGTTGATTATACTTCCTTTCCTCAACCTCAGAGATTGAATCAGAGCACTGTAGTTGCTGGGCATCCTCAAGCAGCATGTCACAGTCATTGTAGTCAAACAATTCAGCTGACTCCTCGTGTGTGATAGTGAAGCTACGGCAGGAGTAGCTGTGGACATGGAGGCTGCATTAGATGCTTTGGCAGCTGAGGTGGACTGTAAAGCACTACAAGCCTGGCTGGCAGTGGACTCGGAGGATGAGGATGGCCTGGTTAGCCAATCCCCCAAATCCTCTGTAAATTGCTGCTGCTTAAGAAGACAGCCAGCACCAGTTAGAAAGGACAAGCGTGCCCATGCAGAGGATGCACCACGTCCACGACGACCAGAGGCACAGCCTCCCGACACAGAGACTGCTTGCAATCTTATCTGTGCCTGGGAGCATCTGCCTGTCCTTTTTGGTCTTTCTGACATGGTGAGTGATATATAGAATAAATATATACAGAACTCTGATTCAACTCTGTTATAAAAATTGGAGAAATGCTGCAGAACTCTGATTCAACTCTGGTATAAAGATTAAAGATTTCCAGAACTCTGTATAACTCAGTGAGACACCCTGATAGCTGGCAGCCAGTGACAAGACACAGATTACAATTCCCACAAACCACCTACAAGTCAGTGAGACACCCTGATAGGACCCCCTGATAGCTGGCAACAGTGACAAGACACAGATTACAATTCGCAGAAATCTGCTAGAAGTATGTGGTGGGACCCCCTGATAGCTGGCAGTGAAAAGACACAGATTACAATTCCCAGAAATTTCCTATAAATCAGTGAGACCCACTGATGGGTGGCTTTGAGAACACACAGATTCCCATAATTCCCAGATATTTTGTAGAAATCAGACCCCTACAATTGCTGCGGGCAGTGAGAACACAAAGATTACAATAATTCACAGATATTTTGTAGAAATGAATGACCCCCCAAAATACTTGGTGGCAGTGAGAACACACAGATTAGAACAATTGCCAAATATTTTGTAGAATTTACTGACCCCCCAAAATACTTGGTGGCAGTGAGAACACACGGAATAGAACAATTCCCAGATATTTTGTAGAAATTACGACCCCCAAAATACTTGGTGGCAGTGAGAACACACAGATTAGAACAATTCCCAAATATTTTGTAGAAATTACTGACCCCCAAAATAGTTGCTGGGAGTGAGAACACACAGATTACCACAATTCCCAGATATTTTGTAGAAATTACTGACCCCCCAAAATACTTGGTGGCAGTGAGAACACAAAGATTAGAACAATTCCCAGATATTTTGTAGAAATGAGACCCCCCAGTAGCTGGTGGCAGACTGGCATTGAGAACACACACTAACACAACAACAATCTCCTCTCAAACACGTGCTGAAGCGCTGTGTGAAGCCTTATATAGTGTGCTGCGGGACTTAGCTCTGTGAGCCCATGATTGGGCAAAATTTGCCCAATCAGAACTCTGAGCCGTGATAGGCATAGTCTTGCACCTGACCTGTGGTTAGGTGCAAGGCTGTAGCCAATTACAAGCTTCAGGCCAGTGGAAAAGTGCATTGTGGTCCATTGTGGTGCATTGTGGGCGAACATGCGGCGAACACGCGGAAATGTTCATAGTTCGCGAACAGGCGATGTTCGAATCAAACACCGAACCGAACAGCTCATCCCTAATAGTCATCCTTGTCATGGACACAGGGCTGCAGGGTGAGGGTTCATTATTTTGGGGTGGGCGTTTCACAGGGCATTCGGATTTTTTGTAATAAAAGGGAGTATTTCAACTTCTTTTTGAACTACCTCTGGATCAAGTAACAATTTCCAGGGTGAATACTTGGAGCCCCATGGAGCTAGAGCATTGCAGTTTGGTGCATGGATAGCTGGGGTTCCAAGCTATCCTGGGACATCCTGGGTAGCTGGTCAAGAAAAGGAGCTAGCCTGCTGTACCCCGTTATCGAACAATCACCATGAGGGGGGGGTCAAAAAGGCTTCAGAGCCAGGATGTATGATTGGATTATTTGTTTTGGAGGGACTGAGGGCTGTTGATGCAGTAATGCATCAGATTCTGGGTTGAGGACTTGATGGGGAATTCAATTTTCTGTGTTGTACTGTTGTATGTTAATGACCCCTGTCTGATATAAAATAGCCCTGCCTGGCTGCAATAAAGTTAGTTCTGATTTTGACCGCTACATGTATTCTCAAGTCATTGTGTGAGATAATGGCTATAGTCATTTGCTATATTCAACTGAAATAGAGGATGCTACTAGGGATGAGCTGTTCGGTTCGATCGGTTCGGAGTTCGATTCGAACATTGGCCATTCGAAAGTTCGCGAATTTCGAACTTTTTTGGGACGTTCACCAAACGTTCGAATTTTTTTTTTTCCAATAAAGTGTAAAAAATGCTTAAAAAATACTAAAAAATCTAGAAATAAAGAGACTCTTTACTGCAGAATATTATAAGCAATGGTTTATTAGATATTGAATTAAAACAGGAATACTTTTAACATTGAAGCCTATGGGATAAAACATTCTTGTTACTAAAACATCAGGCAGACAAGGCCCTCGAATCAGGCACTGTAGAGGGCAGCCTGCCGGGGCCTCCCAAGGATCCCCTTGAGGAGCATGCAGCCGCCGGATGCCAGAGCTGCGACTGTGCGGGCTAGCCACCCGGGTGCAAGTGGCAGACAGGCGGCACAGGGAGGGAGCCACTGCACCTGCGGCCACGGCAGACCTCCCACAACCAGGATCCAGGGAGCCCCCACTGACCACCAGGCTAAGGTAAGGCGACACATTTCTAAAAAAATAAAATCCGAGGACATTTTAAATGTCCCTGGGAACATAAAATAAAACTCTTTTTTTCTTTCTCTACCTGGCTGAATGTATTTAATTATATATATTAGATACATTCAGCCAGGTAGAGGTGGTGGCATGTGGGCTGCGCGGGGTCTCAGGCAGTGTTTTTTTTGTGTGTGCATTTTTAGCAAATTTATAGGGGAAGGTAAGGGCAGGTATGATCTATATATATATATAGATAAGATATATATCTATATTCTTATAAATATATATAGCCAGACTTGTATTACACACATATTTTGGCAACTAATTGCCCCCCCCCATTTGGCTGATCCCTCCAGAATAAATGTGGAACCCAATAGAGCAGAGAATAATATATATATTCTCTGCTCTGTCGGGCTCAACATTTCTTCTGGAGGGATCAGCCAAATGGGGGGGGCGCATTTAGTTGAGATTGTCCACATGCCACCCCCCCATGTGTGTATGTGTATATATGGTCTGAGGTCTGTGGGTGGGTATATATATATATATCTGCGTGTTAATATATACGTATATATAGGTCTACGTGTTGATATATACATATAAGGCTCTGGCCTTTCAAACAATACCCTACATGACCCCCTAGCTGCCAGGGTTCGGGAGATATGGGGGTTCAAATGAACCCCTATCTCCACCAGGGGATTTCCTTGGGAAATCCCCGGGCAGCTAGGGGTTCCCTGACTAACTAGTTAGGTGGCCAGGGATGACCTGGAGGTGGAGACACCATCCAAGATGATCAAACACACCCGAATTAATTATTAAATTAACAACATAAATAATAAAGAAAAACAAGTTTTTTTTATTTGTGTGTTGTTTTTATTAATCAGCAATATTGTTCCCATTTCAATTATAATGTGAACAATGATGCTGCAATAATGATTTTTTTCTATGGGGTGCGTTTGTTAAAAATCACGTAATTCCCCCCCAAAAATTGTAATGGTCCCCATTTCTATATTTTTCAACAAGCGCACCTCATAGAAAATATAAATGCAAAAACTCTCATGATAAAATGTGAAAAAAAATACTTTAAATGTTGTAGATGATTAAATATTCTAATTCTATTGCATTTTTTTGTTATAATATACAGGCAGGGCATAATGTATACATATAATAATGATACATTATGAATCTGCGGACTCTGCCGGAAAGAACGATATATAATATGTCTGGGTCATATAATAAAACGTGGCTTCAAATTGCGTTTAAACATGATGAGCAAAAGCGGTAATAATGAGCCCAACACACAGCGGTGAAATGACTCAGCAGCGAAAGGGTTAAGGGAAAAACTATTCTAAGCTGTTTAATCTGTTATGGTACTATGTGTGTGGTGCTCGCGGTGCTAAAGCTTTGGTAGCATGTTCTGGGGCCCAAATGCAAACATATTTTGTTTGCAATTTTTTCTTCAATTCGTTTGCATTGCTTCAAAATAAGCACACATCGGCTATACGTCTAGATATTGAGGCCCAGCAGAAGACTTGCAGATCAATTGAGAAGGTAGACGGGGTGGAACTGTGGGTGCTGAATATCACATATATTAGGTATTACTTTAGTATATAGTACACATCAAAAACTAATCAACAGTTAACATGAACTGTTAAATAGTACTAGAGGAGTGACTAAATGAAAAAGTTCATTTATTATTGACCAATTAGATACTCCCAAAGCGAACAATTAAAACATACATATACAACAAGCATTGCAGGGTGTATTGGAAAGGAACCCAGTATTATTGGCAGTGCTCAATGATTGCATGGACAATCAATGCAACGTTTAATCCTATTAAGAGGCTCTCACAAAGAGAGAAATAAGCACCAAGAATGGTAATCAGCAGGTAACGTGGCACAATTAGCACACACAAACTGGCCCTAAACTGATCGAGCTCATGCTCAAATTTCTGTCCTCACCCTGAAATGCAAGACACAACACAAAACAACTCTAAAATCAAAGTTGGTACATAGAGCTCAACATATGTTTCGCCGACTAAACGTCGGCTTCATCTGGAGCAAAAATTAGTTGGTACTGCTGTATGTACCTCCCTCTTTTTTATTCATTATTTGGTCTAGAATTGACCAATCCATTACCTCAAAAAAGTCACATGTCTCTCCTATACAAAACGCCATATAAGTGAACACATGTGTCATGCTGAAACCAATCGCGTGAATGAAAGGTCACATGGTGTTCAAATAGTAAATAGAAAGCATTGAAAGTGATCATTGGCATAAATGAAAAATAAATAATAAATGAACAATCGGCCGTCCATATCGACGAAATTCACAAAACAATATACCCAAGGACTTCACCAAACGATCTAGGATGGTTGTAATATCCGGAATGGACCATATTAAAATAAAAGAAAGTCATAGGATGAACAATTAGCGTGTGTGTACCATCAACCTCCAAAGGAGCCAGAGGATGCAATAACAAGAGGATCTCCGTTCATATGATAGAACGATGGTCAGATAGATTTTCGGCACTGACCAAAATTGTCTTAATGATCACCAGGCAGATGGATCGCCGGTCAAAAGCGATGATAACAATAGCTAGACCAAATCAAGGTAATGAGCTAGTTGTGTAATGGGATCGGTTGTGTCTTGATAGTCATATGACTTGCTCAAGCCAATCGTATGAATGAACAGTCACATGGTGTCCCGACAACAAATAGGAAGACCTGAAAAACAGACATTATTGTAGATGAACGATGCGTAAAAAATATATAATAAACAAATGACTGTCCATATCATAAAGGAACTTAAGAATGACATGAAACGATCACCAATAATTATAATATCCAGTACGATCCATATTGATGGAAGGGAAAAAAGAATCCACATGAGAAGATCACGTGCCATTGATAGGCAAGAGCCGTAGGCCTCCTTTGGATGGCTGAAGATTAGGATTACAGGGGATCAATGTTCATATACACAAGAAGGTCTAATGGAACTCCGGTATAAATCCATAACCTAGACACAAAGATCCCTAAATCTGTGGATCACTAGTTTTGACACAAGGGTGTATTGAGGACCCTAATAGTTAGATGGAATCTAAACGATCAGATAGTTGTAAAATGGGATCAGCTGTGTTATATTAATCAGCCGTCCAAAAAAATGGAAGGTTCGAAAAGGATACCAATAATAGTATCCCCCCCGAGTCACCACTTCACGTATAAACCAAACTTGACCAATGTCATTGTCAAGGACCATGAGTTATTTGGTCTCTAGTCTCTACCACATTCCAAAAATATGCCTCCTACTGGGGAACAATAATGGTCTAAGTGAGTTAGGTGATTGGCCAACATAAACATAAAGGACCTCAAATAGTTAACATAAATGGTTGGCATATAGAGTCAACTACCACTGACAGTGAACTATAAGCCAATTATGTAGTGATCCCTACAGGCGCATATTAACCTAGATATAATAGGAAACGCAATAGTTTCCCAACCACTCATTAAATCCATAGATCTCTTATCATAATCGGATATTATATGATATTTGATAAATCTTATATTAGACTACCCATTGTGAATGCATACATAGATATATTCGGCTGAAAAGGACAGCCAATAGATGCTAAGTTATTGAGAAGAGTAGTGATATCATTACTTAATGGCTATAAATAGTAGCTCATTTTATAAAAATGGAGTATAGGAAAAACCCTCATTTAGGCCTAACGGCGACAGCGTGTGAAGTTTATAGATCCACCGGCACTCCTTTTGCCGGAGCCCACGATCTAGGCTGCCCTTTCTAGGTGATGGGACCACTGTTTCCAATCCACAAAACTTTAAAACTTTAAAACACTAGCGTTGTTGGCATGACACTGTGCTTGGTGGCGTGAAATAGGAGTCTCTTGGATTCGTCTTACAGAATGGATATGTTCCATAATCCTTCTCTTAAATGGACGGAGAGTTTTGCAAACATACATCTTGCCACATTCGCAGGTGGCCAAATACACTAGACTACTGGAATTGCAATTAAAAAAAGTCTTAATTTCATGATCATGTTTTTTCCGTGAATCTGTAACTTGTTTTGAATTTTTAAGGATGTATTTACATGCAACGCAATGGCCACATCGATACGTGCCACGTAAGTTCTCAGAAAGCCATGTAACTGGTCTTTTGTTAATAACAGAATTATGATGGCTATGTACCAGTCTGTCTCTCAGATTTCGGCTACGTCTAGCAGTAACTGAGGGTCTGACCCCTAATTTATCTGATAACTGGGGGTCCATAGTCAGCAAAGGCCAAAACCTGTCTAAAATGGAATGGATCTGGTTCCAACTTCTATCAAAAGTCCCAATGCATCTTATTATGTTGTTATTTTTGGGTTTAGGATCTTGTAAAAGGCTATCACGAGACCTCAACATGGCCTTTTGAAATGCCTTCTTCAGATGTCTGTTCGGATATCCTTTCTCACGAAAATCATTTTTCAATTTTTTAGCTTTAATCAGAAATTCTTCATCGGAAGAACAGATTCGTCTCAGTCTCAAATATTGGCCGACTGGAATGCCTTTTTTGATTGTGAATGGGTGAAAACTTTGCCAGTGTAATAAATTGTTTGTTGCTGTTGGTTTCTTGTATAAAGTTGTCAACAAGGTTCCGCCCTCGGTTTTAGAAATTTTGATATCCAAGAAAGAAATGCTCTCTTTCTGTACCTCGAAAGTGAACCTTAAATTATACATATTATCAATGAGGAGAGACACAAATTGTAGAAATTCTTGTTCGGTACCATTCCACAATAATAGCACATCATCGATGTATCTAAGCCACAATTAAATTCTATTCATATAGGGTTTTAATGAATCATCAGTTTTAAAATTTTCTTCCCATATACCCAAATATAAATTTGCATATGATGGTGCCATTGAAGAGCCCATTGCTGTACCTCTCAATTGATGAAAATACTGGCCTTTGAACAGAAAATAATTATGAGTAAGTACAAAGTTAGTCAAGTTAACCAAAAAATCAATATGTGGACCGGTCAATGTGTCATCCCTTTCAAGAAATGTTCTGATATGGTTAAGTCCAAGATTGTGTGGAATACTTGAATATAGTGATTCAACATCTAAACTGCATAATAAGGTGTCACTATTGATGCCAACGCCTTTAAGAATCTGTAATGCCTGTTTGGTGTCTCGTAGGTATGAAGGTAACTTTTCTACATATTTTCTCAGAATCTTGTCTAAAAAGATACTAGAATTCTGCGTGAGACTATCGTTGCCAGATACAATTGGACGACCAGGTGGTTCATTGATACTTTTGTGAGTTTTAGGAATACCATAGAATGTAGCAATGGTAGGAGAAGATGGAATGAGAAATTCATATTCAGACTTAGTAATTAAGGTCTGTTCGAAAGAACGACAAATCAGATCCTTCAGCTCACAAGCAAATTGAATGGTAGGATCCTTTGTCAACCTGGTATATGTATCCGTATCATGTAGAATTTTATACACCATCTTTTCATAAAATTCAATAGACATTAACACTACGTTACCACCCTTATCAGACTGTTTAATTATCAATGACTTATCAGATTCGAGTTCTTTTAAGGCCTTTCTTTCAGAAAAGGTGAGATTGTCACTAACTGATGCTAATACGTCTGATTCACTCAAGTGATCAATTTCCGCGCAAACCAAATTGCAAAACATTTCCAAATTCCCAAACTCCTTAAAGTTAGGAGTGAAACGACTCTTAACGTGTAGATTTGTAAGGCTTTCCTGATTAGTTTCCTGTTCCTCCACTAGATCTGTCAATATTCTTAGACAGGGAAGATCTGAGGGTTCGAGGCCCAAATATTTTAACCTTTGTTCATCCTTAATCTTATGTGCTTTATGCAAAGCTAATTTCCATACAAATAGATGGATATCCTTCGTCCACTCAAACTTGTCAAGATTAGAAACAGGTACAAATGAGAGGCCCTTACTAAGAACTGAAATATGGGCATCTCTAAGTGAAAAATCTGATAAATTTATTACTGTCAAACCATGACCCTCAGGGGCATTGACTGTGTTGGAGATGAGATTAGATGTTTCCACCTTAAAGGGAATCTCAATATTCTTATGAGAGGGTACTGGGTAGTGCGTGGGGGATCGTAAATTGATACATCGATTATGTGAAAAATTAGCCTGGGTAACCGAGTGGCAGAATTCTGAATCAACGTCTCTAATCTCTAAGTGATTAACTTCATTGGTCAATTGAATGCATTTCGATCCCTTTTGTTGCTACCCATGGTAGCCCCATTTTTTCCGATCTCACAGTTTTTCTGGTAGGATGTCTCTTTCTAAAAAAGAGACACCTTTCTTCAAAATACTCCTCCTTGATGCTGGACTATATTCAGAGCTGGCATTACTCTCAATATCAGTGTCAGTAGATTCACCTTCAGTGGATAATGTACCAAATCTACTAGTTTTTCTTATCTTATTGGTTTTGTATACCAATCCTGTTCTATAATCCTCAGTATCCCATAAAAATTTACGTTGTTTTCTATCCTTAATCTCACCCTCCTACCTTGCCATCTGTCTTTCTAATTTTTCTTCTACTTCACAATATGCAACATCATCAGTTTCTGTTTTAAACAGTTCCACCTCTGATCTTACTTCGGTATCAACAGTTTCTAATTCAAGCCGTTCATATTTACAAATAATCTGCATAAATTTGCGAGACCATTCTTCAGCAGCGTCTCGCCATTCTTGATGAAACCCTTCCTGAGTGATATGTGAGGCTGGGTTCGTATAAATCCTAAAACCACGTGGGATCATGTTCTTTTTAAGATAATTTGTGAGGGAGGATATTTCCCAATTCGATCTGATTTGTTTTTTTAATAATTTGCCGATTTTGAGCCCCCTAGCCCTAGAATCACTAGTTACTGCTTCATCTTAAAATCCTGGATTATAGAACAGGGTCCTTGACAATGACATTGGTCAAGTTTGGTTTATACGTGAAGTGGTGACTCGGGGGGATACTATTATTGGTATCCTTTTCGAACCTTCCATTTTTTTGGACGGCTGATTAATATAACACAGCTGATCCCATTTTACAACTATCTGATCGTTTAGATTCCATCTAACTATTAGGGTCCTCAATACACCCTTGTGTCAAAACTAGTGATCCACAGATTTAGGGATCTTTGTGTCTAGGTTATGGATTTATACCGGAGTTCCATTAGACCTTCTTGTGTATATGAACATTGATCCCCTGTAATCCTAATCTTCAGCCATCCAAAGGAGGCCTACGGCTCTTGCCTATCAATGGCGCGTGATCTTCTCATGTGGATTCTTTTTTCCCTTCCATCAATATGGATCGTACTGGATATTATAATTATTGGTGATCGTTTCATGTCATTCTTAAGTTCCTTTATGATATGGACAGTCATTTGTTTATTATATATTTTTTACGCATCGTTCATCTACAATAATGTCTGTTTTTCAGGTCTTCCTATTTGTTGTCGGGACACCATGTGACTGTTCATTCATACGATTGGCTTGAGCAAGTCATATGACTATCAAGACACAACCGATCCCATTACACAACTAGCTCATTACCTTGATTTGGTCTAGCTATTGTTATCATCGCTTTTGACCGGCGATCCATCTGCCTGGTGATCATTAAGACAATTTTGGTCAGTGCCGAAAATCTATCTGACCATCGTTCTATCATATGAACGGAGATCCTCTTGTTATTGCATCCTCTGGCTCCTTTGGAGGTTGATGGTACACACACGCTAATTGTTCATCCTATGACTTTCTTTTATTTTAATATGGTCCATTCTGGATATTACAACCATCCTAGATCGTTTGGTGAAGTCCTTGGGTATATTGTTTTGTGAATTTCATCGATATGGACGGCCGATTGTTCATTTATTATTTATTTTTCATTTATGCCAATGATCACTTTCAATGCTTTCTATTTATTATTTGAACACCATGTGACCTTTCATTCACACGATTGGTTTCAGCATGACACATGTGTTCAATTATATGGTGTTTTGTATAGGAGGGACATGTGACTTTTTTTGAGGTATTGGATTGGTCAATTCTAGAACAAATAATGAATAAAAAAGAGGGAGGTACATACAGCAGTACCAACTAATTTTTGCTCCAGATGAAGCCGACGTTTAGTCGGCGAAACATATGTTGAGCTCTATGTACCAACTTTGATTTTAGAGTTGTTTTGTGTTGTGTCTTGCATTTCAGGGTGAGGACAGAAATTTGAGCATGAGCTCGATCAGTTTAGGGCCAGTTTGTGTGCTAATTGTGCCACGTTACCTGCTGATTACCATTCTTGGTGCTTATTTCTCTCTTTGTGAGAGCCTCTTAATAGGATTAAACGTTGCATTGATTGTCCATGCAATCATTGAGCACTGCCAATAATACTGGGTTCCTTTCCAATACACCCTGCAATGCTTGTTGTATATGTATGTTTTAATTGTTCGCTTTGGGAGTGTCTAATTGGTCAATAATAAATGAACTTTTTCATTTAGTCACTCTAGTACTATTTAACAGTTCATGTTAACTGTTGATTAGTTTTTGATGTGTACAATTTGTAGGTCAGGTTTAATCCTGAAGTAGAGTGAGTGCTGCCCCTACATCCTGGTAGGGACAGGTGATTACTATTTTGGGTGTCCCTGCAGGTTACAGGGTCCTCCACTTTCTTCCTTCAAATACTTTAGTATATAGTAAAGGGATTTCTTGGTGAGAATATGGTAAGGTAGCCGCAGCCCTTAGGAGATGTTTGACACCCAAAACATTAATGTAGAGCAAATGAAAAGAGCTCCCTTTGGGCGTCCAAGGAGAAATCTTTTCTCATTTGACTTGTAGATTACGTATAGTCTACCTTCGTAGTGAAAGGGTTAAGAAGGGAAAGCGTTCCATTTTACATAAGGTAAGACATATGTAATTAAACAAACACACCCATGACTAGTAAAAAGTATATATATAGAAAATAATGAAAATGCTGCAAAATAATTAGCTAATAAATAATTAATAAACTATAGATGTTTGTGCGGTTTATAAAGTATGTTACAGACATGGAAAATCTAAACTATTGTTAGCACATGGAAGGTGCTAAGACACAACCTTAACACTGCTGACAAGTCTTTCATACAAATGGATTGGTGCCTTTGGGCATCACAAGAGTGAAAGGATAAGATTCTTGCTGCCACGTTGACTTCTCTCTTTACTTTTGTGCTCAAGACTTAAACAAGTGTCTGATTGATAATCCAATTTTAAAAAAGTATTCTAAATATAGTTTAAGATCTGGAGTTGGAACCAGAAAACCTCATTATTCCTTTTAAAGGGATACTCTATTAAAAATAGAGCCCCTTTTATTTTCCCTCAAATGTTTGGGCAGATGCTGCTGAAAGCCTCTGCCCGTTTATTTTTTTAATATTTTATTGATTAATTGACAACTAATCGATAATGAAAATAGTTTTCAACTATTCTCATTGTTTAGAGTGAGACTGCGTTAAATGTTAATAACTTCAGACGTTACTTCGGAGCTGATTGGAGAAGACATGCCGACTCCTTTGTTCGGTAAGATTTAGTTCTAGGGTTATGTCAGACATAACCAGTTTATTTTTATTTAGTTTACAACAGTAGCAGAACTACAGCACAGACCCTGGTGTACTGCCCTTGGGTGAGGGAGCTGCACCACTGATGTTTTATCCTTACTTGGAGTTGAAGTCCTGTGCCACCACCCCACCCTACCTGACTCCCTCTCTTAGGTTCGGAGCTGCCATCCCTCCCTTTGGTCCAGTCCCTTCCCCCAAACTTCCTCCCACACTCGACTCCGGTCTCTTTCCCACACACACTCGGTCTCAAACCAGGGTACGGTTCCTTGCCCAAACTCCCTCCCACCTCCAGCTTCACCCCTCACTCAGTTTGTTCATGAAATTATTTTAAAAGGGTCACTCTATGCAACTGACCACTTTATCTTATTACGGTGCTCAGACTACATGGTGTGCCCCCCTACTCACCCTGTTTTGAATGCTGACATCATCTTGTCTGAGCTCTCGTAGCAGTATTTGTTTGGGGAAAAAGCAGACATGGACTTGACCTCTGAACACAGCATCGATCCATCAGTCTGACCAGGTGCTTGCGTACCTCGTCTGCAAAAAATACACAAATTATGTAAAACGGAGGGAGGGGTTGATTTTCTTTTACATAGAGAGTTATTTAAAGAACACCAAAATTTCAGGGAAATTTCAGTGCTCTTTCATTCGGCGCACTTTGGCGATTTCAGTTGACCAATCCTGCGGTGAATTGACTAACACTGATAGGTGCTTATTTACATGTCCTTTGTGAGTGCATTTTACTGATATACATTTCTAATCTTTGTTTGGTCTGCAATAGGTAGACCTATTCTATATTTATATTTTTTTATACTATATGTCAACAAAAAATTATATATTTTTTTATCCAATGAATCGATTAATCTAAAAAAATTAATCGACCAAATACTTGACTATGAAAATAATCGTTAGTTGCAGCCCTAGTACCTGAAGCATTACTATGCAACTTGCATGGCGTAGGAACCGGAAAGTGCGAACTGCTAGGACTTGCGCACTTTAGGCTGGGGTCAGACTAGCGCATTTTTAACGTGCGTTTAGGCGCACTTAATCACGGCCGCAGTAGCAGCAAATGACACGCAATGACGGCCAATATACGAAGTACAGCCGCACAAAAGTCCGGCCGCGCAACGCAAGTGGAAAATGAACGCATTTTTTCGAGAACGCAGTACCGCTAGTACTGACGTACAGAGTGTGCTGCGTCTGCTAGCGGCGTGTGCGCGGGATTAGGAGATGTCAGACTCTGCTAATTTCCAGCCTACATAACGTCCGACGCAAACAGTGTTTTATTGATGATCCGTAAAAAATCACGCACGAAAATGCACGTCGTCTGACCGTTTTTGCGCATTCTGTGAAAAAATACGTCAATGTGTTCGGACGCACTTTTTGACGGTCGCTGCCAATTATGCATTCGTTTGACCCTAGCCTTAAGTACACAAGTTCCGTAGTGCCTGCGCAGAACAATGGGTCTTCATGCTTATGCTGTTATGGTATTCCTGGCTGCAAGCTACTGATAAACAATACCCTAAAAAAGATAATAGAATGTGTGACAAATGTACATTTACAGGCACTTATACAGCGCTAACAAGTTCCATAGCGCTGTACAATGGGTGCAATGTATTCCGGTTCATACTGTATCTGGAGTAAATCACATAATAATATAAATCTGCCAATTAAATATACTAAACACACAAGGGTTATTCAGAGAGCACGAAATGTCGCCATTTCGGTGCTCTCTCGTTCCCTGTGCTTCACTGTACTTCGGGGAATCAAAGTTTCCCACCCTACAGTGTATTCAGCAAACACCGCAGGGTCCCCGTAGTGCAGGGAAAACCCACTGCAAACCCGACGAACACTCGCCGTACACTCACTGAAAACCTGCAGAAACCGCTGCAAAAACCCCGCCGAACACACCGGAAAAAGCCGACAAGCTGACGAATGGGGTAAAAAAAAACAAAATAAAACGGTACATTTGAAAGTTTCAAATTTGAAACACTGTTTGCAGCAAAACTACTGAACGAAAATGTCTGGAATTTACACATAAGATCCAATGAATGATAATAAAAAGGGCTGTTAGAGAAAAAAGAAAAAATGCTTTAAAAAAAAACGGGAAAAAAAATTTGGCTAAAACAATCCTGAAAAATACCTAAAGGTCCTTAAAAAATCTATAAATAGACTTTTTACAGCAGAATAAAATAAAAGTTTTATTAGATATTGGATTAAAACGGGAATATTTTTAACATTGAAGCCTATGGGATTCTCCTGAATAAACCTGTCGAATGAAACACCGAATGGCAGGGCATTTCAGCAGCTTTTCACTGCAGTTCGGTGTCTCTGAATAGATTAACCATTGCTTCTCTATGGGGGATTTCACTGCTGTCGAACAGGCACCGTACGTGCTGGCAATTCGCCAAAATTTGGCAAACTGCCTGCTCTCTGAATAGCCGAATGGCCCCAAAATGTCGCCGTACGCTGAATTTCAGTGTCCAGTGACATTTCGGCGACATTTCGGACCTCTCTGAATAACCCCTTTAGTTTTCTGATCTTCCTATTTATCCAGACCCTTGAAGGGCCGTTTTTCCTACCACGACAGTTAATCACCATCTTTCTCTAAATATGAGGGTGCTGCACTGACTAATCTTGAGGGACCTGTAAACCCCTTTTCAGCAATACATTCCAAGTGCCTCATTTATATGTTTATGTTTGTCTGCCGCTTTGTGCCACACATTACTTTCTCTTTTTTGACCATTAAAAGTTACGTTTTAGAACAGATTGCTACTGCCAGCTGTTCATAATCATTATTAGGGTCACCCCTTTGATTCTTCAGTGATCACTTGTTCAAAACCAGTGGATGTCATCGCTCTCAAACTGGGATTGAAAGTAAGATCACGTTTGTGAGAACTCTAGTTTACTTAAGACAGAGGATTCTAGCATGTTAATTAATTAACGGCGTACCATGTATACACTTTAATTCTACCATCCACAACAATAATGAAGAAAAAAAAGCAAAAGACTATTAAATTCATCGCGCAAAAGCGCACGTGCAGCGTTAAACATTAACGTGAAAAAAAATAACGGCGGTATTAAAATCCCAGCGCTTTTTTCCATCCATCAAAAAATAACATGTGTAAAAAAGATGTGCATTATCGCTGCGCGCAGGGCCGGATTAACATAGGGGCAGATAGAGCAGCAGCTCCAGGCCCATGCCTTAGAATAGGCCCAGAGAAAGGACAACTATGTCTGCATTTTGACCCCTGTATCTCCAACTCCATAGCAGGTACAGGGTCAAATGAGGTATCCCTGGAAAGGCCAGAGCATGGCCTTTCCAATGATACCAAACATGACCAGGTTTTCTGTAACAAAATAAAATAATAAATATTTACTTTGTCTTTCCAACAGTAATATTTTTCACTTTTCAATTATAAAGTAAACAATGATGCTGCACTAACTAACCATCACATTTCTCATGCCACCAACAAGTGTGGAGGTGATGGGTGATGGTACAATCCATTGTTATGAATTGTTACTTCAAAAACCTAAACTTTGGACCCCTGCGTACAAGGTAAAGTGAGGTGCCATTGGACAGGGCAGAGTTTGGCCTTTGCATTAATACCAAACCTGACCATGGAAAATCTAAAAGCATTTATTTATCTACTTATTTTTAGTTCCAAAGCGATGGCATTGTCCATTTGTCACGTATAAAATGAGCAATACCACTGCCATTACCCACCTTCTCATTTCCCACGCTGGGAGCAAGGTCAGTGTTTTATACACAGTCCTATTAATCATAAAAACAAATGTTCCAAAACACAAGGGAAATATTTCATTTTTTTTTTATTTTGTTTTATTTTTTGGTTAAAATGTTATATTTTCTCAGAAAAATGAAGTAACAGGTTGTTCCCATGTCACATTTTTTTTAACAAGAATACCCTATATAATATATAACCACAAAGGTTTGGATGACAAAAATGGGAAAAAACAATAACACTCTTTAAATGATTGAAATCTGAATGAAAAATTAATTACACGGTATCTGCCTGGTTAGGTGTACCCATATCTGCACTATTAAATGACCAAAAATATGTTTTAGTTTCACTAAATTACAAAAAAAGCCACCAAAATATTCAGCTCCAGGCCCAGAGAGATCTTAATCCGGGCGTGCGGGCTGTTTTTTCACGCGATTCAGCCAATCAGAATTAAGAACCACAATTGTCTCACGTCAAGTTTTTGCACCTGTCAAAATCAATCTGCGTATATATGCTGCAGCAATAATAAAAACACGCACAACTTCTCCATTTTATTGTTTGGGTATGTGTAGAATGTGTAACTATACTTTGCTGTATTTTTTTTCAGGCTGGTGTATTTGGGTTCGGCCAGGACGTTCGGCTTTGCCATTAACACCAGCTTTTAAAAGACGTTAAAATTATGCACGTAAACGTTGTCCATTAAAATTTGCGCATAGATTGTAATGCCATCCGCATACCAGCGCACAAACGCATTTGCGCCCACAATGTTAAGTATAGGACGCGCAACATACATTACGCTCGCAAAGGGTTCACGCAGGTTCACCCGCGGTAGACGTTAACGCGCATTTTTTGCGCGGACATTGCAATACGACGTTCTGCACAAAGGGTTTTTCCCCACGCGTTAATGCGTTTTTGCGTACGCGTTAACGTTTGTGCAAAGTAGTTAATAGAGCCCAAAGACTTTTACATATTAATGTGAGATACTGACTTGGTTTGCGCTGGGCTCCTTTCTGTACTTTGCACTTTGTTTTTTTGTGATTGGGGATCTTTATAGATGAAAAATAACACTAATCTGAAAAAAAAGGAAAGCTGGTAAAATGACCAAAAAAAGTAAATTTTCAGCCAGCATCATAACGATTTTTGCTATTACGCATGCGTATGTTGAAGATCCGATACGTAAAAAAAAAAGTTTTCACTCTCATTTTCTCTGTTTCCCTAACTTAAAATAAATTTATCAACCCCTTTCTGAATTTACTGGCTTACCGATAATTTCGAATTAAATCATAAAGCTGAAAATTCCATTAAAAAGTATAGCCGTGAGAGACGATAGTCCAACCAAATTTTTATTGTGCATCACATTGCCGTAAGCCCTGATTTAAAATCTCCCGAATTGAAAAATGGTCAAATTATGGACGAAAGAACAGCCGATATCAGTGATTGGACAAGATTAAATTGAGCCCCTAGTTAGGCGAAAATTAAATATATGGTTTAATTTTTACAGAGTGGATTTATTACATTTTTTATTAAAAAAAACCCCCAGAAAACTCTAGGATGTCCCTTTTAGTTAACACATAACAAACCTATTTACAAGTTAGACATGTAGAGTTAACAATTTAAATCTTGAGTTTGATGTGGCCCACTTTGTGCTTAATAATGTGGTTATTCAACAGTTATTTAATTGTTGTTTTAATTAATAATGACTGGCTGTAAAGTCAGTGACAATACAGCAATCTAGAACACATGGCTGTGTAGATTTGAGCATAATTAAATTAGTAAGAATAGCTGTAGAACGTTATTATATGATTCATTCAGTGTGACAGTTAGACATAAATACATCTGCAGATTAATTGTCTCTGGATGGAGTAAAATTAAAACTTAGTTAAGCAGAAATACGTTTATAATTTTAAAAGAAGAAAAAAAAATGAACTACTTTGTGTTGAAATTACTTATACACTAAAAAGGTGAATTGTTTTTGGTTTCCCTATTATTGGAGGGATTCCTAAAGGAATATCAGAATTTGATGTGAGCAACAATTTAATTAGTAGTCATCAACTTTGTTTTATGAGGTACAAGTCTTGCCAGACTAAGGGCAGTATTACATATATGGCACTAAAACGGGGTCGCTAAGGCTGGGTGCACACGAGCGTGGAAGGAATGTCCGCGAGAGTGGACGTTCCTTCCACCGACGCAGCCTCTAAGCGCACTCAGTGCACTCAGCTCTGCAAAGCGCGAACCTCCTATGGAGGATCGCGCTGTGCAGCTCCGTTAACGCGCGTCTATTACATCAACGGAGAAGCTTTCTAGGCGGGCGCTTCCACAAGGCTGCACCGGGCGCCGGTAAGTACGGGCGTTCGGGCGCACTAGGTGCGCTCATGTGCCCCCGGCCTTAGGAGTAAAAATCTGCACCTACACGTTTCTCCTTAGCGTTCCCGTTTTAGCACCATATTAAGGGGCAGGCGCTGATTCAGCAGCCTGCCCGTAACGCAGCACTAAGCCCATGGTGTCACAAATTCCCCTTGGATCTATGATGCTGGTCCCTGTACACAGTATACCATCTACCCCTCCGATCCTAAGGTGGTTGGTAAAGCTAACTATCTCCAGGGAACAGAATGACACATTCCCAGCAAGGGGAAACAGATACCGGAATACAACAATAAACTTGGTTGATAGAACAGGGATCTTAGTACCAGGAGAGAAAGTCATACATGTGCCAATAGTGTATAAAGAGCAGGATCACTAGTATTTGCCAAGTCTGTACACAGAGCAGGGGTGTAAGTAAACGCCAGGTCGGTACACAGAGCAGGGTTGTCAGTAGATGCCAGGTCGGTACACAGAGCAGGGTTGTCAGTAGATGCCAGGTCTGTACACAGAGCAGGGGTGTAAGTAAACGCCAGGTCGGTACACAGAGCAGGGTTGTCAGTAAATGCCAGGTCGGTACACAGAGCAGGGTTGTCAGTAAATGCCAGGTCAGTACACAGAGCAGGGTTGTCAGTAAATGCCAGGTCGGTACACAGAGCAGGGTTGTCAGTAAATGCCAGGTCGGTACACAGAGCAGGGTTGTCAGTAAATGCCAGGTCGGCACGCAAAGCGGGTTCGTTAGCGATTGCCAGGTCAATACACAGAATAGCCAATAATACACAGAGAACGCTGAGAGAAGTGATAACCTCGTCAGGGTACAGGAGTAAATGAGACACTGAGCTTTAAACCGAGCGGGAGCCACGTCATCAAGCCGCACCTCACCCCGCCCCTTGGCATATCACATGACCGCAATGCTGTGGCTCTTAACACGGCGCCCAGCCAGCGAGCAGAAAGCAGGACGCTGCCGGGTACCGTGGGACGCGACGCTTGCATACTCGAGGCAACGCTAATGTGCTGCCCCAAGCAGCCCCTCCTGGAGTCCATAGGACTCCATTGGGATCTGACTGCTAAGCACACCCTATAGTTGGGTGAAGAGATCTTCCTTCACTTCCTACATTGACATTTTAGATGCCACTTATTTGGTTCAGGATGAAAAACAAAAAAACTGAATGTATCTCTGATTACAGGCTTGCTATTTCTAAGGAAAAATGTGCATTTTGTGCAAAATCTTCTAAATGTAAGTTTTCAACTACTGAATGTTCCAAGTGAGCACACCTTATTGTCACGGGCTACGCACACTGTCACACCAGTGGCCCTACATATATTAAAAATGTGATGTGGAACAAAAATGTGGTGATTCCTCTTTAAAACAGTTCCTAGTGATGCTTCGCTGACAAAAATGTAGAACTCTGTGCCACTTAGATGAGAACATTAATTTGAAAGGTTTATTCAAGGCAAATGATGCAGTTTAATGTTTACGTTACAAGATAATTGGGATAATAAGGAATAAAACGTGGCGCATTTACTTTATCACCTGAGGGAGCAGAGTCAGCCTGAGAGTGCTTGTGTTATGTATTGACAATAGATGAAGTATAACACAATCCTAAACATTTAACCCCTTCACTGCAAAACAATTTCTACAGAGAAAATAGTCAATAATTAGCATTTTTAGAAAAACCTTCAATAATAGCTAACACAATGATTTACTTTTAACCACTTCAATGTGGAGGACGCGCTGAGCGCGTCCTCTGCATTACTGCTGGTATGCGGAGGACGCGCTGAGCGCGTCCTCCCATTGGGGTCAGCGTTCGGCCGGGTTCCGGCCGATCGCTGGCCCCCCCGGTGCGGGCTGACATCCTCGATGTCAGCCCGGCATCCGGAACCGCAGCCGCTGAAATTAGGTGTCATCGCGGCAGCGCGATGACACCTAATTCAGGCGCCCCCCGCATGTGCGGAGGAGGCGCCTGAAAGGGAGGGGGGGAGGTCCTTCGGACCTCTCTCCCTCCCGATCGGCGGCGTTGTGGGGTTAACCCAGGCACCATTTGGAAGGGCACAGCCTGCCCTTCCAAATGGTGCCTGGCATTAACCCCTGGGGAGCTAGATCGCGAATCGGTGCTGAAAAGCGCCGGTTCGCGATCCTTTCCCGGAGCTGGCCGACATCTTGGATGTCGGCCAAGCCTCCGGGAACTCCCCTGAGGACTGGCGTCATCGTGCGTAGCACGATGACGCCAGTCCTAGAGTTAACCCCTAACTGCCACCAACGGTGGAGATAGGGAGTTCCAATGAACTCCCTATCTCCCGATCTGTGGCAGCTAGGGGTTAATGTTTGGTATGGTTGGATCGGCCAGAGCATGGCCGTTCCAACGATACCAAACACGAATGTGAAAAAAGTTTTTTTAAAAAATTAAAATTAAAATTAAAAATAAAAATATATTTAAAAAAAAATTATAAAAAAAAATAAACATTTTTTTTTCTTTTTTTTGGTTCGTTAATGCAGCAATATTGTTCCCATTTCAATTATAATGTGAACAATGATGCTGCACTAACGATTTTTGTATGCGGTGCGTTTGTTAAAAATCGCGTAATTTTCCCCCAAAAAAAATGTAACGAGACCCCATCTCTAATTTTTTTAACAAGCGCATCCCATACAAAATATAACCGCAATTGCTCGCATGTTAAAATGTGAAAAAAAACATTTTACACATTGTAAATTATTGAAAATACATATTTTATTGCATTTTTTGTTATAATATACAGACATGACATAACGTATACATATAATAATGACATATTATGAATCTACCGAGTCTGACGGAAAGAACGATATATAATATGTCTGGGTAATATACTAAAATAAGCCTTCAAAACACGTTTAAACATGATGAGCAAAACCGGTAAAAATGACCTCAGCACAGAGGTGTGAAAAGCCTCAGCAGCGAAAGGGTTAAATAACCTATGAATAAAAAAATAAGATTATTTTTCCATGCATTAACTCATTCTTTTCAGGTATAAAGCTTTAGAGATAAAAGAGGTTATTCTGAGAGCACCGAAATGTCACCAACATTTCGGTGTTCTCTCGTTCCCCGCACTTCGGAAGAATCAAATTCCCCAACCCTGCGGTGAATTCAGCATTCACCGCAGGGTCCCCGGAGTGCAGGGAACGAATCCAAAAATCTGCGCAAAACCGCCGACAATCCACTGAAAAAAAGCCAAAAATCGGCCGAAAAGACACACAGCCGATACGATCCGAAATATCGGATCACTTCGAACTGCCACAAAAAACATGCCAAACTTATCTGGAAAAAGCCGGCGATCCACCGAACACAGCGCTGACAAGCACCAGAAATAGCAGACAAGCCGACGAACGGGGTAAAAAAAACCATAACGATTGAAAGTGTCAAAATTGAAACGCTGTTTGCAAAGAAATTACTGAACGAAAATGAAATTAACATATATGGTCCTATGATTAATAATAAAAAGTTCTGTTACAGAAAAAAAACACTATTGTAAAAAAAATTATAATAATATTTGAACAAATCCAGAAAATCCCCCAAAAAAATTAATAAAGAGGCTTTTTGCTGCAGATTAAAAGAATAAACGGTTTATTTGATATTGGATAAAAACGGGAATATTTTTAACATTGCATCTATGGGATTTGCCTGATTAAACATGCCGAATGTAAACACCGAACATCTGGGCACTTCGCTGACATTTCACTGCTGTTCGGTGTTATCTGAATAGATGAACTATTGCTTCTCTATGGGGGATTTCACTGCCTTCGAACAAACACCGTATTTTGCTGTCAAGTCACCAAAATTTGGCGAACTGCCTGCTTTCTGAACAGCCGAATGGTCCTGAAACGGCACTGTATGGGGAAATTCACTGTTCAGTACAATTTCAGGGCCAGATCGTCTCTCTCTCTGAATAACCCTGTATGTTGCACCTCCAATTTTACAATAATTTTAAGGGTTATTCAATAATAACCTAACGGGCAGTTAGTCTTTCAGAAAGCTGTAAATTCGCCAACTACTGGCTAATTGACAGCAAAATAAGGTGCAGCTCGCTGCAGTTCGGTGATCTTCGGCATCAGCGAATTTGTCCCATAGAGAAGTAATGGTTAATCTATTCACAGAATGCAGAACTGCACCGAAATGTTAGTGAAATGCCCTGATTTTCGGTGGTTCAGTTCGACAGGTTTAAACAGGCGAATCCCAAAGGATTCAAAGTAAAAATTTATTATCTTTTTATTATTATTATTATTCAACCATTTATTCTTTTCATTCTCAGCAAACCGTATTTTTATTTATTTATTTTTTGGAATCTTTTGATGGATTTTTTTGTATTGTTTAGGCAAAATGTTTGATTCCCAAATTGTTTCGAAAGATTTCTTTTTTTATTACTATTTATTTTATTTTATTATTTCCACACATTTTCATGCATTTTTTAATGGTTTAAACAACTTTTAAAAAATAACAGAGTTCCTTTTTTTATTTTCTGTAGTTCGGCGGCGTTCGGTGGTCTTATTGGTGGTCTGTTTGACATTCTTCGGCAGCTCCAGGTTCGTTGTACTTCAGGGACCCTACAGTGAATAGTGAATTCATCACAGGGTCGGCGAACTGTAATCGCAGAAGTGCACCGAATGAGAAAGCACCAACATTACGGTGCTTTCTGTATAACCCCTTAAGGTTTGAAATATTATTGTGAGATCCACGCATAAGAATCCTCATGCATATATGAGAGTAGGGGAGTTAGAAATTTTTGTGGAAAAATGTAAGTAGAAGATAATATGCAATATACTTTTGACCCTTGTAGAGTTCCATGCACACCCTCGTTGATTCTAGTCAACCCATGCATACTGTAATATATGGCAATTTACTGAATGGTAAAATGCATCTTTCTTTGCACAATCTGACAATTTGCACGGACTTCTTCGTCAGAGTAGAACACCCTCTTGCTTTTAATGCATTATGTGTGAGATTCATGCTAAGGTTCCAGATTTTGACTCAAGTCCCATGGGCAGATTCTTAAAGTGATCTTTGCCACCACCGAGAAATGGCTCAGTCAGTTTTGAGCCACTCAGTCTATGAAATTCTAACTTGTTCCAAATTATCCTCATCTAGTAGGGCTTTATGTGACCAGATTTTTACTCCCATGAATCCCTGTTTAACCCCTTCACTGCTGAGGCATTTCACCGCTGTGTGCTGAGCTCATTTTTACCGCTTTCGCTCATCATGTTTAAATGCGATTTGAAGCCACATTTTAATAAATGACCCAGACATATTATATATCGTTCTTTCCGGCAGACTCCGCAGATTCATAATATATCATTTTTATATGTATACGTCATGTCCTGTCTGTATATTATAACAAAAAATACAATAAAAATTGAATTTTTAATCATCTGCAGTGTGTAAAGTGTTTTTTTTTCACATTTTATCACATGAGCATTTGCGGTTATGTTTTCTATGGGGTGTGCTTGTACAAAAATTTGAAATGGGGACTTGTTACATTTTGTGGGGGGAATTACGTGATTTTTAGCAAAAGCACCCCATAGAAAAAAATCATTAGTGCAGCATCATTGTTCACATTATAATTGAAATGTGAACAATATTGCTGCATTAATAAAAACAACACACAAAAAAAACATGTTTTTTTTATTTGTATTTTTTTAAAATTTATTTATTATTTTTATTATAATTTTTTTTATTATTTTTTTTACTTTATACCTAGTCATGTTGGGTATCATTCGAAAGGCCATGCTCAGGCCTTTCAAATTACACCCTCCATGATACCCTAGCTGCCACGGTTCTGGAGATATCGGGGTTCACAAGAACCCCCTATCTCCACAAGGGGATTTCCTTGGGAAATCCCCTGGCAGCTAGGGGTTCCCCGGCTATCTGACATCATCACGCTATGCATGATGACATCAGGCAGTGAGGGGAGAACCGGGGGTGGAGCCGCCATCCAAGATGGCGGCCCCCACCGGAGCTAGGCTGCACTTCAGCGCCGCAAGGCGCTGAAGTGCAACCCGGCGCTTGAGGGGTTAAAGCCAGTCACCGCTTAAAAGGGGAGACTCTCCCCTTTTAAGCGGTGCCTGGCTTTTGGCGCTGCTCCTTTCCGATCGGGAGGGAGAGGGATCCAAATGGACCCCCCCTCCCTTCCAGGCTATCTCCCGGCATTGCGGGGGGTCGCCTGGAAATGACGTCGTCGCGCTTGGTGCGATGATGTCATTTATGCCGGGAGGAGCTTGACTTCAGCGTCTGAGGACGCTGAAGTCAGAACGTCGCAGGACCCCGGACAGAGAGGTGAGTATCTTCACGTCTTCAGCAGTGAAAGGGTTAAGGACGACCCCTGTGTTGGACCCAAATTTCCTGTCCTTTTTTTCTGATGTCCTTTTTTTTTTTTTTAGAAAATTGTATTTATTAAGAAAAGGGTAACATGTCATACATTACCCACCAATCCAGTGGTCATCCATATACAAACACGTTAGACCGTCCGTAGTTTTCTGTGTATACTTCCCCAGTTACCAGAACCTAGGAGGAAAAAACAGGACTAGCAACAAAAAAGGAGGGAGAAAGAGTTAAAAAATAGTAAGGAGCAAGGAAGGGAGCACCTAAAACTTTTCAGAACCCAGCCCAAATGGGAACCGTCATGTAAACGAATCTATAGGCTCGAGAAAAGCAACACACAAGTCTAGGAAAAGCTTCTGTCTGGGACTTTCTTTGATATTCCCTAAAATGCATTTGTACCACTTAGGCCATTTGATGTGATGCAAGGTTGTAAATACTATTACATAAATTATTTGTATCTCTCAAGTTAATACATACAAGAGTAAACCCAGTTACAAGAAAATTCAACTGGTGTTCCATTTCAAGTGATAATAATAAGCCAAGGTTAGAGATATGTGTAATAACTCCTGCTGCTATTGCTATCACTTGGCGATCCAGATGGTTGCAAAGGGACCATGTGCCCCCGAGCTGCAATTCCTTTATAATAGATACAGGGGTTATTGGGACCCTTGCATCTCTGGTTCCATGCAACCCACAAGGTCAAATGAGCTGTCATCAAAAAGTCCAGAGTCCGAGCTTTCCAATGACAAACAAGACTATCAGGGTAATTCAAAGAGATCCGAATTGCTTGAGAAAGTTAACCGAAACGCTGAAAATCAGTGTTCGGTTACCTTTCTTGGCCATTCGGCTATTCAGAGAGCAGGCAATTTGCCAAATCCTGGCGAATTTCCTGCACATACGGTGCCTGTTCGATGCCTGTTCGAGGGCAGTGAAAACCCCATGAAAAGCACTGCTTCGGTTATTCAGAGAACACAAACCAGCAGTGAAAGGTTCCCGAAATGCCCTGCCATTCGGTGGTTTCCTGCGGCAGATTTATTCAGGAGAATCCCATAGGCTTCAATGTTAAAAAGATTCCCGGTTTTAATTCAATATCTAATATACCATTCCTTATAAAATTCTGCAGTAAAGAGTCTCTTTATTTATAGATTTTTTTAGGATATTTTAATCATTTTTCTGGATTTTTTTTTATTTTTTAAAAACATCAGATTTTTTTTAAGTTTATTTATTTTTTCTGTAACAGCCCTTTTTATTATCATTCCCTGGACCTAATATGTAAATTTCAGACATTTTCGCTCAGTAGTTTCTTTTCAAACAGCGTTTCACTTTTCAAACATTCAAGCAAACGGTTTTCCTAATTTATTCACTTCACTCGTCTGCGGTGTTGGCTTTTTCCGTCAGCTTTGCTGCGTGTGATCGGCTCCGGCTCGGGATTTTCCGTGGGTTTCGGTGGGTTAATCCAGATGTTTTTGCGGGTTTTTGGCGTGCATTCGCCGGGTTTTGCGGTTAGTTTTCGTCGTGTTTGCGGCAGCCTTTCCCTGCAATTCGGGGACCCTGTTGTGCTTGCTGAATACACTGCAGGGTCACCAAAATGGGATCATGGGATCGGCAAAACGAACCGAATTGAAGAGAAAGAAAAGTCACCGAACGTGCGGTGACTTTTGGAATCTCTTTGAATTACCCTGTAAGTAAAAGTACAAAAAAATAGAAGAAATAAAACAAAACCTTTTTTTTTTCCCTAAAGCAGCTGCATTGTTCGCTTTTCAATTATAAAGCAAACAATGCTGTTGCCATAACTCACCTTCTTACTTCTCATTCGGAATATTGCTGTGCAGGATCTGCCAGATGTCCCAGCAGAAGGACAGAACCTGTGTGCCAATGTTCAGGGGAGAGGGAGTGTGACGAGCGCAGCGTGCGATCTGGCACCCACTCCGCCTGTTGCTGTTACTGCAAAACGAACGCTCTTAGGCATAATTGGTAGCTCTTAGCCAAAATTGGTAGCATGTCCCTCACAAAGTTTGTGTCTAGATCCGCCCCTGATTGCTACCACTCTGCTTGAAATAGAATTAAAACTATATTCTGAGAGCCTATCTATAATTGGGTCATAGAAGCATCACTACATCTGATGTCTAATTACGTGTGTTAGTTTCCTTTTCACATTTGCTTCTTTGTTTATAGCCAGTTATTCTGTGACACCAGAGTTAGCAGCTGCATGCCTAGGAAGCCGTGTGGCTTTTCTCAAAAGGCTTTATTTACTAGGTAGCTGCAGATCTGGCCTAAAAGAAAAACATCTTTGTTTAAACATACTCTTGCAAATAGTTATTAAAATGTGTCGTCACAGCTCCCGTTTCATAGTATGCACGAGTTATAAGAAATATAATTCTTACATTAATAGCATACCTTGTCAAACATTCCACGACATGCTTATTAATTAGTGAAATCAAACAGCAAACCATGTTATTAGAAACTGACACTGAACACAAAAGTATTTCAAATGAGCGTATAGAAGCTTAGAAATTACAGGTTACAAATCACTGCTTTTTGATATGCTGCTAAATCTAATCTACAAAACACAATATTGAGTATTTCATTTAACAGGAGCAAAAATATAATTAACGATGTAAGTTCAGGAAAACTCCACTGAGATGGAAAGGAAAGAGTACAATGCAAGAAAATTATTTTAAAAAATGTCTTTAACTACTTCAGTATTCCTGTACGTAGAACTAGAAATACTGCCGCGATGGGCGAACACGATCTTCAAAAGCACCATCGAGTTAACTCAATCTGGACTTATTCTGGAGATCTGCGAATGAGTTTTTTTTTTTAATGCAAACAAATATAGTTTGCAAATGGGCTCCAGAATATGTCGTTAAAGTATTATTACCAATCTACCGTAAAACGTCTATTCACAAAGCACCGAAATTGCGTGCAATTTCAGTGCTTTGAGTTTCAGTCTATTTAGGCGCAGTTTAGCAATGCAATTTTGCCAAAAATATGGTGAATTCACTATTTAGCAAATGGTCACTGTGTTTCGCCGAAATTGGAGCTACCGGAGCAGTTATCAGACATTGGCGAAAACCTCTGAATCGCGCCGATAACCACCGACTTGCCAGTGGCGAATTCCACCAAATTGAATTTTTTTTTTTTTTTTAAGTTTTAAGGAGTTTAAATCGATAAAATCGTGGTAAAAAATGTGTCCAAATAATAAAAAAGTCCTTTAAAAAATAATAAAAAGGTAGGTTAAAAAATATAAAAGTCTTTTAAACCACACAAAAGTCTTTAAAAAATTACAAAAAGGTCTTTTAAAGAATAAAAAATTAAAAAGGGTTTTTTACAAAAGATAAAAAAATTGTCTTAAAAAAATAAAATTTAAAAAGATATTACTTATTTCCATTGACCTACGGGATTCGCCTGTTTAAACCTGTCGAATTGAAACACCAAAATTCAGGGCATTTCGCGGGAATTTCGGTGCAATTGACAGCTTAGCGAATATACGAATTGACCTGAAATTGCACCATATGGTAGATTTGTGAGTCTTCAGGTGCTTGTATGTATGTGTGCAGCTATGTGTGTTGAATATAGAGATAAGGTGTAATTTTAACCACTTCAATGCGGTGGACGCGCTCAGCGCGTCCAACCGCATTGGTACTTCGCTGCGGAGGACGCGCTGAGCGCGTCCTCCCTTTGCAGCCGCGATCAGCCGGTATTCCGGCTGATCGCTCGGCCCCCCGGTGCGGGCTGACATCATCGATGTCAGCCCAGCCTCCGGGACCCCGGCGGGCACGATAGGTGTCATCGCGCATGCGCGATGACGTCTATTTCAGGCACCACCCCCGCCATTGCAGGGAAGGTGCCTGAAGGGGAGGGGGGGAAGGTCCTTCGCACCTCTCCCCCTCCCCTTCCCCGCGGGCCAGCGATTAAAGGCAGGCACCGCCTGGAAGGGCACAGCCTGCCCTTCCAAGCGGCGGCTGTCTTTAACCCCTAGGGGGCTGGATCGCGATATGGCGCCAACATGCGCCGTATCGCTGTCCCCTCCCGGAGCTGGCCGACATCTTGGATGTCGGCCCAGCTTCCGGGATATCCCCCTAATGACTGGCGTCATCGCGCAGAGAGCGATGGCACCAGTTTTGAAATTAACCCCTTGCTGCCACCTATAGTGGAGATAGGGGGTTCCAATGAACCCCCTATCTCCCGATCCATGACAGCTAGGGGTTAATGTTTGCTATCATTGGAACGGCCAGAGCGTTTCCAATGATACCAAACATGACCATGTAAAATGTAAAAAAAAAAAATTAAAAAAATAATAAAAAACAATTTTTAACCACTTCGCTGCTGAGGACGCTCTCAGCGCGTCCTCAGCAGTCCCGCTGGTGTGCTGAGGACGCGCTGAGCGCGTCCTCACATTGGGGTCAGCGTTCGGCCGGGTTCCGGCCGATCGCTGGCCCCTCCGGTGCGGGCTGACATCCTGGATGTCAGCCCGGCATCCGGACCAGCAGCCGCCAGAATTAGGTGTCATCGCGGGGGCGCGATGACACCTAATTCAGGCGCCCCCCCGCATGTGCGGAGTAGGCGCCTGAAAGGGAGGGGGGGAGGTCCTTCGGACCTCTCTCCCTCCCGATCGGCGGCGCACAGGGGGTTAACCCAGGCATCATTTGGAAGGGCACAGCCTGCCCTTCCAAATGATGCCTGGCATTAACCCCTGGGGAGCTGGATCGCGAATCGGCGCTGAAAAGCGCCGGTTCGCGATCCTTTCCCGGAGCTGGCCGACATCTTGGATGTCGGCCAAGCCTCCGGGAACTCCCCCAGAGGACTGGCGTCATCGTGCATAGCACGATGACGCCAGTCCTAGCGTTAACCCCTAACTGCCACCAACTGTGGAGATAGGGAGTTCCAATGAACTCCCTATCTCCCGACCCGTGGCAGCTAGGGGTTAAATTTTGGTATGGTTGGATCGGCCAGAGCATGGCCGTTCCAACGATACCAAACATGAAAGTGAAAAATGTTGTAAAAAAAAAAAAAATGAAAAATAAAAAAAAAATTAAACACTTTTTTTTTTTTTTTTTGGTTTGTTAATGCAGCAATATTGTTCCCATTTCAATTATAATGTGAACAATGATGCTGCACTAACGATTTTTGTACAAAAAAAAATGTAATGAGACCCCATCTCTAATTTTTTTAACAAGCGCACCCCATACAAAATATAACCGCAATTGCTCGCATGTTAAATAAAAATGTGGAAAAAAACACTTTACACATTGTAAATTATTGAAAATACATATTTTTTGCATTTTTTGTTATAATATACAGACATGACATAACGTATACATATAATAATGACATATTATGAATCTACCGAGTCTGACGGAAAGAACGATATATAATATGTCTGGGTCATATACTAAAATAAGCCTTCAAAACACGTTTAAACATGATGCACAAAACAGGTAAAAATGACCTCAGCATAGGGGCGGGAAAAGCCTCAGCAGCGAAAGGGTTAAAAAAAAAAAAAAAGTTTTTTTTTTTTTTTTAGATTTATTAGTGCAACAATATTGTTCCCACTTCAATTATAATGTGAACAATGATGCTGCACTAACGATTTTTTCTATGGGGGCGTTTGCTAAAAAACAAGTAATTTTCCCCAAAAAAAGTAACCATTCCTCATTTCAAATTTTTTTAACAAGCGCACCCCATAGAAAATATAACCGCAAACGATCGCATTTTAAAATGTGAAAAAAAACACTTTATACATTGTAAATTATTGAAAATTCAAATTTTATTGCATTTTTTGTTATAATATACAGACATGACATAACGTATACATATAATAATGACATATTATGAATCTGCACAGTCTGCCGGAAAGAACGATATATAATATGTCTGAGTCATATATTAAAATAAGGCTTCAAAACGCGGTTAAACATGATGAGCGAAACCGGTTAAAATGAGCTCAGCACAGAGGTGGGAAAAGGCTCAGCAGCGAAAGGTTTAAAGGTTATTTTTTAATTGCGTCTCTGAAAGGCATGCAGTGTTTTGAATGCAGGGACTCTCACTGCCTGTCATGGGCCTATTTCAGGTAGTATAAACACAGAAGCACACCATCAGGGTTATTCAAAGAGAGCTGATCTGGCCCCGAAATGTAACCGGACACTGAAATTCAGCTTATGGCTAAATTTCCTGGCCATTCGGCTATTCAGAGAGCAGGCAGTTGGACAAATGTTGATGAATTACCTGCACATATGGTGCCTGTTCGGTGCCTGTTCGAGGGCAGTGAATCCCCCATAGAGAAGCAATGCTTTGTGTATTCAGAGAACACAAAACAGCAGGGAAAAGTTGCTGAAATGCCCTGCTGTTCGGTGGTTTCATTCGGCAGATTTATTCAGGAGAATCCCATAGGCTTCAATGTTAAAAAATATTCCACTTTTAATTCAATATCTAATAAACCGTTTATTATAATATTCTGCTGTAAAGAGTCTCTTTAATTATAGACTTTTTAGGATCTTTTTAGGTATTTTTTGACAAACTTTTCTTCTGCTTTTTTTTTTACATCAATTTTTCTTTTTTTTTGTAACGGCCCTTTTTATTATCATTCATTGGATCTTATATGTAAATTCCAGACATTTTCGTTAAGTAGTTTTTTTGCAAACAACCTTTCACATTTCAAACTTTCAAGCTTACTGTTTTTTTTTTCGCCTCGTTCGTCTGCGTGTCAGCTTTTCCGGGCGGCTGCTCTGCGCTGTGATTGGCGGCTGGTCGGGTTTCTCCGGCGTGTTCGGCATGGTTACTACAGCTGTTTCTAGTTAAAAAAAATAATAATGTTAATTTGCTCATTTATATTTTGTCATGTTTTCATTTATCCTTTACAGAAATATTGTTGAAATCTAAGATTCTGAGCTCTAGATGGTATCATTTATCTTATAAATATATACATAACAGGGTCTGCATTATTATCATACAGGCAGAAAAACCCTTGTGTTAGATACAGTAACTGTAATAAAAATAAATAATACAATTGTCAGATCTGCTGCTTATGGGGATTTGTAGTGATCATAATGAGATTATTAGCAATGCAACTTCCAAAAAAATACCAGTAGAATATAAAAAAAAATTCTGTATGTGCCATAATGGCTGTAAATGTAAATCACAGTAACACCTTGTATCTGTACTGCACAGGGATTTGTAGTCATTATAACCCCCTGAATCTTAGCCCTGTACAGCAGTGAGCTGTCCCTGTATTCTGCCCTCTCCTTAGCAGTTGTAATGCAGCAGCAATCTATTTGAAGTTTCTGTTACTTACAGGGTTATCCAAAGAGATCCGAATTGCTGGAGAAAGGTAACCGAATGCTGAAAATCAGTGTTCGGTTACCTTTCCTGGCCATTCGACTATCCAGAGAGCAGGCAATTCGCCAAATCCTAGCGAATTGCCTGCACATACGGTGCCTGTTCGGTGCCTGTTCGAGGGCAGTGAAATCCCCATGAAAAAGCACTGCTTCGGCTATTCAGAGAACACAAACCAGCAGTGAAAGGTTCCCCTAATGCCCTGCCATTCGGTGGTTTAATTCGGCAAGTTAATTCAGGAGAATCCCATAGGCTTCAATGTTAAAAATATTCCCGTTTTAATTCAATATCTAATAAACCGTTCATTATAAAATTCTGCAGCAAAAAGTCTCTTTATTTATAGATTTTTTAGGATACTTTAAGCATTTTTCAGATTTTTTTTTTTTTTTTTTAAAAGTCCGATTTTTTTTTTTTTTTTTTCACTTTACTTATTTTTTTTGTAACAGCCCTCTTTATTATCATTCCCTGGACCTCCTGTGAAAATTCAGACATTTTCGCTCAGTAGTTTCTTTGCAAACAGCTTTTCTTTTTCCCAGATTCATACAAATGGTTTTTCTAATTTATTCACTGCCTCCTCTACGTCACAGCTGCTTCGGCTCTGTGTGATTCGGCTCATGTTCGGCTCCTGTTCGGCTCCTGTTCGGCTTCTTCAAAGGTTAATCCAGATGTTTTTGCTTGTTTTCAGAGTGCATTCGGTTAGTGTTCGTCAGGTTTTCGGCAGCTTTTCCCTGCAATTCGGGGACCCTGTGGTGCTTGCTGAATACACCGCAGGGTCACCGAAATGGGATCGGCAAAAGGAACCGAATTGAAGAGAACGAAAAGTCACCGAATGTGCGGTGACTTTTCGAATCTCTTTGGATAACCCTGATGGGGTTTAGGGCTGCTGTTATCAGCTGGTTTTATGTCTCTTCAGGGTGCTTGGAGAGACATAAAGCAAAGGATTTCGTTTCTCCACAGTGGACACACTAATCTTACTTTAAAAAGGTGTGGAAATGGTCTTTTGATATGCTAATGAGTGCTTTTCAATGCATTATAATTCCAAATCGAGATAACTCGATTTTGGGTGTGAATGGGGTTAAGCTAATGTAACTCCCCTTTCCTGGACATTGCATTGGGATACGATGCCTGGCACGCCGAACCACCCCAGTGACAAGAGTACTAAATAGGAGAAGATGCTGGAGATTTCCTCTCAGAGGTCGATGCTTAGCAATGCAAGAGCATTAAAATGGGAGCAGTATGAGAAAATAAATATATTTATGTGGCATATTGCCCAAAAAAAAGGTATGACACAGTTACACCATATATTTCTACTACATGGGGACTTTTATAGCATCATTCATCATTTCCCTATTATACAGCAAGATTAGAGGACTCCCTCCCTCCGTGGTGGTCAGAATGCAGCAATAAAGTATCGTGTTGCAGGTTTCTCTTGTGGCGTGGCAGCGGGGAGGTAACATCTATTTTTATTATTTTTGCAGATATACATTGCGACAGAATATATATCAAGAGTAATTTGCCTCTCCAGTTTGAAAGGAATTCGTGCAATATTAGAGCATGCAGGTCTATGCGGGCTATATTTTCTTTTCGTTTTATTATTGCATTGCAGTGCTAAAACTATACATATATTTTTTTTCCTGGTGAAGGGGTTATAGGGTTATATAGCCTGGAGACAAAGATTATTTTAGCACAAGTTACAACAGAATTTTTTTTTTTTTACCATATTTATGCCTCATCCATTTAGTAATTAACACTAAAAATTTAATGAATTTCAATTTTTTCTCACATCTCTATATTACAACTAATGCAATATCTGTTTTTCCTTTTCTCTGCTTGCTTTTGATATAATAGTAATAATAATAATATTTTAGTGAACGGGTGTACATAATATGCCTTGATTATAAAAATTACACTATTCTGCTTTAGAGCTGCTGCTAATTTATAGTTAATATATTATTTTACTAAATGTGTTACATCATACGCTGATTATTTTTAATTCTACATTGTTACACAACATTCTCTTTTAAATTATCACCGATCAGTATCTCTGATTACAACACAACGTTTCTATGGTGATAGTCTGCCTCATCCTGTATTAGTGATCCTAATTGACCTAATTATTGTTCTATTTATTGCACACTGACGTTTAGTTATTTAGTTCCTTCTAGTTTGAGAAATAAAGGACTACAGGGTGAAACGTTGCCTGTTTTTTTATGGAAAATACTGTTACTGTAGATACTTGAGTATACCGCTAGATTTTGTTGACAAAAATTTGCCTTAAAATTGGAGGGGTCACTTTATATTCGAGACACCTGCAATGTGTCTAAAAACCCCCCCAAATAACTTGCCTTGCTCTGGATCCCAAGTCTCCCGGAAGTTCCGGTAGTCTCGCTGATGTGAATGCAGGCTCCCTGATGCTTGAAAACACTTCAGGAACTCCCGGATTTGGGAGAGGCGGGATCCATCACAGTCAGAGGGCACGCTCGGTTTAAGTCTCTGCCGGCCATCTAAATTGATAGTAAAGAAGACGGGTGGCCGGCGGCTTCATACTTAGTAACAACTGCAATCATTCTAGAGCAGAACACCCTGGCCTGAGGAGTAGCCTGACTGTGTTAAGAGAAACTGGAAGGATTTAAATTATTTAACAGTACAGTAACATTTTGTTCCTCGCGTTATATTCGAGTCTTGAATATTCTCTCATTTCCATAATAAATCTCTATCCATCGCGTTATATTCGGGTCACGTTATACTCGAGTATCTATGGTACTTATTTTCAAGTAATGTTGCTGAGTTGTCTATTTCTCCGTGCAATGTAGGATCTGGATGCCCTGATGCAACCAATACATGTTAGAGATATCCTGATTTGCAGTGAGTATGTGTGTATATCTGCATTTGATATTAATGAAGAAGTTAGTTTTATTACCACAATGAATTGCAGACATTTGTAAATATTAACTCATGAAAATAGTCCAAAATTTTAAAGTAAATTTAAAAAAATCATACTCATGATTGGATAATTTGAAATAATATGAAACGTTTCTCCAGAAGATACAATAACACAGAGAAATACACTATATTGCCAAAAGTATTCGCTCACCCATCCAAATAATCAGAATCAGGTGTTCCAATCATTTCCATGGCCACAGGTATATAAAATCAAGCACCTAGGCATGCAGACTGTTTTTACAAACATTTGTGAAAGAATGGGTCGCTCTCAGGAGCTCAGTAAATTCCAGCATGGAACTGTGATAGGATGCCACCTGTGCAACAAATCCAGTCTTGAAATTTCCTCGCTCCTAAATATTCCACAGTCAACTGTCAGCTGTATTATAAGAATGTGGAAGTGTTTGGGAACGACAGCAACTCAGCCATGAAGTGGTAGGCCAAGTAAACTGATGGAGCGGGGTCAGTGGATGCTGAGGAACATAGTGAGAAGAGGTCAACAACTTTCTGCAGAGTCAATCGCTACAGACCTCCAAACTTCATGTGGCCTTCAGATTAGCTCAAGAACAGTGCGCAGAGAGCTTCATGGAATGGGTTTCCATGTCCGAGCAGCTGCATCCAAGCCATACATCACCAAGTGCAATGCAAAGCATTGGATGCAGTGGTGTAAAGCACGCCACCACTGGACTCTAGAGCAGTGGAGACGTGTTCTCTGGAGTGACGAATCGTACTTCTCCATCTAGCAATCTGATGGATGAGTCTGGGTTTGGCGGTTGCCAGGAGAACGGTACTTGTCTGACTGCATTGTGCCAAGTGTAAAGTTTCGTGGAGGGGAGATTATGGTGTGGGGTTGTTTTTCAAGAGCTGGGCTTGGCCCTTTAGTTCCAGTTAAAGGAACTCTGAATGCTTCAGCATACCAAGACATTTTTTACAATTCCATGCTCCCAACTTTGTGGAAACAGTTTGGAGCTGGCCCCTTCCTCTTCCAACATGACTGTGCACCAGTGCACAAAGGAAGGTCCACAAAGACATGGATGACAGAGTCTGGTGTGGATGAACTTGACTGGCCTGCACAGAGTCCTGACCTCAACCCGATAGAACACCTTTGGGATGAATTAGAGCAGAGACTGAGAGCCAGGCCTTCTTGTCCAACATCAGTGTGTGACCGCACAAATGCACTTCTGGAAGAATGGTCAAAAATTTCCATAAACACACTCCTAAACCTTGTGGACAGCCTTCCCAGAAGAGTTGAAGCTGTTATAGCTGCAAAGGGTGGACCAACGTCATATTGAACCCTGTGGATTAGGAATGGGATGTCACTTAAATTCATATGCGAGTCAAGGCAGGTGAGCGAATACTTTTGGCAATATAGTGTATGTATGATGTGTTACGAACTTAACCCCTCCTTACATGTCTTTCCTACTTCACCAGCACACCCCTTCTAGATCGCTCTGGTTAGCAGGTGACCTCTGTATGTCCTCTGTTTCCACCTGCACCGCCAACTCTTGCCTCCAAGACTTCTCAAGTGCTGCTTTGATCCTGTGGAAAGAACTACCTCATCCCATCAGACTCTTCCCTAATCATCAAGCCTTCAGAAAAATCCTTCAAAACCCATCTCTTCAGATTACTGATTCATATGCCGACTGATGCCGACTTATCCGCCATTCACCTACCCTCACATAGTGATAGATGTCACTTTCATGTCCTCACCATTTCTGCCATACGAGTACCAGTGATCCCGATTACCAAAAAAAATTACTCTTGTCATCCTCCACCCCAATTCCTCTTAACCACAGCCATCTACACATTCTTGTTTCAAAAAGTTTGCTTGTAATTTTGTCTCACTCTCCATTGTTTTTTGTAAAGCGCTGCGGAAATCATTGGCGATAAAAAAAAAAGATAAGAATAATAAGGAAAATAATGGATTATTGTTCCTTCACTGTCACTAGCTCGGCAGAGAGTCAGTAAGCAGACAGATATAGTTTTATTGATGCAAAAATATAAATAATGTGCAGCACAAACCAGAACACATATGATTTAATCATTGTAATGAGTGTTATAAATTTTTGACCCTGAGCACATGTGTTCCATTTTGTGATAGCTTAGATAATATTTTTGATAACTAATGAAATTGCGAATCATTAGATGCAACACTAGATGTTAAAGCTTCTTAAAATGCTCGTTTTTCTTCCAGAGACTTGCGGTTGAAGTTATAAAAGCAGCCGATAGTGTTCAGCTTCCCTGTCAAAAGGGCAGCTTCCTTATCTGGATGTCAAAATCGGCTAAGGGCAGAAAGCGTGATCCCATGACGCAATGGCGCAGGTAATCTGGCCAATCCTTGTGACATACAGCTTTTGTCTGCAGCTGGAATGGTGATGCTATTGACCTGTTTACTTTAGTAATGCTCTTTACCTGTTTATGTTAGTCATGCTATGTCCTTGATTATTGTGCTCACAAAAAGTTGCTTGATTTCTTGATTTACTCTATTTTGCAGTACATATTGTATATACGTACCTTTCAGCTGTGTGATTTATTCTTGTTATCCACAGTACTGGGCAATAGGGATGTGCGTTTCGGGTTTCGGAATTTCAGAATTTTCACGAAATTTCCCGATTCGTGTTTTCGGATGCGGCCGAATTTCCGAAAATTTTTAGATCCGAAAATGGCAGATCTGAAAAGTTTTCCGAGCCGAAACGAAATAATTTCGGAAGTTTCGAATGGACTTGAAATGTGTCAAATCGAAATTTATTGCTTTGAAACGAGGAGAACAGAGTTTCCGAAAAAACGAAAATTTTCGAACTTACGAAAAGTCGATACAAAAAACGAGCTAAGTGACACGAAAATACGAAAAATGGTCAAAATTCCGAAAACATGTACAATTCCGAAAAACGAAAATTTCCGAAATCACGAAAAGTCGATACAAAAAACGCGCTAAGTGACACGAAAATACGAAAAATGGTCGAAATTCCGAAAACATGTACAATTCCGAAAAACGAAAATTTCCGAAATCACGAAAAGTCGATACAAAAAACGCGCTAAGTGACACGAAAATACGAAAAATGGTCGATATTCCGAAAAAAAAAGTACACGAAAAACGAATCGAGCCGAACCGAATCGAAACAGAAATCGGTCGAAACGAGCCGAATCAAAAAGTTTAAAAATCCGAAAAATCAAACCGAATCGAACCGAAAAAAAAATCGGTGCACAAGCCTACTGGGCAATACAATCATGGCGCTGCTGAAAAGGCAAATGCTTCTGCAAAATGCATATAAAGAGATCAATGCATACAGAAAATATGTAACCTAAAATTTATTTAAAGCACCTAGCTGAAACGTCATCTCTGGACTATTTGATTGCACCACATGGCCACACCGTGGGAAGCCTAACCTAAATTTTCACTTGCGAGACAGGACTAGTTACATTAACCCCTTCACTACCAACTGATTTTCCAAACAAAAATATTGCCAGGAACCAGTTGTTTTTTGAAAAATAATTTAATTATACAGTAACAAATATTTGGGAATATTCCCAGTGTATACTGTAATAACCTATTTGGCAGGCAGATGGTGCCATCTACTGGCCAAATGGAGTTATACTAGTTTCCGCCGCAGCTTATGGTTCCCTGCATCGGCTGCTGAAAGCCCGATATGTCTGAGCATTCATCAGCCAATTGTAAACAGTTTTAGCGCTTGGGCATTGTGCCCACAGGGCTAAAACTTTGGGGGCAACTTCTGTAGCCTAAAAGCAAAATAAATTTGTTTGCAGCAAACCAATTTTCATTTGGTTTTGTCATTTTGGTTTTGCAGATCGAGATAACTCGATATGGGTAACTGATGGTGCCTTTGAAGTCCTGCGTTATCTCGGTAGTGAAGCGGTTAATTGCTTGCAACAATGTATTGTGTGTCTCTGATAATTTGTTAGCAATTTATACAATTTTAAGAACACTTGTGTGTGGAGAGATAGGGGTGTTCGACAATCTACTACCTTATAGTCCAAACCTCCTGCTAAACATTACGGGCCCTATTACAATCTTCCTGCAAACGTTTGCGCGCGCGCAAAAATGCATTAACGCAAGGGGCAAAACCCTTTGCACTGAACGTCGTATTACAATGTCAGCGCAACAAACGCACATAATCGTCTACCGCAGGTGAACCTGCGCGAACGCTGCGCGAGCATACTGTACTTTGCGCGTCCTATACTTAACATTGTGAGCGCAAATGCGTTTGTGCGCTGGTACGCGGATGGTATTACAATCTATGCACAGTTTGTAACGCACAGCCTTTGTGCGCATAATTTTAGCAACTCTTAAAAGCTGGTGTTAATGGCGAATTCTGTCAACCTGGCCGAAACCAAATACACCAGCCCAAAAAAAATACGCAGCAAAGTATAGTTACACATTCTACACATACCAAACCAATAAAATAAGTTGTGTGTTTTTTTTTTATTGCTGCAGCATATATACTCAGATTGACTTTGACAGGCGCAAAAACTTAACGTGAGACAATTGTGGTTCTTAACCTCCGTGGAGGTCTAATTTTTGCAAAATTTTGTGTCTAAAAGCATTTCAATTTTTTTGGAAACCAAATGTGTTGTTTTATATAGTAAGCCTGTATTCTGTAGGAATAAGTCATTGAAATCTGTGCAAGCAAGGGTCTAGTAAACACGGAGTCAGAGAAGGTTTGAAACACGAAATAATAATTTATTATCCCGCAAATAATTATCCAAAATAATGGAAATAAATTATATTCAATAAAATAATCAAATCAAACACCTGCCTCGTTCCTCTGGGTGCTGGGATTCCTGTCCAGATGTACAATCCTTTGCCAAAGTAATACAGGACACGGGGTACCAAAAAAAGAGTATTTATTCTCAAAGCAGCTTTACAGAAATAAAAGGCGATTAAAAATAATTTCTAAAATGTAATAAGGCTATGCAATACAAGTTTCGCTGGTGGATCTGGGCAAGCACCAACGAAACTTGTATTGCAAAGCCTTATTACATTTTAGAAATTATTTTTATTCGCCTTTTATTTCTATAAAGCTGCTTTGAGAATAAATACTCTTTTTCTGGTACCCCGTGTCTTGTATTACTTTGGCAAAGGATTGTACATCTGGACAGGAATCCCAGCATCCACTGCACAGCAAAGTTTATTGATTTTTTTTTACTGTAATATTTTTTTTTCATTTTTGAATTTGCCGCCTGGTCCCGCCCCCTGCATCGTGTGACTCGCAGGGAGCGGAACCAGTAAGCAAAGTCGCCGGCTGCCGCGATCACACTGCGTTGACTGCAGAGATGGCGAGGGAGCGAAGGATGCGGTGAGTATGCATCCAGCCTGAGTGTGGCTCGGGGTTACCGATCGCGGTAGCGAAATTTAACCCCGAGTCACACTCGGGAATACCGCCAGGCAGGTGAATTCTGATTGGCTGAATCGCGTGAAAAAACAGTCCGCACACTGATTTCTACGCGCTACGTTGCTGCGCACGTGTTTTTGCGCGTCTGTTTTACGCACGTTATTTTTTGACGGATGGAAAAATGCACGAGGATTGTAATTCCAGCTTTGATTTATGCGTGTTAAAGTTTAACGCTTCATGCAAAAATTCACGCGTTCTGCGTGCTTTTTTGTGTGAAGAATGGAATAGTGCCCTACATGTCTAACAGCTCCATTCTGGGCTTAGCTAAAGTATGCCGATTTCTATAGGTGTTATTCACTAACCCCCGTTCTGCCATTGAAACAATAGTGTTTTACCTTGTCAAACTTTGAGGAACTATGGTGAATCAAAACCAGTGAAACTAACATGAATTAAATATTTAGGGACTTGCCACCATACTTTGCCATACTTTTCAATGTTCTTACTACCATAGTCTCTGCAGAAGTTGTGTAGAGTATTTCTCAGAGAAGGTTGCAATAGCATTTCCACTTTTTGCTGGGCTATGGTGGGATGGGCCCGATGGATGTCTATCTGCTGCGCCCTCCGAGAGATGCCTCCAAGTGGTGTGGTTGCCTGCGCGGCCTTTTTGCTGGACACAGGTTGAGCGGTCTGTTTTGTTCCCCTTTTTTTTCTTTTTCTGTTGCAGACCCATACCTTGTTGAGACTAGGGATGAGCTGTTCGGTTCGATCAGTTCGGAGTTCAATTCGAACATCAGCAGTTCGAAAGTTCACGAACTTCGAACTTTTTGGCGTGTTCGGCTCGAGTTCGAAAAAAAAATATTTTGAAAAAAGTATAAAAATGCTTAAAAATACAAAAAAATCTAGAAATAAAGAGACTCTTTATTGCAGAATATTATAAGCAACAGTTTATTAGATATTGAATTAAAAACTAATTTCTAGGTGCAAAGATTCTCACCTCTAAATGACCTGTGCTCTCAAACGACATAAACAACAGGTGTTTAATTAGTGTTTGGGAATAACACGTGCTTCTAATTAGTCCGGTCTCATGAATTTGATACATTGTATGCAGACTGGGAGTGCTAGGTGTCGTGTATGGGTCTGTGATGGTGATGTTTCCATACATCCTACAAATCCGCCACTTCATGGGCAGGTTATGGGGACCTCCTAGGCACGATATTTGAAGGAATTTTTTCGTTTTTATTTTTAACCCTTATTTTATGGAAAACTCACTGTCCCTTTAAAAACTTTTTTTTTAAAACTTTTTGTCCTTGTTTCCTGTCCCCCAGGGCACTACCCGGACCTCCATACACCTTTTATGGCAAATATCTAGCATATATGCCCTTTTGCAGGGCACTCTAAAAATCGAACTTTGAGTCCCTTTGACTTGTATTGAGTTCGTGTTCGTGTTCGAGTTCGAACTTTGGAAAAGTTTGAGTTCGAATGCAAACCGAACTCGGGGTGTTCGGCTCATCCCTAGATGAGACGACCCCCCATGCAGATTCTTCCCTGTGCCCCACCCGCCGAGTAATGTTTCTTTGACCCCATCCCGATGACACATTTCTTTTCAACGCAGTCATTTTGTTTTTTCTCTTCGATTCCAGCGGTGTTACGGGGACTTTTTTGTATTATTTTTCTCTTATTTTTATGCATGATTTTCCAGACAACATATTGTGGCCCTGCGTGGCCATTTTCATTTACGTATGCCTTACTCTGTCAACGCAAAACTTTAAAATAAAGAATTAAAAAAAATATTACCGTTTTAATGCAATATCTAATAAACCATTTATTATTATTCTGCAGTAAAAAGTCTCTTTATTTTTAGATTTTTTTTGGATCTTTTAGGCATTTTTTGGAATTTATTTTGCAAACTCCTTTTTCAGGTTTTTTTTTTAATCGTTTTTTCTTTTTTCTGTACCAGCCCTTTTTATTATCATTCATTGGATCTTACAGTATATGTAAATTCCAGACATTTTCGTTTAGTAGTTTTTTTGCAAACAAGGTTTCAAATTTCAAACTTTTAAGCGTACCGTTTTTTTTTCACCTCCTTCGTCTGCTTGTCGGCTTTTTTGGCGGCTGCTCTGCGCTGTGATCGACGGCTTGTCGGGTTTCTCCGGCGTGTTCAGCGGGGTTAATCCAGCTGTTTTTTGCGGGATTTGGTAAGTGTTCGGTGAGTGTTCGGCGGGTTTGCGGCGATTGTTTGCGGGTTTGCGGCGGGTTTTCCCTGCACTACGGGGGCCCTGCGGTTCTTACTGAATACACCGCAGGGTCGGCGAAATAGGATTGCCGAATCGCCCCAAAGTGCGGGGAACGAAAAGTCACCAAACATACAGTGACTTTTCGATTCTCTTTGAATAATCCTGTATGCGTTTCATCCACAAAATAAAACTTCAAAATGGCCGTCCTTTTATGCATATATCTACGTGTAGCTTAATGATCAGAAAGTCAGTCATTAATAAAAAAAATGACAGTTTATAAAATAATAAATACTACTGTATTTTAAAGAGAGTGAAATTACAGTTCAGCAAATATAATATGAAGAAACACAAGTTCTTGTGCTCTTAAGATCTGGACGTCGGAAAAACTTTTTGTGTTTTGTAAGGGTTAATCAACTTATAAAGGGAAAGGATGTTTCTAATGATTCGTAATGTCTCCGTGAGCAAGTTCTCAATTAAGGGGTATTTACAGTCACTAGTGATGATGAATAGACACTTGAACTTTCCACCTTTTTGAATGAATGTCAGTTTTATCATGAGATGAAGCAAAACCCCCGGAGAAAAAAACTGATTCACAGCAGAGGCAATTATCTCACCATGAAAATGTTCTGGAGTTTATTCTGCATATGCAGCGAAGGAATTGGTGCATTTATCGACCATTATGTTGCAAAATAGAGGTGAATGACAAGTCTAAAATTAAGACAAGAATTTACAAAAAACACGGTATGCTACACTTTATATACAGCGTGACAGTGCGGCCGCCACGTTTATTGTTGACTATAATATTGTATATATATTTGTGATGGCACGGCCATAATTCATAATTACTTGTTCCAGGTTTATGTATATTGTGTGACTTCTACCCCTAACCCTGGCCGGGCCCGAACCAGGATAAGCTCAGGCTATCCATCGGCTGAAGCAAACCAGACCCCACTGAGTGCTCCAGCCGCCCTTCACTCTACAATGGTGCTTTTGTGAGGATTTGCTCACCTTAGGGAGAGTCTGACTTTGGGTGATTCTTCAGAGGGAGCTCTATCAGGAACCCCAGCAACTGACCTCCCTAAGGAAGCACAGCTGCTCCTATGGGGCTATATCCAGGGTACACCCAAGCTGCCGCTGGACACCTTTACATCGATGCTGCTCAGTCCCTCATTCCTGGTTTAAGGCACTTTTTGGACAGAGTTATCAGGGGGACTAGAGCTTTCCAGCGGTACCCAGGAAGTGCCACTGTTCCCACGGGATCACTTCCATCAGGCTGACTGTAAACGGCACACCGCTTGCTATTGTTGCACCCAAACTGGGTGGAGGTGAGGGCGTTTTCCATTTTCTCATCCAAACTGGGCTCAAGGCGGAGGCAGTGCTGCATGACGCCAGGATGTCTGGGGAGGGCAGGGTATATGTGGCAAGAATGCAATGTTATCTGATTTTCTATTTATATAAAAATAGAGAGTATTCCATGTAATAAACACACTATTTTCTTCACAGGGTTTACAGGGTTATCCAGACATGGACCCCTTGCTCGAGGTGCCTAGAGGGGTGACAGCTAGGGATGTGCGTTTCGGGTTTCGGAATTTCGGAATTTTCACGAAATTTCCCGATCTAGTGACAGCTATACCCTCCTGACGAGGCCTAACAAGGCCGAAACTATCGTTGGGGGTTGCTGCATCTCTTGTGCAGAGATGACGTCCTTGGAAATCAGTACTGGCCACCCTTTGTGGGTGAGAGCAGGCTGATTTGCATATGGAGCAGTTGTCCCTGTAATGGCACAATCGAACTAAAGCCTCATGAGACCTGAGGGGGCTTCACCGTAGAGCAGGTCACTAGTGCAGTTGTTTGTTCTCAGGACTCCCAGAAATCTCTTTTTTGTTCACTATTTTCTTCACCCTACATTCTGTTACGGCAAGTGATTGGGGGAATTAAGAACAATTATTCCATGGACAGCACTTTACAAGTACCTGCCCACGTGCAGGTAATGTTCTTTAACAGATGCTGACACGGATCCTGACACCAGCATTGACACCAGAAAACAGTTCAAGCCAAGGAATCTGACAGCAGCTCCATGTTATCCAACCCCAAGGGAGTCCTCTCATTCTGACCTCCCTTTCTGCAGCTTCTGTCGTATCCCTAGGAAGTGGGCATGTGAAAACATAATAACTGTTGTAAAATGTGACAAAAATGGGAGATATGCAAGCTGAGTCACTATGGCATTATATGAGATTTTTACAGTCTTTCTACCCACTCCTCTTATTAGTGTCATAAAAAGATAGGTCTTCTAAAAGCCTTGATTCAAAATAACACACCTTGACAACCTGTACAACATTGTATATAACTCCAAAAGTAATCATATGCTTCACCTTGTACTAGCATTCCACAATAGAAACCCCCAAGAACTAAATGTAGATCAAATATTCATAAAGGAAGGACAAAGTACACTTAAAATATCTCAGAATAGAAAAATATAATGTGGATTCTACAGTGAACTCTGAACTGCACCATTATGTACATATCTGAATTCCTATGTTAGGTATAGTTCGTTCAGAAGCAAGTGATTTCTTAGCTGAAGGCCCCGTTCACACCTAGCCGTTTTAACGCGCGTTCGTGCACGCTTTAAAACGCATGAACGGGGAAATTCCATGCTTTGCTATGGGCCCCATTCAGACCTAAGCGTTTTAAAGCGAGCAGGAACGCGCTTTAAAACAGCCGACCCAAAAAGAAGTTCGGGAGCTTCTTTTCGGGCATACAGCAGTGCGTTCACGGCCATATCATAATATCATAGCCGCGCACACGCTGCGACGCGCGTTCGCGCGTTTTTTTGTATGCTTGAACGCGCGTAAAAAAAACGCACGCATTGCGCGACGCAGCGCTACGCCCAGGTGTGAACCCAGCCGAAATGTAAGATCATTGTCAGGGTCCCACAGAATCACACCTGGCTTTTTACCCTCACATACTGAACAGGATATAGAGTGGGCTAGGCACAGGCTAGTAAAGTCTGTATTTACCCCTTCACTAGCAAGTTATTTTCCAAAAAAACATTGACAGGAACCAGTGGTTTTTTGAAAAAGCATTTTTAATTAATTATACAGTAAGAAATATTTGGACACATTCCCAGTGTATTTCTTACTATAATAACACATTTGGCCAGTAGATTGTGCCATCTACTGCCAAACTGAGTTACAGCAGTTACAGTTGCAGCTCAAGGCTCCCTGCATCGACTTGCTGAATGTCCGATGTCAGGACATTCTTCATTTAGATTTTACAGTTTTAGCTCTTTGGGCATTATGCCCACAGGGCTAAAACTTTGCTTTTGGGCTGCAGAAGGTGCCCCCAAACAAAATTCATTTGCAGCAAACAAATTTAATTTGCTTCTGGGCTGCAGATCGAGGTATCTTGATATCGGGGAATCGGATGGAGCCTTTGAAGCCCGAGATATATCGATCTCTGTAGTGAAGGGGATAAAGTGCACTTGTACTGGCCGGGTGCACTTTGGCTGTGATATTTCGTATGGGGATGGGTATCACTTTTATCATAAAGAGTAGTGCAATATCTCACTTGATTACTGAGATCCAGCACTTGGTGCTGCTATCTTCCCCCACTGTGTGCGGAGCTCCAATTGGTTGTTACACATTGTTGCATGGTTCTTCTGCTCATAACTGTCATCCTCCCTGATAGCATGCCGCCAGGATTGAGTCATAGCGATTTTTTACTAGGCAGTTGCTCTTTTTTTTTTTTTAATAGTATGTATTTGTTTCAAAATGCTAACATTAATTATATATAGGGGAGGAGTCCCTGTCAACTTCTGTTGTGCAAGGCAGGTGCACTTTAAGGCTGGCCATCCACTGGCACTGTAGTTGGGCGACTGACTTGGTCAACCGATTATGGACAACGCCATCAGAAGATCAGGGTCGTCCACTGGAAGCGTCTGTGGACGACCCAAGTCGGCTGATGGACAGACTGCCAAATGAGAAAAAAAAAAAACGAAAACCCCCCACCGCGGGGAAAGAAAAAAAACCTATCTTTGGAGTTGAAACAGAGTTTCAGGATCAACGAAAGCCCCTGCCCAGGGCAGCAGGGGGAAAAAAAAATCCTCGCTGAAGGCTGCAGGCCAGAATTAATTTTTTTTTTTTAAAAACAAACAAAAACGATTGAATAGAAAATAAATATAAACAAAAATATTTTTTACATTGAATCCTATGGGCGTTGCAGTGAATCACTTCTCTATGGAGCAATTTTGCAGCACGGCACGGCAGTTAACGATACATTTCTTCTTTTTTAATGTAAATTGTGCCAAATCGTCTGAATTCATCTGACAAAATCCTCTTCAAATCGTTTAGATCGCTAGTCTGTTGTAGTCGTAAAAAATTGTCTGAAGTCATCTGACAGTGATCGGATGCAGTGGAAGAGGGCTGATTCACCTGCATGTTGTAGGATCGGTCGGACGACTTCAGACGATATTGGATGATCGCACAAATACGGTGCCAGTGAACGGTCAGTCTTATGCGTTTGATTGTTGTTAATTTCTTTCAACACAATGAGTGTACTGAATACATGCTTTAACCGCTTCCCTGTTGAGATATTTTCCAGAAAACCACTGCTAGGTACTAGTGGTTTATTGGAAAATATTTTCTAATTAATTATACCAGTGGTTCTAAAATCTGGTCCTCAGGTCCCCCTAACAGGCCAGGTGTAACGGTAGGCCCCCTATAGGGTGATGGGTACTGATGAGCCGAACACCCCCGAGTTCGGTTCGCATTCGAACTCGAACTTTCCAAATGTTCGAATTAGAACTCAAACTCAATACAAATCAATGGGACTCAAAATTCGATTTTTAGAGTGCCCTCCAAGAGTGCATATATGCTAGACATTTGCCATAAAAGGTGTATGGGGGTCTGGGTAGTGCCCTGGGGGACAGGAAACAAGGACAAAAAGTAAAAAAAAAAAACGTTTTTAACCCCTTAGTGACCGGGCGGTTTTACACAAATCCGTCCTTTAGCGACCGCTGCTGTTTTTACGTTTCTGCGCTGTTAGTGTTTAGGACAAATTTTCCTCTTACTCGTTTATGCAACCTACACATATTTTACACTGTTTTTCTCGTCATTAAATGGACTTTATAAAGATACCATTTTTTTCATCATTTCATATAATTTACTATAAAAAACATTGTGAAATATGACAAAAAAATTGAAAAAACACCACTTTTTCGAACTTTGAGCCCCAAAATTTCTTATGTATCAACAACCGTCAAAAAAATTTAATTCCTTAGTAGTTTCTAAATTTAGTTCTGAGTTTAGCAATACCCAATGTTTACATATTCCTCGCTTTTTCCTTATTTTATGCAACAATAAGTGCAAGTAGCACTTTGCCATTTCCAAAGAGTTTATTTTCAAAACTAGTGCTAGTGACATTGTAACACTGATATCTGTCACTAATTCCTGAATAACCCTCCACATATACATATTTTTTTAAAGTACACAAATCAAGGTATTAAACTTGGGGTATTTTGACTCTTTCCATGCAAACCATTTTACCACAAATCTATGCCAAAGTTTGAGAAAAAAAAAAGTTTTGGTGATTTTGTTTTTTGAACGCAATTTAAGAATACATGTACTGTGAACTTTAAGGTTTACTGCCAAAAAGCACCCCAAAATATGTTCAGCAACATCTTCTGAGTAAATTGATACCACCCATGTATAGGTATGTCGGGTCATTTGGGGGCTAATAGGCCTTATTTGGGGGTGCGCATTTCAGTTTTCCAACTTGGAATTTTCACATTTCGTCATCATGTACCCATGTCCTATTTGGGACATTTTTGAAGCCGGCCAAAGTAATTTACCCCCATCAAACCATATATTTTTAGAAAGGGCACACCCTAGGGTGCTTCAAAGAGTTGTATTTTAACACTTTCCATGCACTAGCTCTATGTCAAACTTTCAGGTAGTCACTTTTTGTGTTATTTTTTCACACACATTGTACTTTAGGCATGAATTGTCAAATCCAGTTATGGTTACTGCCAAAAAACACCCCAAAATATGTTCAGCAACATCTTCTGAGTAAATTGATACCCCCCATATATAGATTTGTTCTGTTGTTTTTGGGGTGCTACGCCAATCTTTTGACATGTGCTTGTCAATTTTCTAATTTGACATACAGTATCTTCTTTGCTTATCTTCTTTTTAGGGGCCTTTTTACATACCCCAATTTTATTAACGTGCATATATTTGGTAAGCTAACACCCCAGAGTATTGTAAATGGAGTGTTTTTATGCCATGGATGCAACCGTTTGCTCCAAACAAATTGGATACTGTTTGGTGGTCATTTTTCATTTTCACACCCACATCAGTTTTGGACTGTGATTTAGGAGACACTGTTGTTTGTTACTGCATGAAAACTAGACATGTGCACAGCACAAAATTTCGTTTTGAACTAATGGATTAGTCCTAAAATGCAATTTATTTAGTTGCTACAGAAATTTGTTTTCAGTTCTTTAGTATGAAAACTAATTTCATTCATCCGAAAACCAGTGGATACAATTACTATTGTAGTGGTGGCTCCTCAGAGGGCTGAGATCGCTGCTTGTTACAGTATCTCTCACTCTCAGCACAAATTGTCAGGCAAAGCTGGTACATAGATACATAGAAAAATGTCGGCAGATAAGAACCTTTCGGCCCATCTAGTCTGCCCAATTACATGGATACTTTACCTGGATTTATCTTTTGTTTAGGATAGCCTTATGCCTATCCCATGCTTGCATTAACTGACTGCTGCTCATCACAGCGCTCAGAGTTTCAGTAAAACTAGTAAATAATATTTTTTATATATAAGAGGTTAGAACAATATTATTTCCTTATTTTACTGAAACTCTGAGCGCTGTTACAGTCAGTTACTGTAACAGCTGAGCCTGATACATTGTACTGAGAGATAATATAACAAGCAGCCGATCTCAGCGCTCACAGCCACTGGATTTAAAGGGTTAAAAAAAGGCTCCTCTCTGTATAATGTATAGAACATCCTACTGCACTGGCATGTGGACGGTGCAGAACTTCGGAATGCAATGCTTATCCAGCACAGGAGAGGGAACTTTTACTTAAACTTTGTATCTCTGTGGGGGAGGCACAGGAATATAAAAGCAGGGGAGAGGGAAAATATTAACGTAAATCGGTCTGAAAGCTCAGAGAAGAGATGACCGGTGCAAATTTATTTTTATAATAAAATGAAGCACTTTAAATCTAGGGAAAACATTCAAATAAATCACACTGAAGGCTCATAATGGTAGAGTAACTGTGAGAGCTGGATACTAAATGTATCAGACGTAAAAAAAAAACTTTATAACAAGCAGCACTGGGAGAGGAGAGGGACTTTATATAAAACGTGTATTATAGATGAGGAAAGGGGGATAGTGCTCCTGGATAATATAAAATGTATCAGACCTAAGCACCTATTATGCAGAGCGGGAGGGGAGATAACACACATTTATCAAGTCTCTCTCTTCTCCCAGCGCTGCTTGTTATAAAGGGGTTTTTACTATCCAGCCCTCCTCTGTCATTAGCTTTCAGTGTGATTTATTTGAATGTTTTCCTTCTCCAGCTGCTTTTATCATCTTGTCTGCCTCATAGACATGCAAGGGTTAAGTAAAGGTTTCCTCTCCTGTGCTGGCTGTCTGTGCTGTGAGTGAGTATTCTGGAGCTCTATCACTGTCAGATTTTCGAGTAGGGGGTCAGGAAGGATTACGCATACAAACCTTTACTGTGGCTTTGCGATGTTTCGCTCTTCATTGCTGGTCTCCTTCACTCATCAATGTAATATCACAAAAAGGACTGAAACTAAAATGTTGTGCATTTTATTTTAGTTTCTTTCGTTTTTTGTTCTGAGCAGTTTCGTATCTCTTGAGTCATACTAAAACTAAATTATCCCAAAATTCGGACTAAATCGTTTTAGTACTAAAACGAATGCACATGTCTAATGAAAACTCTCCAGGTTGTTTTCTGCAAGGTATCCTGAGTACACCCATGCCCCCCATGCATAGGTTTGCCAGGATTTTGGGAAGGTTCAAATACAATTTTTATGACTTTGTCATTGGAGTTGAAATTGAGATTATTTCTTCAGCTAGGCCTATCTTTGGTTTTGGGTCTACCGCATACCCCAGTTTGAATTATTGCCAGAAAATTGTTTATATTTGTTATGTTGACACCCCAAGGTATTGCATATGGAGTGCTTTGATGCCATGGATGCAACGGTTTTAGCCCAAAACATTTGAGAAGGTGTGTGGCGGTAATTTTCAATTTTCAGATTTTTACGCCCACATTAGATTTGGACTGTGATTTAGGAGACACTGTTGTTTGTTACTGCATGAAAACTCTCCAGGTTGTTTTCTGCAAGGTCTCCTGAGTACACCCATGCCCCCCATGCATAGGTGTGCAAAGATTTTGGCAAAATACAGCACCAATTGTAGAACATAAAAATGTACGAATAAAATGTAAAAGTCTGGTGCAGTAAAAGAAAAAAAAAACTAAACTGAACTAACTAACTGGAGTGTGAGAAAAAATAGAAAGGAAAAAAAAAATCACAGATCACGCACAGTGTGATATAGCTTGAAACAGTCCCCAAGACACAGACCGGGTTGTCCAGCGCATTCTGGGCAGTAAAAGATTGTGTCTCTCCTCTGCCCCCTCTTGAAACACACCCTGCATCTTTTTTGGGGTTTCTGTTTGCCCTCAGTAGGGGGGATTTTATAAATAAAATGTGTAGCCCCAACTCTGTCCCCCATCACCGCCCGGGGAGCATGTGCATCCTGGTACAAAAACCCCGAAATGACCTGGAGCTGAAACTGTAAAAAGGACAGCGTCACTCCGGGGTTTTCCTTTTTGCAGAGCAAAAAGGCATTGTGGGTTGCAATTTGCATCAGGTAAATTGCAACCTTTTTGTACCAGGCCCTTGACTTCCGCATAATCTGGTAGGGCTGGAGCAGCTGATCTGCCAGATCAACCCCACCCATATGCCGGTTATAGTCTTTGATGCACACTGGCTTCCTGATGCGCTCAGCTCTGTCACGTACAGAGACCTCCACAGACCTCTCAGTGTGGATGGTGGATAGAAGGTATACATCCTTCTTGTCTCTGTACTTTACCGCCAACAGCTCCTCTTGGCGCAGAGCTGAGTTCTCCCCCCCTTTTTAGCCGGGTGCGGACAAGCTGTGCTGGGAAACCTACGCGGTTCTTGCGAACAGTACCGCATGCTGCTGTATCAAAACAATACAGCAGCTTGAACAAAGGGACACTCGTATAAAAATTATCAAGATACAAGTGGTACCCTTTGTTCATCAGGGGAAAAAGTAGGTCCCACACAATCTTGCCACTGGTTCCCATGTGTTCTGGGCAACCTGGAGGGTCAAGGCTACTATCCTTTCCCTTGTACACCCGGAAGGCCTGAGTATACCCACTCTCGCTGTCACAGAGCTTATACACTTTCACTCCATACCTGGAGCGTTTGGAAGGAATATACTGCTTGAATCCCAGCCTTCCCTTGTATTTCATTAGGGATTCATCCACGCAGATATTCCTTCCAGGTGTATAAGCCTCTGCAAACCTGGCGGCGAAGTGGGTAATCAGGGGGCGGATTTTATACAGTCTGTCAAACTGGGGATGCTCTCTAGGAGGGCACAGGCTGTTGTCACTGAAGTGCATGAAACGCAAAATGGTTTCATACCTTCTACGTGACATTGATTGGGGGTAAATGGGGGTAGAGCAGATGGGGCTACTGCTCCAGTAGGAGCGAATTGAGGGCTTCTTTATGATGCCTATCAGCGTAGTAAGTGCCCAGAATTTCAGAAATTCTGGCACATCTAGCGGGGTCCATTGCTGCCTTGCCAAGTAGGAGTCTGGCTTCGCAGCACAATGCTGATGGGCATACAGATTTGATTGGGCCACGATGTGGCCCAACAAATCATCCCCCATAAACACCTGCAAAAACTGTGTGTGGCGGTAAATCCTGCAACATCAATATTGATGCCAGGATTTGCCGTGAAAGGAGGGATATCTGGCCTCTGGCGATGAGGCACTACCCACTCCTCAGCTGGAGCTGTGCGTCTCCTGCTGGCAGGTGGTGACCCAGGATCTGCATCAGAAACATCACTAGATACATCAGCCAGCGTAGATGATGTATCTAGCGACGTCTCTGAGCAGTTAGCGGGGTCGAAATCAGGGTCTGAGTCTGACGCAGATGCCTCAGATTCTGACGCCAGGATGGCATATGCCTCCTCGGCGCTGTACACCCTCTCAGACATTATATATAATAGATTATAAAATTTTATAATTATTATATATATAAGCGGATTATTGGTTCTTAGAAGAACCGTTGGTTTCACAAGAAAATACAAATAAACACCTAAATCTCTCTAAATCACTCTAAACCTGCCTCAATTCTTCTAAATCTCCCTAAATTCTCTCTAAATCTGCCTCAATTTTTCTAATCTCACTAAATCTACCTAAAATCTCTAACCTGTCAAATCTGATCTCTCTCTCTCGCTCACCAAAACACAAGTGAGGAGAGGGAGGGAGAATCACAGAGGTCAGAGCCAATATTTACAAAATATTGACCTGACCTGACAAACTAGAAATTTTATTTTGACTTTTTCTAACTTCTGATTGGATGTTGCTAGCCTGCCTCTCTGATGAGGCAGGCTAGGAACATCCCACTCAGCCCGAAGATGACCCTGCCCTTAGAAGGGCAGCGCCATCTTGGCTGTCAGTTTATTTTATTTTATTCATTTTTATTTATTTTTATTTAACTTTTTTTTCTTTTTTTTACACTGTTTTTTACTCTGCTGGGTGCCTTGATCCCTCGAGGCACCCAGCAGAGCACCTGATCACTCATGTGATCTATTATGTACTGAGTGCCACGATACCTTGTGGCACTCAGTACTTCCTGCCGCTACCGGAAGTGATCGCTCGGGGGGAGCGATCACGGACGGACCGGCGGCAGGTAAGCATATTGCAGGGATGCCTCGATGTCGAGGCATCCCTGCAATATACACAGAGCAGCTGGAAGCGATACCGATCACTTCCAGCGCTCTCTAGAAGTGCCGGGCACCTCTCCGGTAAAACCGGATGTTGATCGCTCCCGGGGAGCGATCACAAGGTGCCCCGGCACTTCTGTCCGCCATTGCACGGATGCCTGGACTCCCAGGCAGCGTGCAATGGCCCTGGAGCTGCTGGAAGCGATCCGATCGCTTCCAACGCTCAAAACACCGCAGGACGTACCATGTACGTCAGCGGGTCTAAAAGAGACCCGCTGCCATGACGTACATGGTACGTCCAAGGTCCCTAAGGGGTTAAAGGGACAGTGAGTTTTCCATAAAATAAGGGTTAAAAATAAAAACGAAAAATTCCTTCCATTATCGTGCCTAGGAGGTCCCCATAACCTGCCCGTGAAGTGGCGGATTTCTAGGATGTATAGAAACATTTAAAAACAAAAAAATGACGTTTCAAATGACGGTAAATGCTTTTCCTTTAATCTATTCATAAACAACTGCTTGGGGCGGCAGCCTGTATGAAAAGACATTTTAGGATGCGCAGAAAAAGTTTAGTGATTTTTTGGGCAAAATTATGGTGAAATTTATGCAGGCTTTGGATAAAAGTAACAATAGGTGTTTTAAAATTGGGCTTTTAGCGTCGGCAGCAGTGCCTTCACACCGTAACCCCTCTGAGGATATGAATCTGGTACAGGCGTCAGTGGCAGTGCACCCAAATATTGTGCCTTTGGTGCCAGGCCAGCAAGTGCCATCATACAGTAACCCCTCTGTGGTATTGTGGAAGAGTGCAGGGGTGGACCATGCAGGCCTATATTAAAAAGATATGAATCTGGTAAAGGCGTCAGTGCAGTGGACCATGCGGTCAGGGCCGGTACTAGACTATTTTGCGCCCTAGGCAAGACCAGCTACTTGCACCCCCCATAAAAAACCCCAAAAAAACAACACAACATGAAACTGCTAAATTTCTTTTTATTTAAGAATAAAGTTTGAAAAGCACCAATAGTAAAGGTAAAATAAATATAAATAAACTGTTTTAAACCATTTTAAATTAACTCTATTAAACAAATTAAAATTAACTGTATTGAACAAATATAAATTAACGAAAAAAAAAATCAGAGTTGTCACTTAAGTTTCAAATTCAGACACATCAAAATTTCACTTTGCGTGCCTTATCCTTTGCAAATTTTCATCATGCATATATATATTGCCCAGGCCAGCTCACATCATGCATATATATATTGCCCAGGCCCGGGCCAGCTCACATCATGCGTATATATATATTGCCCAGGCCAGCTCACATCATGCGTATATATATATTGCCCAGGCCAATCCCCTGGTGGAGATAGGGGGTTCATTTGAACCCCGATATCTCCAGGCAGCTAGGGGGTCATGGAGGGTGTCAATCGAAAGGCCTGAGCATGGCCTTTCGAATGATACCCAACATGACCAGGTATAAAGTAAAAAAAAAGAAAAAAGAAAATAAAAACATGTATTTTTTTGTGTTATTTTTATTAATGCAGCAATATTGTTCACATTTCAATTATAATGTGAACGATGATGCACTAATGATTTTTTTCTATGGGGTGCGTTTGCTATAAATCACGTAATTCCCCCCACGTAAGTCCCCATTTCTAATTTTTGTACAAGCGCACCCCATAGAAAAAAAAATCGCAAACTAGGGATGTGCGTTTCGGGTTTCGAAATTTCGGCATTTTCACGAAATTTCCCGATTCGTGTCTTCGGATTTGGCCGAATTTCCGAATCGGATCGGATCCGAAAACTGGCAGATCCGGAAAGTTTTCTGAGCCGAAACGAAAAATTTTCGGAGTTTTCGAATGGACTTGAAATGTGTCAAATTGAAATTTATTTTCGCTCTATTCATGATTTCGGTTCCATTCGTGATTTCGGTTCCATTTCGGTAATTTTGGACATCGTATATTTATTTAACTAGTTTATTATCGGTTATATTGCTGATTCTGTAAATTTTGTATTTGTAATGTGTATCACTTGTTTCCAATGATCCGATAATTCTGTCGATACGATAATTCTGTCGTAATCGGATCCGATTCGTCCACGGGTCGTGCATGCGTGCGCGTGGATGTCGTAAACTTTATTGAGCCATTGTAGAGAGAGTTTTGACAAGTTTTTGACAGGCCAAAACAATTGAATTTATATGATCATGGCTCAAAGAAGAGAGTCCCATTCGGACACCTCCTCATCTGCTTCCACCTCAGAGACACCACCCAGGAAGAAGCGGGCCAGCAACATGGCATTTGAGGAGATGTTGGAGCTGGTCCGCATCTTTGACAAACGAGATTACGACTGCCGTAAGGGCCCTTACGGCAGGAAGAATAACGCGCGCAAGGACCGTATCCTTGATAAGCTTCGCACCACCATCGCGGAATTGTTTGGGAAAGACCGGACGAAGGACCAGCTCTGAAAACGCTGGTCCGACCTGAAGGCACGCGAGGAGGAGCAGCTGAGGCACATCCGGCGTGTCATAGTCAAACGTAAGTTCATGTTATATTGTAAAGCGCTGCTCAAACTGTTGGCGCTATATAAATCCTGTATAATAATAATAATGTGCTTGCATGTGCTAATGTGCACAGAAATACTTTGATTGATCTAGTCCTTTTTTTATGCAATGTTTATAGCTTTGCGTTTTTAGGACTCATATATTAGGGATGTGCGTTTCGGGTTTCGGAATTTCGGAATTTTCACGAACTTTCCCGATTCGTGCATTCGGATTCGGACGATTTTCCGAAAATTTTCAGATCCGAAAACGATCCGAAATCCGAAACGAAACTTTGTTCTGAATTTTTGAATGGACTAGAAATGTGTAAAATCGAAAATCATTTTCGTTCCATTCGTAATTTTGGCTCCATTCCTGAATTTGGTTCCATTTCAGTAATTTCAGACAACGTATTTGTTGGTTATATCGCTGATTCTGTAATTTTGTATCATTCCCATTCAATGTATCCTTCTTGTAAAACCAGAGAAATCTCAATGTATCCTTCTTGTAAAACCAGAGAAATCTCAATGTATCCTTCTTGTAAAACCAGAGAAATCTCAATGTATCCTTCCCGGGAAACCAGAGAAATCTCAATGTATCCTTCTTGTAAAACATGAGAAATCTCAATGTATCCTTCTTGTAAAACATGAGAAATCTCAATGGCAGAATTATCGTATCGACAGAATTATCGTATCGACAGAAATATCGAATCCGAAAAACCATTAGTTAACGTCAAAACGAATAGACACTTTGAAACGAGGAGAACAGACGTTCCGAAAAACACGAAAATTGCCGAAATTACGAAAAAGAAGTCGATACGAAAAACGAAATGAAAACGAAACGAACCGAAACGGAAATCGGCCGAAACAAGTCAAAATGAAAATTTACAAAATCCGAACGAACCGAACCGAATCGAACCGAAAAAAATATGTGCACCAGTCTATCATACATGCATTTTTGCCATAGCTCTTCATTTTTGTGATTTTACGTATTCGTGAAAATTGTGATATTTGATGTATGTAGATGAAATTACAATGCTGGATTTCTTTTGGCACTGTGTGTACTGTAGTGTGTTGGGGGGGAGGTTGTTGTGACTGAGTGATGCATAAGAGAAGACCCGCAGCTTGCCCAATATTGGCTCCCACCTGCACTTCAACAAAAATCTCTGCGTCTCTGCTAAGTGGTAGGATGGGACATGTAGTTCTTCTGAAAGTGCATCCAAACAGTAGCCACGTTCAATACGTCCTCAGCAGCTGCTGAATTGTTGCAGCGCAGCAATTCAGTTTGCTGCAGCAGTGTCATTGAACGCTTTAGATGCAAATTTCAAAACAAAATGGCCGATTTCTGTTGTTTCTGCAATATCCGCAGTTTTATTCGCAGAAACTGAGACTGAGGCATCTATAAAATAACTAAAAGCAGTCGGCACAATCCGTTTTGTATGCACACAACACAAATAATAGTTTTTATTGAATAAACGTAATGTTTACTTCTGAAAAAAATATATAATTGAACGGTAATATATGTCTATGTGCAGGGGAAATAAATAAATATTTTGTGACTTTAGAACTATGAGATGGGAGTAGTGGTGGGTCAAGCTGGTAGTGCTAGTGGGTAGTGGAGGGGTGTCGCAATACTTTCGGCAATAGTGTATAGATATACCAATTTTTCCAGTCTGCATTATTTACGTGTTATTTTTTGGATTTGGCAGAAGACAGGAAAGCAAAGGCAGCATCTGCCCCGGTGGGCACCAGTGCCCCAGTGGAGGAGGAGGGGGAGCCACAGGCGACCACCAGCGCTGGTATATACTGTTTTATTTTGCAACGACTTTTGGTCAAAAACATAAAAAAAAATTGTTTACTGTATTTTCATTTAATTTTTTTATATATAGCACAAGAGGTGCAGGTGGAGGAAGAGGAGGAGCAGGAGGAGGGCGATGATGGAGAGAGGGAGCCGGAGCCGCAGCAGGAGGCCGCGAGTCCAGGTTTTTTTTTACTGTTGTATTTTGCATCGACCTTTGTTCAAAAATAAATCAGTTTTGTTGTTTACTGTATTTTTTATTTCTTTAATTTCTTAGATATAGCACCGGAAGAGATGCTGACGGTGGTGGTGGAGGAGGAGGAGGCGGAGCCTCAGGAGGCCGCCAGCTCTGGTATATACTACTGTTATATTTTTTCAAGACTTTCAGTCAAAACTAGAAACCTGCTTTACTTACTGTATTTTCCTTCTTTCATTTATTGGATATATAGAAGGAGAAGCCAGACCGGACACTGACAGGTCCAGCGTCAGGATAGCGATCGGCGAGCTACACCTGGCTGGCACCAACCTCGAAGCTATCCAGGAGTTGCTGCAGGAGTTCAGGGAGCATATCAATAATGCTGTTGATGTCCTGGAATGGCTCTAGAGAATCTGAGACCAGCCTCCTCCTCCCCTTTGTTTGTGTCCCTGTTGGGCAGTTTGCCATGTGGCATTTCTTTCTTGTTGTAAATAAATTTTATATTTTTTCTATATTTTCCTGTTTGTGTGCGTTGCTTTTCCTTACTTAAATTTGTCAACATATTTGTGGCCATGAATGTGACTGTGCACATTCTACACTTCCTGCCTGGCCAAAAAATGTCACACACTAACACAACCTTGTTGTACTGCCTTGAGATTTGATTACCGTGGCATTGTTTTGTTAAGCTTAGGCGATGTCACAACAACATGGATTTTTGTCTACAGTCACATTCATTGTATAACCAAGAATTTATCAAAAAATATTGATGGCAGCACTGCGTGAAGTCTTCTCCGACACAACCCAAAGATCCTCAGTGCGGCTCAGGTCTAGTTTATTTGTCCCTGTTTGCAGCTTCACACAACACCTCCTCCCAGCTATGAGCTCTCTCTCTCCCACCGCTGCCCGCTAAGACGCTGCCCACCAACATGGTCACGTCTTTGCAGGAAGACAACAGCGTGGGGGAACGGCAGCTGCCGAAAGTCCCAAGACCTCGTCACAATGACGTCAGTTCTGGAGTTAACCCCTAAGGCTAAGGTCAGACGAAAGCAGTTTTAACGTGCGTTTAACCGCACTAAATCACGGCCGTGCTAGCAGCAAATGATGTCCAATGCCGGGCTGCATATGAAGAACGGCCGCACAAAAGTGCGGCAGCGCAACGCAAATGGCAAACGAACGAATTTTTTAGAGAATGTCAAACCGCTAGTACAGACGTACAGAGTGCGCTGCGTCCGCATAGCGGCGTGTTTGCGTGATTGGGAGACGTCAGACGCTGCTAATGTACGGCTAAGGCTAGGGTCAGACGAACGCATTTTTATGTTGTCTGTGAAAAAGTGCGTTCGAACGAATGGACGCATTTTTTCACAGAATACGTGATAGTGGTCATACTATGCGCATTTTCGTCCGTGATTTTGTACGGATCATCAATAAAACTCTTTTTGTGTCTGGACGTTATGTTGGCCGGACATTAGCAGCGTCTGACGTCTCCTATTCACACACACACGCCTCTAGCGGACGCAGCGCACTCTGTACGTCAGTACCTGCGGTTTCACGTTCTCGAAAAAATGCGTTCATTTTCCACTTGCGTTGCGCAGCCGGACTTTTGTGCGACCGTACTTCGTATATTGGCCATCATTGCCCGGCATCTGCTGCTAGTGCGGCCGTGATTAAGTGCGCCTGCACGCGCGTTCGCACTGCCTCAGTCTGACCCTAGCCTAACATAACATCCAGACACAAAAAGTGTTTTATTGATGATCCGTACAAAATCACAGCCGAAAATGCGCATCGTATGACCGCTATCGCGTATTCCGTGAAAAAATGCGTCCATTCATTCGAACGCACTTTTTCACGGACAACGCGAAAGATGCGTTAGTCTGACCCTAGCCTAACTGCGACCAATGGTGGAGATAGGGGGTTCCAATGAATCCCCTATCTCCCGATCCGCGGCAGCTATCGGTTAATGTTTGGTATCGTTGGATCGGCCAGAGCATGGCCTTTCCAACGATACCAAACATGACAATGTTAAAAATTCTAAAAAATAAAAATATAATAAAATATAAAAAAAAAAATAAACAGGTTTTTTGTTTTGTTTTGTTAATGCAGCAATATTGTTGCCATTTCAATTATAATGTGAACAATGATGCTGCACTGAAGATTTTTGTATGGGGTGCGTTTGTTAAAAATAGTGTAATTTTCACCCAAAAAAATATGACAAGTCCCCATTTCAATTTTTTTTAACAAGCGCAACTCATAAAATATAACCGCAAACACTCGCATATTAAAATGTGAAAAAAAACACTTTACACCTTGTAAAACATTGAAAATTCTGATTTTATTGCATTTTTTGTTATAATATACAGACAGGACATGACGCATACATATAAAAAAGATATTTTATGAATCTGCCGAGTCTGCCGGAAAGAACGATAGATAACATGTTTGGGTCATATAATAAAATAAGGCTTCAAAACGCGTTTAAACATGATGAGCTGTTAAAAATTAGCTCAGCAGCAGACAGCACACAAGGCGTGAAGGGAAGCCGTGAAATGCCTCAGCAGCGAAAGGGTTAATTTTTTTTGTCTGTTTTAAATCATTTTATTTGTTGTTTTTTTTTCGTTTCAGATCATTTTGATCAACTATTTTTCCGTTTTAAAACCTTTTGTTCTGGTTTTTATTTTTAAAGTCAGACCATTTGGGTTGGGTCAGTTTTACGTTTTTTAAATCGTTTTGTTCATTTTTTTGTTCCTTTCATATTCATACCATTTTAATATGATTAAATAAAGTTGTGAAATGTATATTCATAAGAAAAAAAGGATCTTTATTTAATAAAAAAAAAAAAGGATAGAGTCGCCAGAATTATCGTATCGACAGAATGAATTATCGGATCCGTAAAACAAACCAATAATTAATTATAAAAAAATATATAAAGTATAAAAAAAGTAAACCATAGTAGTTTACATCAAAACGAATAGAGTTAGACACTTTGAAACGAGGAGAAACGTTCCGAAAAAAACGAAAATTTCCGAAATCACAAAAAAAAGTCGATACAAAAAATGAGCAGAGTGACCCGAAAACACGAAAATGGGCGATATTCCGAAAAACAAATGTATACGAAAAACGAGCCGAACCGAACCGAAACAGAAATCAGCCGAAACGAGCCGATTCGAAAATTTTAAACATCAGAACGAACCGAACCGAAAAAAAAATCGGCGCACAAGTCTACCGCAAACGCTCATGTGCTAAAATGTGAAAAAAAAACACTTTACACACTGCAGATGATTAAAAATTCAATTTTTATTGCATTTTTAGTCATAATATACAGCCAGGACATGACGTATACATATAAAAATTATATATTATGAATCTGCGGAGTCTGCCGGAAAGAACGATATCTAATATGTCTGTCATGTGTGTCATTTATAAAATGTGGCTTTAAATCGCGTTTAAACATGATGAGCGAAAGCGGTAAAAAATGAGCTGAGCACACAGCAGTGAAATGCAGCATATTAGAGGAAGATTAAGTAGAGAAATTAACACTTCTCAGAAGCAGACACCACACCCTCAGTATATTCTACATTCATACAATGTATCAAATTGATTAGACCAGATTAAAAACACCTGTTGTTTATGCTCTTTGAAAACACAGGTCATTTAGAGGTGAGAATCTTTGCACGTACACCTTAGTTTTTAATTCAATATCTAATAAACCGTTGCTTATAATATTCTGCAGTAAAGAGTCTCTTTATTTTTAGATTTTTTAGTATTTTTTACACTTTTTTTAAAAAAATAATTTTTTGCGAACTCGAACCGAGCACGCCAAAAAGTTCGAAGTTTGCGAACTTGCGAACAGCCAGAGTTCGAATCGAACTCCGAACTGATCGAACCGAACAGCTCATCCCTAGTGATGGGGAGCCTTTAGGTTGTGAAGATCGAAGCCTTTAGGGCAGGTATATGGTTTGTTTGCAGATTCCAGCACACACCTGTGGCACTTGGAAAACAAGGAAGATAGTGCGGGATACAGACACACGAGGATGCCCTGCACTGGGTATAATTTCTCAGCTACAGACAGATCACGGGACTTGGGGTAGACAATGTATTCAGCACACTGAGGGCAGAACTCGAACTTAAAAACACAATGGATGCAGCAGGCTGCAATGCAGAACTCGATACTTGTTCTCACGCACAGCCCCCATTCTCTGGAACACTCTCCCTCGTATGGTCAGACTTTCCCCTAATTTCTCTTCCTTCAAATGCTCCCTTAAAACGTTCCTATTTAGGCTGGGGTCAGACGAACGTAGTGTTCACGTCTGTGATTGCGCCTAAAAGTACGTCCGTGATAGCATGACAGAAAGCCCATTGGAGCCTGACACATGTAGTATGTCCGCACTGAACTGCAGACGCACAACGGCCGTGGCAAACGGACGCAAGGCAGGCAGGAAAGTAAAACTCCTAGAACGGCCGCACAAAGTGCGCTGCGTCCTCAACGTCCGCATAGCTTTGTGTGTGAGTGATGGAACGTGGTCAGACGGACTGCATTTATACGTCCAGCATTTTTCACGGACAAAATGGTTTTGATTTTTAATTTATTTTCTCTCCTACATCCGTCAAAATATACGTCAGTAAATAAACGGACTGTGTGGCCACTACTGTGCAAGGACGTACAGTCTGTAGAAATCACGCTCGTCTGACCCTAGCCTTAGGGAAGCCTACCACCCAACTCACTGATGCAACCATCAATCACTCTCACCTTGCAGTCCTCTCCTCCTGTTTCCAACCCCAACCCTTCTATATTGTGAGTTCCTACGGGAATTGGGCCCTAATCTCCTCTTGTACCATTTGTTAAATGTTGTTCAATGTATTGTAGCCCTGTCTATACTGTGCTATTGTACAGCGCTGCGGAATATGCCGGCGCTTTATAAATAAATAATAATAATAATAATACTTGAAAAACACAATGAATGCAGCAAGCAGCAGGGCAGAGCTCGATACTTGAAAAACACAATGAATGCAGCAAGCATCAGGGCAGAACTCAATACTTGAAGACACAATGGATGCAGCAGGCTGCAATGCAGAACTCGATACTTGAAAACACAATGAAGTCAGCACACTGCTGAACCTAACACTCCCAGCCAGGGAGTACAAAACAAAGCCCTGAATATCTAAAATTACAATTTAGGTGGTGAAAAATGACTTCTTTCCCCAACATTAGAGTGTGTCTGGGCACACCCCTGTGCATGCCTATACATTCTGCTATAGTGATGTGTAAGTAGCATTGAGGAACCACTTGTTAGGGCCACACCTTGTTTAGTTGTGTATCCAAAGCGTAAGGGGTTGGGGAGAATTTTCTTAATTATTTCTCCTTACAAATCAAAATTAGCAGAAAACATCTATATGTAGGGTTGCACCAATACTAGTACTTTGTACCCCATACCGCCCCCAATACCTGGAAGCCAGCGCCATCAAGAGATCACGGCTTGAGGCCGTGTCACAGCCCAGTGACCGCTCAGAGGGCCACGTGACGTGGCCATCTGGAGGAGAATGCTCTTAATGCATTCTGCTAGCAGTGAGGTTTGTGTGGGGTATACACAGAGTTCTGTTTGGGGTATACATTGAGGTCTGTGGGTATACAGTGAGGTCTGTGTGGGTATACAGTGAGGTCTGTGTGGGGTATACATGTGTCTGAGGTGAGGTCTGGAGTGTGGTCAGGGTGTGTGCAGTCTAAGCAGGGGGTAAGGCTAGGGTCAGACTGAGGCAGTGCGAACGCGCGTTCTGGCGCACTTAATCACGGCCGTGCTAGCAGCAGATGCCGGGCAATGACGGCCAATATACGAAGTACGGTCGCACAAAAGTCCGGCTGCGCAACGCAAGTGGAAAATGAACGCATTTTTTCGAGAACGTTAAACCACTAGTACTGACGTACAGAGTGCGCTGCGTCCGCTAGAGGCGTGTGTGCGTGAATTGGAGATGTCAGACGCTGCTAATGTCCGGCCAACATAACGTCCAGACCCAAAAAGTGTTTTATTGATGATCCGTACAAAATCACGGACGAAAACGCGCATTGTATGACCGCTATTGCGTATTCCGTGAAAAAATACGTCCATTCTTCGAACGCACATTTTCACGGACAACGTGAAAAATGCGTTAGTCTGACCCTAGCCTAAATGGAATTTATGGCCATACATTTCAATATTATCATAAACCGGACAGGATTTCAGCAAAAATCCTAAATTATTTATTGGAAAGTGGTCACATGACATTAAATAAAAGTATTGGTACTCTGTATCGTTGAGTACCTGAAAAAGAGTATTTGTACTTATACTCGGATTTAAAAAAGTGGTATTGCTGCATCCCTATGTATGAGAGGTCACAGTGCATCTCGTACACTGCAATCCCTTTTTCTTAAAAAAAAAACATAAAAAAATACACGTTTTCAATAGATTTGGAGATTGTTTTTATAACTCTTTTATTTTATCTATAAATTTCAAACGACCACAACTATCTGACGCGATGGTTTAATATGAGACTTTTTTTCCCCCCCTGTTTTTTGTAATAGATTCCGTAAGTAGAGAATCTTGGGCTGTCTGTGGGCGATATATAAAGAAAACACCACTTTAAGTGTCATTTTCAATGGTTCTCTATTAGTAGCACTATATCAATCTGTCACTTAATGCTATCCTAACTGCCATATGGGAGAAACGGCTCCAGCTGCACCCATTTATTGCTTATTTGCTTTACTCGTCCAGATCTCAACCGCGCGAGAGTGTTATTATTCACTAAACACAGTCTTGTGACAAACGGCTGCAAATTGAAGACCGAAATAGTCCACAGTCTCCACTCTGCCTGAACGTCTGCGATATTTACTCAACTTGGCTGTTTCCTGATACATTTTACAATATTATAAGACCTTTTTAGTAAATGGATTCTTCGGGTTTTCTTAAGTGCGTAAAGTTTCAGAGCTAAATAGAAATGGAATAGGAAAGGGTTAATGATCTTAACATGTACAGCTTGGAAAAAAGACGAGACAGAGGAGATATGATAGAAACATTTAAATACGTAAAGGGAATCCACAAGGTAGAGGAAGGGAGTATATTTAAAAGGAAACAAAGTAGCAAAACAAGAGGACATAGTCTTAGATTAGAGGGGCAAAGGTTTAAAAGTAACATCAGGAAGCATTATTTTACTGAGAGGGTGGTGGATACATGGAACAGCCTTCCAGTTGAAGTGGTAGAGGCCAAAACAGTAATTGAATTTAAGCAAGCATGGGATAGGCATAAGGCTATCCTAAACAAAAGATAAATCCAGGTAAAGTATCCATGTAATTGGGCAGACTAGATGGGCCGAAAGGTTCTTTTCTATGTTTCTATGTTCTATGTTTCTAAATGCATGATAAAAATGGCACAAAGTTTGCTTTTATATCGTGTTTTATTTATTCTGTGCATTAGTTAGCACAGACACAGGACGGATATTCTTGGAAGGACCAGCACTGTTTTCCTCTCCTGTCCTTTGTTGTAGAGGTCCAGTATACAGTATTTGTGGTGTGCAGGTCTATAAGAAGGCAGCAAAGCAATATAACGCCCAACAAAATAGGGATTATTTAACCCTTTCGCTGCTGAGGCTTTTCCCGCCCCTGTGCTGAGGTCATTTTTACCGGTTTTGCTCATCATGTTTAAACGTGTTTTGAAGGCTTATTTTAGTATATGACCCAGACATATTATATATCGTTCTTTCCGTCAGACTCGGTAGATTCATAATATGTCATTATTATATGTATACGTTATGTCATGTCTGTATATTATAACAAAAAATGCAATAAAATATGTATTTTCAATAATTTACAATGTGTAAAGTGTTTTTTTTCACATTTTAACATGTGACCAATTGCGGTTATATTTTGTATGGGGTGCGCTTGTTAAAAAAATTAGAGATGGGGTCTCGTTACAATTGTTTTTGGGGAAAATTACACTATTTTTAACAAACGCACCGCATACAAAAATCGTTAGTGCAGCATCATTGTTCACATTATAATTGAAATGGGAACAATATTGCTGCATTAACAAACCAAAAAAAAGAAAAAAAAGTGTTTTGTTTTTTTTTATAATTTTTTTTTTATTTCTCTTTTTTTTTTTTGACAAACTTTTTCACTTTCATGTTTGGTATCGTTGGAACGGCCATGCTCTGGCCGATCCAACCGTACCAAACATTAACCCCTAACTGCCACGGATCGGGAGATAGGGAGTTCATTGGAACTCCCTATCTCCACAGTTGGTGGCAGTTAGGGGTTAAGTCCAGGACTGGCGTCATCGTGCTGCGCACGATGACGCCAGTCCTCAGGGGGAGTTCCCGGAGGCTTGGCCGACATCCAAGATGTCGGCCAGCTCCGGGAAAGGATGGCGAACCGGCGCTTTTCAGCGCCGATTCGCGATCCAGCTCCCCAGGGGTTAATGCTAGGCACCATTTGGAAGGGCAGGCTGTGCCCTTCCAAATGATGCCTGGGTTAACCCCCGCAGAGCCGCCGATCGGGAGGGAGAGAGGTCCGAAGGACCTCCCCCCCTCCCTTTCAGGCGCCTCCTCCGCACATGCGGGGGGGGCGCCTGAATTAGGTGTCATCGCGCTGCCGCAATGACACCTAATTCCGGCGGCTGCGGTCCCGGATGCCGGGCTGACATCGAGGATGTCAGCCCGCACCGGGGGGGCCAGCGATCGGCCGGAACCCGGCCGAACGCTGACCCCAATGGGAGGACGCGCTCAGCGCGTCCTCCGCACAGCAGCGGGAATGCTGAGGACGCGCTGAGCGCGTCCTCAGCATTGAAGTGGTTAAAGAGCACCGAAATTCCAGTGCTCTTTCATTCGGCACACTTTGGCTAGCTCAATTCGCCAACCCTGTGGTGCATTCGGCATTCATTGCAGGGACATCGAAGTGTGCCGAATTATTCTGCCGAACGGCATCAATAAACCCGGTGAACACATCTGATAAACCACCAAACGCCACCGAAAAACTACCAAACACAACCAATAAACCGCAGAATGCAGCTGCAAACCACCGATGCAGCCGACCATCCGCCGAATAGACTGCTCACCACCACTGGAAAAAGCCGACCAGCTGCCGAACAGGAGTAAAAAAACAACCCTACAGTTAAAAGGAGTTTTAAACAAAAATAATGCATGGAAATAATATGTAAGGTCCTATGAATAACAATAAAAAGGTCTGTTACAGAATTTTAAAAAACACCATTAAAAAAAAAATCGGAATCGAACATTTTGCCAAAAAAATCCAGAAAAAGGCCTAAAAAAATTCTAAAAAATAAATAAATAAAAATACTTTTTGCTGCAAATCAAAAAAACAAACGATTGAATAAAAATTTAATAAAAGCGGGGAATTATTTTTACATTGAAACCAATGAGATTCGCCTGATTAAACTTGTCGAAGGAAACCACACAAAATCTGGCCATTTCGTCATCTTTTCGTGGCTGTTCTATTCTCTGAATAGATTAACCATTACTTCTCTATGGGGAATTTCACTGCGGCTGAATTGCATATTTCGCTGACAATTTGCCAATATTTGAATAGCCCCTTAAGTCTCTAAACTATAATAAATGTTTGTAATATTCACGTGGTGTAAAAAAGTTTCTTTGATTTTGGTATAAAATATGTTTATAGCCCTAAGGCTGGGGTCAGACCAGCGCACTTTTAACGTGCATTCTGGCGCACTTAATTACGGCCGTACTAGCAGCAAATGACGGGCAATGACGGCCAATATACGAAGTACAGTCGCACGAAAGTCCGGCCGTGCAACGCAAGTGGAAAATGAACGCATTTTTTCGAGAACGCAGAACCGCTAGTACGGACGTACAGAGTGCGCAGCTGCGGCATAGTGGCGTGTTTGCGTGATTCGGAGACGTCAGACGCTGCACATGTGCGGCCTATATAACGTCCAGATGAAAAAAGTGTCCTGTGGTGGCTGTTGTGGTACCTGGCAATTGCAGAAGATGGCTGGTCTGGATATTGATGTGGAGCGTTTGATAGCGGCAGTGGCGGAGCATCCCGAGATTTGGGACACGGCTTGTGACCTGTACAAGGACAAACCGAGAAAGGCCAGCGCATGGGTTGCAGTCTCGAGGGTGGTGTACCTGGAGTATGATACGTGGTCTGACAGAGAGCAGAAGCTACAGAGTGAGTACATTATTATTTAATTCATAATCACATGTAAATTGCATGTACGATAAAAGTAAAGGCAAACATAATAGGTGCCGTCACATGTTAAATGCTCCCCAGCTGCCAGGGCACCTGACCTGCATCGCTAGTAAAATAATTAGACAGAGCATCGCGAAACCTGTTGCTGTGTCTATTCACAGCTATTATGTCATGGTTTGCATATTCATCCAGACCCGTAACTGTGAGGGTATCAGCGAAATTAAAACCATCCCTCGCACGAACATAGTTATGTAGGATGCAACAGCATTTCACTATATCCACACAGAAGTCCACATTTACATCAAGCGGTCTATGAAAAATCCTCCACTTGTTGGTCAGTATGCCAAAGCTACACTCCACATACCGTCTCGCCCGCGACAGCCTGTAATTAAACACCCGCTTCCTCACAGTCAGGTGTGTCCCTGAGTAGGGCCGTAGGAGATGTGTGGATAGGCCGAATGCTTCGTCACCCACGAAGGCATAGGGGACTGCCACGTCACTGCCAGGCAATGGTGCGGGTCTGGGTATGTGCAGGGTCCCACTCTCGAGCTCATCCCACAGTGTAGAGTTCCTGAACAATGTGGAGTCAGAGTCTTTGCCGTATGATCCGACATCCACATACACAAAATCATAGTTGGCATCTGCCACCGCCAGTAGGCCAATGGAAAAGAAATGTTTATAATTTTGATACAGTGAGCCACTGTGCAGTGGCTTCACTATGCGGACATGTTTGCCATCCACGGCTCCAAGGCAATTGGGGAAGTTGGCTCTCCCGCAAAATCCTGCTGCAATTGCTACCCATGCCTCGTCCGTGGGTGTTGGTAAACATTGCTTCTTCATGGTTTCCCATATTGTTTGGCACACCTTGCGGACGATCTCACCAGCTGTTGATCTGCCAACGCGGAAGTTGTAATGCAGATCCTTCAAACTGCATCCACTAGCAAGATACCTGGGAAATATGAATTAAATCTGTGTTATGATCACATCATATGAACCGACCCTAATGTCACTCTCATTATGTTTTGCAGCACATGAACTTAGCAACAAGTGGCGCACTATCAGGGACAACTACACCCGGGTCCTGAAAAAGGAAGCGGCAGCTGCGCGCTCTGGAGCTGGGGCAAGGAGGAAGGTGCACAGCTATCTTTATGCCGAACAATTGTCGTTCCTCAGGAGGACCCAGGAGCCAAGGCCAACTGCGAGCAGCATTGACCAGCCATCCACCTCTGGGTCACAGGAGCAACACCTGCCGGCAGGGGGTTCTAGCAGCTGGCAGGAGGAGGTTGACCACGGTGGCATGGACTCGCAGGTGGAGGGGGAGGTGGAGACCGGACCGGTGCCAGCTGCAGCACCGAGAGACAGCACCAGACCGGCTCACAACAGGAGGAGGGGACCGCCTAGCGACTTCGAGCAGGCCATGGTCAGGTTCATGGGGTCGCACAATCCACAACCTCCACGCTGCACCATCACTGACAGTGAGGACATGTCCTTTGTCCATTCCTGTCAATCCCTGCTGGACCAGATGACCCCGGCGCAGAAGGTGGAGTACCGCCGCAGATCCCTGGACCTCATCCATGAGATCCTGTCCCATCCAGAACAGGCTGCGGTCTACTATGGTGCGGTGCCACAAGGCCACCATGCCACTGGTTATGCCAGCCACAGCCAGGCGCCACCCACCCATGTCCCATGTTGCTGGGCCTCCCCCAGAGTCTGGGTACCGCCGCGGATCCACACATGGTCCTCATGAGCCAGATGCTCCTCTGTACCAGGATTTGTGAGGTGTCTTGTCTGTTTTATGTTTTTGGTTGACATGCTGTTCCTGTTGTCACTGTTATGTTTTGTCCTTCATGTTATTTTCTTTTGTATATATGTTACAAATATGTTATTCATTTATTTTCTTGTTTATTACAATATATTTCTATTTACATACATTCTTGTCAGTGTCAGAGGTTTTTTTGGACGTGTCTTGGAATGTGATGCCTGCGTGTGGGTGGGTATGAATGTGTTTGCGTACATGTCACTACAGACCGACAATAGGGGCTCTGCACACTGAGCACATGTCTGCTGACTGGCAGCGAAGTCATGCATACAGGTGTTTGGAAGTACTTACCGCAAAGTGCTGACCAGCATCTCCTCCGGTGGTATGGCATCCCTCATGTTGGTGTCCCTCTTGGTAAGCGGCTCGCGTAACTGTGACAACAGTTCATCGAATGAGTGGATGGACATCCGCATGTAGTTGAAAAACTTCACGGGGTCCCTCTCTCGCAGTGGCCTGTACAGCGTCACAAAGTGGCCATGCGTGTGTCTGGCAGCGTTGATGGGATGAACCCATGTTCGCCGTTGTCTTTTGTGCTGGAGGTACAGGTAGCCCGTTGCAGCAAACACAAACACTTGCAGTGCATCCATCTTGGTGAAACGCCACCATCCACGAAATGGCTTTTTATACCCCTTCACCTTAATTTTTGATTCACCTATTGATTTGGTAAATTAGATTACGCGTTTAATTGCAGATCCGTAAAAAAATCACGCACGAAAATGCGCATCGTATGACCGTTTTCGCGAATTCTGTGAAAAAATACGTCAATGTGTTCGGACGCACTTTTTTACCTTCGCGTGTAAAAATGCTTTCGTTTGACCCTAGCCTAAGTAGGCCTGATAGATCACGAGAATGTGTCTTAATTTGATGTTTATGTATTAGTTGTATGTAGGGTTGCCAGATCGGCCATGTTTTCCTGGACACATATTACTATTTCATGCGGTGGGGGTGCCCAGGAAAAAGTGCTGACCAGCAACATGTATAATTCATCTGCTGTAGGAAGAAAATCAAGGCAGATCACTTGGGATTCCTTTCTGATTTCATACCTGCAGTGTAGGGTTATAAATGCTGCAGGGTTGCGTTTACATGCACTGCCCATCAGCATGAATAAATTATAAATGTCTAGGAAAGCTGCCAATCTGGCAACTCTAGCAGGGTTATTCAAACAGCTCCGAATTGCTTGAGAAAGGTAACCGAACGCTGAAAATCAGCGTTCGGTTACCTTTCCTGGCCATTCAGCTATCCAGAGAGCAGGCAATTCGCCAAATCCTGGTGAATTGCCTGAACATACGGTGCCTGTTCGGTGCCTGTTCGAGGGCAGTGAAAACCCCATAAAAAAGCACTGCTTCTGCTATTCAGAGAACACAAACCAGCAGTGAAAGGTTCCCGAAATGCCCTGCCATTCGGTGGTTTAATTCGACAGGTTTATTCAGGAGAATCCCATAAACTTCAATGTTAAAAATATTCCCGTTTTAATTCAATATCTAATAAATCGTTCATTCTAAAATTCTGCAGTAAAGAGTCTATTTATTTATAGACATTTTAGGATATTTTAAGCATTTTTCTGAATTTTTTTTTTAAAGTCCGATTTATTTTTTTTCTTTAAGTTTTCTTATTTTTTCTGTAACAGCCCTCTTTATTATCATTCCCTGGACCTCATATACAAATTTCAGACATTTTCGCTCAGTAGTTTCTTTGCAAACAGCGTTTCATTTTCAAACATTCACACAAACTGTTTTGCTAATTTATTCACTGCCTCGTCTGCGGTCTCAGCTGCTTCGCTGCGTGTGATCGACTTCTGCTCGGGTTTTTCGACGGGTTAATCCAGATGTTTTTGGGGGTTTTCTGCGTGCATTCGCTGGGTTTTGCGGTTCGTTTTCGTCAGGTTTGTGGGAGCTTTTCCCTGCAATTCAGGGACCCTGTGGTGTTTGCTGAATACACTGCAGGGTCACCGAAATGGGATCGGCAAAAGGAACCGAATTGAAGAGAACGAAAAGTCACCGAACGTGCGGTGACTTTTCGAATCTCTTTGAATAACCCCCGTAGATGTTTACCTGTGGTGGGAGGACGACAGCAGAAGTTGGAGTGCCTAGGGTAACCCAATTCGAGAATATGCCCCTAATTTCAGCTCTCCTTTCCAGCTGTCTCCACTTCTCTCATTACTCTTACTAAGCCCAAACTTCTGGTCCTTTTCATGCAATCCCTACAATATTCTTCTGGCCACCAGTTTCACCTTCCCTCTGCTCCCATTTGTTTCAGGTACCCCAGTCCCTTTAGAGCCGGGGTCAGCAACTATGGCTCTCCAGATGACTTGGAACTACCTTTCCCTTGAGACTCGGCCAGCCTAGTGAGTGGCTGAGCATCATGGGAGGTGTAGTTCCAAAACATTTGGAAGATCAAGGTTGCTGACTCCTGCTTTAGAGTGTAAGCTCAGTATTTCCTCTTGTATCATGTAAGTCTGCTGTTTGTGCTTCCCTATTGTAAAGCGCTACAGAATCTGTTAGGCTAGGGTCAGACGAGCGTGATTTCTACGGACTGTACGTCCGTGCACACGGACGTACGGAAGACGCAGAAGTGACCACACAGTCCGTTTATTCACTGACGTATATATTTTGACGGATGTAGGAGGGAAAATAAATTAAAAAGCAAAACCATTTTGTCCGTGAAAAATGCTGGACGTATAAATGAAGTCCGTCTGACCACGTTCCATCACTCACACACAAAGCTATGCGGACGTTGCGGACGCAGCGCACTTTGTGCGGCCGTTCTAGCGGTTGTACGTTCTTGCCTGCCTTGCGTCCGTGGGCCCACGGCCGTTGTGCGACCGCAGTTCAGTGCGGACGTACTTCATGTGTCAGGCACCAATGGGCTTCCTGTCATGCTATCACGGACGTACTTTTAGGCGCAATCACGGACGTGAACACTACGCTCGTCTGACAGCAGCCTTAGTGCTGTATAAGTACTTGTAACTGTAACATTGTATTTCTGTAACAACTGTAGCAATTCAATGTTTCTTGATCCCAGGACATACTTGAAAGCGAGAGAAATTGCAATGTTTCCTATGTGGTAAAATTCTTTATAAATAAATAAAATAAATAAATATGCAACATATATAGATCAAAAAGAGACACTTGAATAGATCTACATGTTTATTATACACTATATTGCCAAAAGTATTTGCTCACCCATCCAAATAATCAGAATCAGGTGTTCCAATCACTTTCATGGCCAGAGTTGTATAAAATCAAGCACCTAGGCATGCAGACTGTTTTTACAAACATTTGTGGAAGAATTGGTCGCTCTCAGGAGCTCAGTGAATTCCAGCGTGGAGCTGTGATAGGATGCCACCTGTGCAACAAATCCAGTCATGAAATTTCCTCGCTCCTAAATATTCCACAGTCAACTGTATTGTAAGAACGTGAAAGTGTTTGGGAACGACAGCAACTCAGCCACAAAGTGGTAGGCCACGTAAACTGACCGAGCGGAGTCAGTGGATACTATGGCGCATAGTGCGAAGAGGTCGCCAACTTTCAGTCAATCAATACAGACCTCCAAACTTCATCTGGCCTTCAGATTAGCTCAAGAACAGTGCACAGAGAGCTTCATTGAATGGGTATCCATGGCCGAGCAGCTGCATCCAAGCCAAACATCACCAACTGCAATGCAAAGCGTTGGATGCAGTGGTGTAAAGCACGCCTCCACTGGAATCTAGAGCAGTGGAGACACTTCTCTGGAGTGACGAATCGCGCTTCTCCATCTGGCAATCTGATGGATGAGTCTGGGTTTGGCGGTTGCCAGGAGAACGGTACTTGTCTGACTGCATTGTGCCAAGTGTAAAGTTTGTTGGAGGGGGATTATGGGTTGGGGTTGTTTTTCAGGAGCTGGGCTTGGCCCCTTAGTTCCAGTGAAAGGAACTCTGAATGCTTCAGCATACAAAGACACTTTGGACAATTCCATGCTTCCAACTTTGTGGGAACAGTTTGGAGCTGGCCCCTTCCTCTTCCAACATGACTGTGCACCAGTGCACAAAGCAAGGTCCATAAAGACATGGATGACAGAGTCTGTTGTGGATGAACTTGACTGGCCTGCACAGAGTCCTGACCTCAACCCAATAGAACACCTTTGAGATGAATTAGAGCGGAGACTAAGAGCCAGGCCTTCTCGTCCATCATCAGTGTGTGACCTCACAAATGCGCTTCTGGAAGAATGGTCAAAAATTCCCATAAACACACTCCTAAACCTTGTGGGCAGCCTTCCCAGAAGAGTTGAAGCTTTTATAGCTGCAAAGGGTGGACCGACGTCTTATTGAACCCTATGGATTAGGAATGGGATGTCACTTAATTCATATGCGAGTCAAGGCAGGTGAGCGAATACTTTTGGCAATATAGTGTATGTAGCATTTGCATTACTATAGTGTTGAATTGCACATCCCTTTACTGAGTATTCAAAGGATATTGGGTTGATCGGGTCTGATTCTTGACCATTGCAAAGGAACCTTGTTTACTGCAAACAAAATTTGTTTGTGATGCACCTTCAAACTTTTACAACTTGGGGCGTGACAGTCGCAATGCTGAAATGGTTTCAACAGCTTGAAATTCTGTTTTTTTACCCTCAAGACAAAAAGGAGTCCAAACTGTATTTTAGAGCTCCAGTAGAGCTTTCTGGTCATCAGATGGCACCATTTGCCTGTGATATAGTGCAAACTGTTTGAAAATGTGCTTTTGAGATTTGCAAGCACATCGTCACTGTATGGCTACTGCAAAGTAGAGTTGCTAGGTCGGCCATGTTTTCCTGGACGCATATTACTATTTCTCGCAGAGGGCAACACAGGGAAAATGCTGCCCTGCAAAATGTATAATTGATATGCTGCAGGAACCAAATGAAGGCAGATCAGCTGGGATTCCTCTTTGATTTCTTAACTGCAGCATATGTATTCTGCGTGGTTGCATTTTTCATGCACTGCCCATCAGCATGAATAAATTATTTGTCCAGGAAAAAATGGCTGACCTGGCAACCCTACTGTAAAGTGATTTTACCATTTACCGTTAATTCCTGACATTGCTTTCATGGAAAGTAACTTGGTAGTGAAAGGGTTAGTAGTCAACAGACTAATGTGTAAAATAGTAGGTGCCGTAAATCTTTACTTTCATGCAATCGTTATTTTTAAATATTAAAGCAGTAAAAAAGGACCAACGAGATATATTTTCTCTGCGATGTGACATCATTACGGCTCTGTCCAGACAGCTAAATCATTCTCTATGTGTTGAACTCCCGTATCTGAGAGCGACTCTACTTAATAAATGTGAAATCATTTGAGAAGAAGAGGGAATCACATTAAGTTGCAACGCGAATTTGCACCATTGACTTTAGTTTATTCAATGCATTGTGTGAGGTGTAATATTTCATTCGCATGTGTAATAAGAGCCCATGTAAAGCAATTATATTTTTAAAAAGACACAAGCAGTATTATAACAAAGCGGAATATTTTTTAAGACTGATGTTCCCAATGAAAATAAACCTCAGCAAAGGGTGCTAAGGCTACACAATTAGCAGGTACCTAACCATTATAAGCTGTGAAAAAGGGATAGGATGTGGTAAATCTTGCAGCGGTTTACCAAAAAAAACCTTTTATTTAGAACATCAAAAACTTTAAACTTTAAAAAGATGTGTGGCGCATTAGTGGGAATATCCACTCATTTTCCCAGTTAGGCTAATGTCAGACGAACGCAGTCTGAGCGCACTCTGCTTGCGTGCATAATGGATGGACGTACTGACAGAAGATACTGTAGACACCACACGGTCTATTTTTTTTGCCAGATGTAGAAAAAAGAGGGAAATATGGGAAACAAATATAATTAAAATTAAAAGACAGGTACAGTCAGCCAGACCAAAAAACTTCTGAGCGTCAACGTGATGGACGTCGCAAATGTCCTGCGTCAGACGTTGCTTTATCACGCACACAGGCCGCTACGCGGACGCGGCGCACTCTGGGTGTCCGTCTTAGTGCTTTAACGTCGAGGCCTAAATGGGGTCCGTTGCCACCTGCGTTGTGCATGCGCACTTCGGGGAGTACGTACTTCGTGTGTTGGTCTCTATTGATCACAAATCAATGCTACGACGGACGTGAAACAGTGTGGCAACACGGACGTGATGACTGCGTTCGTCTAACACTAGCCTTAGGGGTGCTTCCGTTATGAGAGTATTAAATCATGTTCCAATAATTCATATACTCTTACTATTAATCACACCCGGTACTTATTGCCACAGCTGGGTGCAGGTAAGTATCTATAGGGTATTACTCATTCTAGTTAATTACACATAAAGTATACATGTTCCCCATAGATTGACCAGACCAAAATTAGCATTAAAGCTCACCATTAACACATTATTGTCCTTCATAATAATAACAATAATGTGTTAATGGTGAGCTTTAATGCTAATTTTGGTCTGGTCAATCTATGGGGAACATGTATACTTTATGTGTGATTAATTAGAATGAGTAATACCTAGAGATGTGCATTAATTTCGGAAAAATTCGGAATTCGGAACGAAATTCATTAATTTGTATTTCGGAAGTACTCCGAATTAATGAATCGATAGGATCCGAATTTGAAACGAAACTTAATTCGTTATACACTGTGTCATCAAAATAAAAAAAAAATTGAATTTTTTTGTGTTACGGAATTCGAATCGATATTAACTATCGAATTGATTTGATATATCAACTATAGAATTGATCTTAAATTAAAATACATGCAATACAAGTAATAAGTCAGCAAACAACTTTATGAAACAAATTAATTTAGTTTCACAAGCACCTGTCCCTGTTAATTGACTCAAATACTAAATCTGTGAGACAGCTTAATATTTAACCCTAAATTGTCTTTTAACAGCAATATTTGATAAATTGGGGTTTTATTTAGTGATCCAAATTTGAATTTATATCAACTATCGAATGGATCTTAACTTACAAGTATAGTCAGCAAACGACTTTATGAAACAAATTAATTTTGTTTCACTGTTTAATTTGACTCAAATACAGAATCTGTGACACAGCTTAATATTTAACCCTAGATTGACTTTTAACCGCAAAATTTGAATAATTGGGGTTTTATTTAGTGATCCAAAATTCGAATAGATGTCAAATATTGAATTGATATCAAATATTGAATTTGATATCAATTATCAAATTAATAAATGAAATTCGAATCGAAACAAAATTTTGAATCGATCCAAAACGAAATGAAATTTTTCAGCCCTGCACATCCCTAGTAATACCCTATAGATACTTACCTGCATCCAGCTGTGGCAATAAGTACGGGCCGTGATTAATAATAAGTAGAGATGTGCAATTTGCTTCGTTCCGAATCTAATTCAGACGAAAATCACCATTTTTGTGGTGCATTTCCGAAAACGAAATATCGGTCATCTGAAAATTTCAGATCGATCCGAAAATTCGGTGCGATTCGGATCGGTGATTAGGATCGATTCGGATCGATTCGAGTGATTCGGATCAGATCGTTATTTTGTCTTTTATGAGTTATTTTGTTTTTTTATTGGTTATTTAAGAATGGTAAGTAGATTACTAGTACCAATAGAATGAAAACTTCTTTACTTATTATTTTTTTTAGGATTTTCCTAACTTTTTTTAAAGAAACAAGGGTTTTTAACCCATAGGTTTCAATGCAGCATATGAATCCGCACGCTGCTGGGAAGCACCTCTCTGCAGTATAATTAATGCAGCATATGAATCCGCACGCTGCTGAGAAGCACCTCTCTGCGGTATAATTAATGCAGCATATGAATCCGCACTCTGCTGAGAAGCACCTCTCTGCGGTATAATTAATGCAGCATATGAATCCGCACGCTGCTGGGAAGCGCCTCTCTGCGGTATAATTAATGCAGCATATGAATCCACACACTGCTGGGAAGTGTCTCTCTGTAGTATAATTAAAGCAGCATATGAATCCGCACACTGCTGGGAAGCGCCTCTCTGCAGTATAATTAATGCAGCATATGAATCCACACACTGCTGGGAAGTGTCTCTCTGTAGTAAATAATAAAGCAGCATATGAATCCGCACGCTGCTGAGAAGCACCTCTCTGCAGTATAATTAATGCAGCATATGAATCCGCACACTGCTGGGAAGCGCCTCTCTGCAGTATAATTAATGCAGCATATGAATCCGCACGCTGCTGAGAAGCGCCTCTCTGCAGTATAATTAATGCAGCATATGAATCCACACACTGCTGGGAAGTGTCTCTCTGTAGTATAATTAATGCAGCATATGAATCCGCACGCTGCTGAGAAGCGCCTCTCTGCAGTATAATTAATGCAGCATATGAATCCACACACTGCTGGGAAGTGTCTCTCTGTAGTATAATTAATGCAGCATATGAATCCGCACGCTGCTGAGAAGCACCTCTCTGCAGTATAATTAATGCAGCATATGAATCCACACACTGCTGGGAAACGCCTCTCTGCAGTATAATTAATGCAGCATATGAATCTGCACGCTGCTGAGAAGCGCCTCTCTGCAGTATAATTAATGCAGCATATGAATCCGCACGCTGCTGGGAAGCGCCTCTCTGCGGTATAATTAATGCTGCATATGAATCCGCACGCTGCTGGGAAGCTCCTCTCTGCAGTATAATTAATGCAGCATATGAATCTGCACGCTGCTGAGAAGCGCCTCTCTGCAGTATAATTAATGCAGCATATGAATCTGCACGCTGCTGAGAAGCGCCTCTCTGCAGTATAATTAATGCAGCATATGAATCCGCACACTGCTGGGAAGCGCCTCTCTGCGGTATAATTAATGCTGCATATGAATCCGCACGCTGCTGGGAAGCGCCTCTCTGCGGTATAATTAATGCAGCATATGAATCTGCACACTGTGGGGCAGCACCTCTCTGCGGTATAATTAATGCAGCATATGAATCTGCACACTGTGGGGCAGCACCTCTCTGCAGATAGATTCGGGGATTGGGATCGATTCATTTTTCGGATCAGTTAGTTTTTCGTTTTTTATGAGTTATAATTAATGCAGCATGTCCCTATTAAAAGCTGCTTCCTCAGAGTCCTTACTCTCTTTCTCTGTAGGCACATGTCTACTCACTCTAATAATAAATCCATCCATTTAGGCTAGGGTCAGACTGAGGCAGTGCGAACGCGCGTTCTGGCGCACATAATCACGGCCGCACTAGCAGCAGATGCCGGGCAATGACGGCCAATATACGAAGTACGGTCGCACAAAAGTCCGGCCGCGCAACGCAAGTGGAAAATGAACGCATTTTTTCGAGAACGTTAAACCGCTGCTACAGACGTACAGAGTGCGCTGCGGCCGCATAGCAGCGTGTGTGCGTGATTAGGAGATGTCAGACGCTGCTAGTGTGCGGCCAACATAACGTTCAAACAGCCGGATTTCCCTAGACTTCTTTTTCACCCCATCGTCATGAAATACGTCCAGAATTGCGCATCGTCTGACCACTTAAGCGTATTCCGTGAAAAAATGCGTGCGCACGCATCGACGTACATTTTGACGGTGGCCGCAGAAAATGCGCTCATCTGTCCCTAGCCTTAGATCTGACTGCTTTCTACAAAAACAAACAAAAAAACACATATTGCCATCCTGGGATCAAATATCCTAATCCTCCTTTGCAAATATAGGGGGAATATACATCCCAAATGATTCCCTTCTCCTTATCACAGTATATACAGGTCTATATTTATTAAGTAAAGTGTAGCAATGGGGTTATGCAATTATGTCAATCACTTCATGTCCTATTAGGTAGAAGATTTATTTTAGAAGAAGAGTATCTCTGGCAGCTGGTATTGTCCTTTCTCTTATGTGTATTCGATCACGTTGTTTCTTTTCCCAGTAAATGGAAATTAATTGGATCTCATCCATTCAATGTTAGAATTATAATGTTCTCCTGCAATACAGTAAGGAGATGACTAAATACTTAACTCTTACAAATTGAATACTGTACAAACAAGATAAAGTATGAAAAAAATTGAAAAATCAGAAAGGCTGGCTAGAGACACTTTAACCCCTTCCCTACCAAATGCCTTAAATATATACAGAGCCATCCCTCTGTAGGTAAGCCCTTAGTGACAGGCAGAGGGCTCCCACTGCTGGCCAGAAAGAATTACTACATTTACAGTATACGTTGGGCTCCGTGTTTCCATGCAGAGAAATTAGACCTGCAAGCTTTTCAAACAAATTCAAGATTTTGGCGGTCATGTCCAATGTGTTGAAATTTGTCGAGCAGGTTCTGAAGCCCATTTGCCATTGAATTCCATTTCCAATAAACAAAATTCCTTTGCATTGCCCCAGAATATGAGCCTAGGGAGTATACTCGATATCAAGACACCTGCAGTGGCTTTTGAAAACTGTGTATACTTGATAATGGTGGTGAAGAGGATAAAAAGGGCCTAACTAACTGAACTTTCAGCTGCAAGTAGTTAAGATTATGATTTTCCTATGAAATTGGTAAGTGGGAAGAGTGTTAGTTTAACCCCTTCACTACCGAATTTCCGCAAATCCATTGCCTTAACCCCTTGGCTTCAGGAGACATGTGGTGGACGTCATGGTGGTGCACCCCAGCAGGTGGAGGATGTCACCCACATGTCTTGGGTTCCCCACAGCCTCGTGGGAGACCTCTTCGGGTCTGGGGGAATCCACAGTGGTCTGACTTCCTGGAAGTCAGATCATGCCTTGGGACCTCCACCACCCACCGATGTCATCGAGAATGGCCGTGACGACGTCAGAAAGGGTCCTCCCGCCAGCAGGGCAGGAAATCCCAATAGATGAGTTGCAGGGGTCTTTTGGAGCACTGTATCTCCGGAACCATAACAGATAACTAGCCATGTTTGGTATCATTGGAAAGGCCAGGGCATGGTGTCAAACTTCAGTAGGTTTCTTTTAAAAGTAAAATAAATAAGTAAATCAAATCAAAATGTCCTTTCTCTCTTATAATAAAAAAACACACAAACATACAAAAAATATTTAAAAAAATAAATATTTATTTTTCAAAAGCAATTCCATTTGTCACGTATGAAATGAGCAATGCCACTGCCTTTACTCACCTTCTCCTTTCCTACGCCGTGAGCAAGGTCAGTGTTTAATATTAGCAGGGCTATTCAAAGAGAGGTGAAAATCAGGAGAACTGTCAGGAAAAGGGAACAATCTAGACCAAATAGCCGATTTGGAAAGTGAGATAAATGGGAGAATTTTTCTGGTTTGGTTAATTTGACCCAGTATTTTTACTTCTCCAGTCATTCTCCTGAGTTTCACCTTTCTTTGAATAGACCTGTTAGTTTTTTTACAGTTTTGTATAAAATTGCATATTTTCTCCGAAAAATGCAGTAACAGGTTCCCATTTTTTTTAAATAAATTTAAGAGTGCCCCTGTTTGGATGATAAATTGTGGGAAAAATAATTTTACACGCTGTAAATGAATTAAATCTGAATGGATTTTTTTTTTTATAGCATTCTGACAGGACATGACGTATACATATAGGGCCATATTGCATTCCTCGCGCATCGGTTTTGCGCGCACGCATATGCGCATTTGTGCGAGGACAAAACCATTTGCGCAGAACGTCGTATTTCAACGTTCGCGCAAACGATGCGCGTTATTGTTTAACGCGGATGGACTTGCGTGAGCGTGATGAACTGTGTGCGTCCTATACTTAACATTGTGAGCGCAAATGCGTTAGCGGATGGTATTTCAATAAATGCGCAACTTCCTATGAACGACGTTTGCGCGCATAATTTTAACGTCTTTGAAAACTTGGTGTTAACTGCAAATCTGAACGTTCTGGCCGAAACAAAATACACCAGCACGAAAAAAAAATACAGCACAGTATAGTTACACATTCTACACATACCCAAACAAAAAAATTGTGAATTCGTGCATATTTTTTTTACTGCCGCAGCATGTATACTCCGATTTATTTTGACAGGCGCAAAAACATTAGTGAGTCAATTAAAGTGAATTGATGTCAATTAAGCTTCTTAATTCTAATTGTCTGAATCCCGCAAAAAAAACAGTCCGCGCACTGATTTACATGTGCAACGTTACTGCACGTGTATTACACTTCGTTTTGCGCGTTTTTTTACTAACGTTATTTTTTGATGGATGAGAAAATGCATTCAGATCATGTAGCACCCCCTAAAACTAACCCAATAAATCCAATACTCATCTCTCATACCACAACAAAAATGGTGGCCCGATCTGCTGCTTTTGGCTGGAGGGAGCAGAGTGAGACTGGGAAGAAATAGTTCCCAGTCTCCCTCCACCGTCACTCCGTGACAATGTGCATTCTCGCGAGAGTGAGATTAAGAAGGGCTCGCAGGCCGGAAGCGCAACCTTCCATTGAGTCCTATGGACTCCAGGAGGTGATACTCGCGGCGGTGTGGAAGTGCTACCTTGAGTATCCCAGTAATAAGCGTTGCGTTCGGAGGTGTAACGGGCCTACACACTCACTGCCCGTTCATAATGTACTCTGTGTTGTGTTGTTGTGCATTAAGGATGAGACCGAAAACTGGATCACTGCAATCATGGGGTTTAATCCCGTTGTTCTATGCACACGTGCATCTGAATAAAAACACAGCAAAGAGAATATCCACTGTGACATCCACCTTTCCTCCTTGCAGCTCCTCCTGGTCTGAGCACACAGTGTTTTATATTCACATTATCCTATATATATACACAAAAAGAAAATACATAATTATAACAGGAAAATACAAACAAAACATAAAAATAAGAATAAAACAAATCATACCTGAATAAAACACATATAAAACATGGCAATGAGAATATCCACTGTGACATCCACCTGCACAGACCAAGCATTGAGTTAATGGATTACACAGGTTAATCACTTTGTTTTGCTGATATTTTGACACTCAAGGTCCTGTATTATATAAAAGAGCTGTTTTTACTTTGTATATAACTTAAAGTTAAAACTAACACAAAAACAGTTTTACAGGAATTTTAGATGGTTTTATAACTCCTAGTAAATCATAATCTGAGAGCTTTACACACAGCCTACCTTTCCCCTTGCAGCTACTTGTGGTCTGAGCATGCAGCCTGGGCTGACAGAGGAAGAGGTCATACCTATTGCATGTTAGAATCCTCTCAAAACTAGCTGCTCAAAGTAAATACAAAAACTGACCAAAATATTCCTTTGGGAAAGACATCACAATGCAACTGAAGTTTATCCAAATTGAAGGATATTATGCATTATGCATACACATACAGGGTTATTCAAAGAGATCCGAATGGCTGGAGAAAGGTAACCGAACGCTGAAATTCAGTGTTCGGTTACCTTTCTTGGCCATTCGGCTATCCAAATACTGGCGAATTGCCTGCACATACGGTGCCTGTTCGAGGGCAGTGAATCCCCATAGAGAAGCAATGCTTTGGCTATTCAGAGAGCAAAACCCAGCAGTGAAAAGCTGCCGAATTGCCCTGCCATTCGGTGGTTTAATTCGGCAGGTTTATTTGGGCGAATCCCATAGGCTTCAATGTTAAAAATATTCCCGTTTTAATTCAATATCTAATAAACCGTTCATTATAATATTCTGCAGTAAAGAGTCTCTTTATTTATAGATTTTTTAGGATCTTTTAAGCATTTTTTGGGAATATTGCGCCTGCCCTGGAATATTGTGTTAAAATGGGGATGCTACAGGGAAATCTGCATCTGCAGATTTTTCCAGTTAGTGTCCACATGTTAGCGCAAAGAATGGAATAGGGCCCTGAGTGTGGGACTTGAATGTTAGAGTAGATACATATGCAAGGAAGGAATCAACATAAATTTGGGCTTTGGCATGGTGAGCTAGAGGATATGTTAAGTCTTCGAACTGTATTGAAAAGACATTCCAGCACACAATTGAGAAAACAGGGAGATAAGGTTGGAGAGGACAGGTATTTTGACTGTCATCAGCGTAAAGATGGGGCTGAAACCCAACCCAAAAGAGAAAATAAGTTTACAAAGAGAAGATGTGTAAATCGAGTAGGGGCCCAAGGACCAAGACCTGGAAACTCCCAGCATACAGTGGTGGAGAAGGAAGTGAGGTACTAGAGAAAGATACAATATATGAGCAAAGGGTTACAGAGGATATCTAAAAAAATGGAGTGCTTGACACTGTCTACAGCAGCAGAGACGCCAAGAAGAAGGAGTAAAGAGTATTGACCGGTTGTTTACGAAGGCGTTGGGACCATTACTGCTTTAATAAGGGCAGTGTCAGTGAAGTGACTGGGTTGAAAGCCGGATTGCAGTATATCAAGCAGCGAGTTTGCAGATAGAGAGATGAATAGGTGTTTGTAGACAAGTCATTCAAACAGCTTTGATGTGAAGGAAAGAAAAGAAACAGAACAATAGATAAATACAAAGCAAGGTCAAGGAAAGGATTATTTTAGGATGGGTGTAATGAGAAAATACTTGAAGTGGGTTTGAAATATGTTGGTGGAGAGTGACAGATTAAAAGAGATGCAATTCAGATTGAGGTGGAAGGAGTACATTAAAGAGGACTATTAGTGAGACAAAAGGAGGACAGGAACGGAACCACCTTAACCTTTTGTTGAGATTATAAAATTCATCAACGTGGCAGATTGACAGAGAAAAAGAGAATAAAAATGGATTAAGAATGCTTAGAGCAGGTGTAATGGAGTTTCTGGTGGACTTAATTGTATTTTTAAAGCAAATGACAAGGTCATTGCAGCGAGGGAAGGAGGAGGAAGGATGGAGATCTAAGATGGGTGTTGAATTTGGAGATTTGAGTTTGTAGGACAACCTGGACATTAGGCAGGAAACGTAGGAATGGGTAGAGAGGTCAAGGGCAAAGACTTATGATCGTAGGGTACTCTTATAATTGAGAAAGTCAGAGGGTATGATTTTGTCCCGTGACGCCCAGTGAAAGCATTGTTGGAGATAGTAGGTGAGGGCAGTATGCCAAGGTTAAATTTCAGAGCACTTATGTGAAGCCACTGCAATTCAGGGCTGAAATTAGGGTGCTGTGTAAGTGGTCAGTTTCTAGGCTGGGGCAGATGGACCTATCACTAGCAGATCACCTCCATTCCTATATACTGTATGTAATAAATTTGTAGAAATGTAAGAATGTGAACAATTTATTAAAAATTATTAATTAATCAAAATTTTAAGTTGACAGGTTCTTAATGAAGAGTTTTCGAGTAAACATAAACAAAATTAAGAGTGCGTAATAACACAGAACAAGAGACAGAGAGAGAATCAGGACAAGGACACACCACGGTGTATCTGAAGTGCTAGAGTATAATCCAAAATACTTAATTTCCCATTTTTCTTGATCTCCTAGTCCTAAATAGAGATAAGTCACTTTTTCAAAGTGAAACAGGGATTGCAAGTATCATGTTGTGCTTCTAGTTTGAGCATTTCTTACTGTGTTAATAATTAATTGTTTACTTGTATAAGTTGTTATTTGTTGTGTGTTTTTTTTCTTTCTGGCCCCTGACAATTAAGAAATAGAAACCACGTGGTCTAAAAGCCCCGTGAAGCGAACGCTGTGCTATTTTTGCATTATTATAATAATTGAGAAAAATCATTAGCAAGGTTAGAAAGGGAATACATTCATTACAATGTGCATAATAGCACAAACGTGAAATTATTAAATCCTGTTAATCAGGACAGAAAGTCCTCATTACACATTTCTATTCTGGGGTGCAGTGTCCTATAGAGGTCCAACCTTTTATTAACATTTCATGCAAACAAATGAATCTGAGCTGAGCAGTACTTTTTAAATATAATGAATACTTTATTGACCAGGTCAATATACCAGTATAAGATTCCGAAGCTCACTTTAGTCTCGCCTATTTGTTCCTGCCACTTCCAGGAGCATCTGTGGAAACCTCAATGGAATAACTACTGCAGTGACTTTTAAAGGGATACTCCAGGGCAGAAGTCAGCAAATCTTGGCCCTCCAGATGTTTTGGGACTACATCTCCCATAATACTCAGCCACTTATTTGTTTAGAAATTACAGTTCCAAACAACTGGAGGAACATGGTTGATGACCCTCTACTCTACGGTTAAAACAGGAAGGGGCACAGAGGGATTAAATCATATCAATCTCTTTATTTTGGTAGTTTTCCTCTCCCACCAGTCTTTGTGACTCTGTGTTTGAGAAGAGTATTATTTTTCTATCTAATTGGGACTAGTGTACAAGTGAGTGTGTATCGGGTGGTATCACTGTAATGACTCTTTCCCACAAGTCAGCATAGTATTCTCATATTTGCTGTACACCAATTACCTGTAAGAAATGCATGCTTCAGTGTTACTGGTCACTATTAACCCTTTTCCATCAAAAAACGCTGAGGCTAGCCAGTTTCTGTCTGTTAAGGAGCTGCCGGGCCATGTCCTGTTGGTGTCAGGATTAGGGATGAGCTGCCGGGTTAGAATCGGTTTGAAGTTCGATTTGAACATCAGCTGTTCGAAAATTCGCGAACCTCGAACTTTTCGGGACGCTCACGGAAATTTCGAGAATTTTTTTAAAAAAAAAAAATCCAAAAAATGCTTAAACGATCCTAAACAATCTAAAAATAAAGAGACTCTTTACTGCAGAATATAATAATAAACAGTTTATTAGATATTGAATTAAAACAGGAATATTTTTAACATTGAAGCCTATGGGATTCATAAACATTTCCCACTCCTTGTTGGTCAAACATTTCCCACTCCTTGTTGGTCAAACATTTCCCACTCATTGTTGGTCAAACATTTCCCACTCCTTGTTGGTCAAACATTTCCCACTCATTATTGGTCAAACATTTCCCACTCCTTGTTGGTCAAGCATTTCCCACTCATTGTTGGTCAAACATTTCCCATGGCTTCAAATTGTGTTTAAACATGAGCAAAAGTGGTAAAAATGAGCTCAGCGCACAGCGGTGAAATGGCTCAGCACTCAGCAGTGAAAGGGTTAGAAACGTTTTTATTTCATTGTTTCCTGTCCCCCAGGGCAGTACCCGAACCCCCATACACCTTTTATGGCCAATATCTTACATATATGCCCTCTTGGAGGGGACCTTAATTTTCGAACGTTTGAGCCCCATTGACATGTATGGTGTTCGAATTGTGTTCGAGTTCGCAGTCGGGTGTTCGAGTTCGAATACAAACCGAACACGGGGGTGTTCGGCCCATCACTAGTCAGGATCCTCTCCCGGGAGCACGCAGGGAATGACCACAAAAGGAGCTGTGTTGCTGGTATAAAATAACATGGCAGCACCTTTCCTGTTCTGCCTCTGCTTTCCAACCAGTCCTGGTTTTCTGCTCATCCAACCTGAAGAAAGCCTTAGCCCTTCTCTATGTGTCCCATCAGCAGAGGGCTTCTTATTTAAGGTAGTTGCCCCGTTATGGTCTTGCTTCGGTATTGTGCTTCTCGACATGGTGCTATCTGGACTTTGTCTCCTGACAGTTTGTTGCCATGTTCATATCCCTTGACACCCCAGTTCCTGGCATCCCTGGTCCACCCTGTGCTTTAAATGTCCATGTCTTGTTTATATCCTACATGCTTTGTGTCGTGTCTCAAGTGACAATAATTCCTGCTATATGTGTTTGCATAAACTTAATTAAAAGCCTGCATGTTGAATTCAATCTTTCCAGCATCCTGAGCATCTTTATATGCCTCATCCTTGAGCACATACACTGCGGCTGGTGTCCAGTGCTTGCTCTATAAAACGTTGACATTAATGTGGCTTGGTGCAGAGGCAAGCCAGCTGAGAAACCATTGGTCCTCACTGATTCTATGAGAAATATCTGATTGGACGGTGAGCAGTCGCTAAACAGGAAGTGAGGTGCTCAGGGAAAGCAGGAAGAGCTGCTGTAATTACAGGCAGGAGAAATTCAGAGACAAAAAATATAATTACTAATCATTATCAGGTGGTTTTCTGCAGTAGTTATCTTGTACTTTATATAGCAATTATTAAAATTTTGGAACAGTAAACATAATTCTTGATTTCAGACTGTCCCTTTAATCTCTAAGAATTGCAGACGTAAATTGCTGAAATTATATATCTTGCCTTATCTAATAGCTAAATCAGGAAAGTGCAGGATTGACATTAGTGTTAAATCATGCCATGATAATTGGTGTTAAAACGTGTAACAATTTTAAGCATTCTGTAAACAAAACTGGATGCATTTTAAATGGTAATAATGTATCTATATTGCAATTGGATTGTTCTATGAGGCTTTATAGTGAGGATCTTGAGTTTACTGACTTATTGTAGTCTTCGTAAACCATGTGGTATTTTCTAAATATTAAACTCTACCAGTACTTAAACCCAAAAGTATTTCATGTCTTTAATTTCTAATTGGCTCCAATGACTGGCTCCAGTGACTGGCTCCAGACTGGCTCCAGTGACCTCCCCAAGTGGCATCCTAAGTGGACGTTCAGAGTTGATTTCCTGGAGTTGCGGGACTGGAGGAAGGAACTGCAAGGCCCACTTTTTACTCCGGGTAAACACACGTCTATATCATGCTTTCTCTCACGCTTCTGCTCTTTACTTCTACCTTTCTCCTTAAATGGAACTCCTGCCCCTCTACCACCGACCCCTACACTATCTGCATCTCTCCCTCCCTCCTCTCGTCCCACATGATGGCCTCGCATGAGCTCCTTTGTTTCCTCAGAACATGGTCTCCCTCTATCTCTCGTGCTGCCAATCACTCCCACTCCCACAAATCCCATTCCCACCTTCTCTTTCTCACCCTCCTGCTGTTACTCTATTCAGGTGACATATCCCCTAACCCTGGCCCCACAACACATCCAATACTTCCCTCTCATTCTATCTCCATCGCACATAAATCACCTCCCTGCAAGCCCAGCAACCTCATTCCCATAAACCCTCAGCGCCTGTCCTCTTTCTCCTGCACCCTCTGTGTGCAACAAACTCACAGCTGTCCATGACCTCTTCCTTTCAAACTCCTTCAACCTCCTAGCTTTAACTGAAACCTGGCTAACTCCCTCTGACACGGCCTCCGTTGCTGCTCTCTCACATGGCGGTCTACACTTGAGCCATACCCCCAGACCGGGTGAGAGAAATGGTGGCGGGGTCGGAATCCTGCTCTCTCCCACCTGCACCTACCAGCATCTCCCTCCACCCCCATCCCTCTCCTTCTCCTCGTTCGAGACACACTGCATCCGCCTGTTCTCTCCTCTGGCTCTCAGGGTGGCAGTCATCCACCGCCCACCGGGACCAACCTCCCAGTTCTTTGACCACTTTGCTACCTGGCTTTCTCACTTCCTGTCTTCTAATCTTCCATGCCTAATTCTCGGGGACTTCAACATTCCCATTGATGATCCTTCCGCCCCTGCTGCCTCCAAACTTCTTTCACTCACGTCCTCCCTTGGACTCACACAATCCTCCCTCCTCCCTACCCACCGCGATGGTCACGCTATTGACCTTGTCGTTTCCAACCTCTGCTCCATTTCTGAGTTCAACTGTCGCCCTTTCCCCATCTCTGACCACCACCTTCTCTCTTTCAACCTATCTGGACTTCCTAAACACCCTACTCCCCCACCCCGCACACACACTCGCAGAAATCTACATGCTGTGGACCCCCATCAATTCTCCAACCTACTTCACCACCTCCCTCATACCTCATCCTTCACCTGCCCTGATGCTGCCACTAATCACTACAACACTACGCTTATCTCTGCTCTAGACACTCTTGCTCCTCTTCGACTCTGTAAGGCCCCACGCCGCCAGCTTCAGCCCTGGCACACCCTCCAGACTCACTACCTGCAAAGATGCTCCCGCACTGCAGAGCGTGCCTGGAGGAAATCCCGCTCTGAAGCTGATTTTGTTCACTTCAAGTTTATTCTCCGGTCATACACCTCTGCCCTCCACTTGGCCAAACAATCCTTCTTCTCATCTCTTATATCTTCGCTGTCCTCCAACCCTAAACGGCTCTGGTCCACCTTCAACACCCTCCTCTACCCACCTGCACCTCCCCCCACAGCTGCCTTCAGCGCTCAAGACCTGGCAGACTACTTCCTCAGTAAAACTTTAACTATAAGAAGCAACATCCCAACACAAGATAGTTATCTGCCACCTCCACTCCCACAGTTCCCCTCTGCCACCCTCTGCCGCTTCCTCCCAGCCACTGAGGAGGAAGTCAATTCCTTATTGTCCTCCTCACATCTCACCACGTGCCCGCTCGACCCCATTCCCTCACATCTAATTCCTCCCCTCTCCTCCTCCCTCACCCCTGCTCTCACACACATCTTCAACCTATCTCTCTCCACTGGCTCCTTCCCATCCGCCTTCAAACACACGCTAGTTACCCCTTTACTAAAGAAACCATCCCTCGATCCCAACTCTCCATCCAACTACCGCCCTGTATCCCTGCTTCCCTTCACATCAAAGCTCTTAAAAACTAGTCTTCAACCGCCTCTCCCTCTTCCTGTCCTCCAATTCCCTACTTGACCCCCTGCAATCTGGCTTCCGTCCCCTACACTCAACTGAAACTGCCCTCACCAAAGTCACCAACGACCTCCTAACTGCTAAAAAACACGGCCACTATTCTATTCTCATCCTGCTTGACCTCTCGGCTGCTTTTGACACTGTTGACCACCCCCTCCTTCTACAGACCCTCAGCTCTCTGGGTCTCGGTGACACTGCACTTGCTTGGGTTGACTCCTATTTATCCAACAGGTCCTTCTGTGCGTCCTTTGCTGGTAACTCCTCCTCCTCATTGCCTCTATCTGTTGGTGTACCTCAAGGCTCTGTCCTTGGTCCTCTGCTCTTTCCATCTACACCTCCTCCCTGGGCAAAATCATCAACAGCTTTGGCTTTAATTACCACCTCTACGCTGATGACACTCAGATCTACCTCTCTACCCCTGATCTCTCTCCCCCTGTCCTTTCAAAAGTCAGTGACTGTTTATCTGGCATCTCCTCCTGGATGGCCTCCCACCACCTAAAGATCAACATGTCAAAGACTGAGCTCCTACTTATTCCTCCCTCCAATGCCTCCCCACCTCCTGACTTCTCTATCACGGTGGAGGGTATCACCATCTCCCCATCAAACCAAGTTCGCTGTCTTGGAGTTACACTTGACTCCGCTCTTTCCTTCATCCCCCACATCAAGTCTCTTCCTCCTCCTGCCGATACCAACTGCGTAATATTTCCAGAATTCGGCCATTTCGTACCGCTGTCACCACAAAACAACTCATACACGCCCTGGTAATCTCCCGACTCGACTATTGCAATAATCTCTTATCTGGCCTCCCTCTGTCCCGCCTCTCCCCCTACAATCCATCCTGAACGCCTCCGCCAGGCTAATTCACCTCACCCGCCGCTCTGTCTCTGCCGCTCCCCTCTGCGAGTCCCTTCACTGGCTCCCCATCCACTGCAGAATTAAGTTCAAAATCCTTATCCTTAACTACAAAACCCTCACTAACTCAGCTCCCCACTACCTGTCCTCACTAATCACCAAATACACCCCAGCCCGCTCCCTAAGGTCAAACAGTGACCTGCGCCTAGCTTCTCCCCGCATCACCTCTTCCCATGATAGACTGCAGGATTTCTCACGCGCAGCCCCCACTCTCTGGAACGCTCTCCCTCGTACTGTCAGACTTTCCCCTAACTTCTCTTCCTTCAAACGCTCCCTTAAAACGTTCCTATTTAGGGAAGCCTACCACCCAACTCACTGACGCAACCATCAATCACTCTCACCTTACAGTCCTCTCCTCCTGTTTCCAACCCCAACCCTCCCAGATTGTGAGTTCCTACAGGAATAGGGCCCTCATCTCCTCCTGTACTGTTTGTCAAATGTTGTTCAATGTATTGTAACCCTGTCTATACTGTGCTTATTGTACAGCGCTGCGGAATATGCTGGCGCTTTATAAATAAAGAATAATAATAATAATAATAATAATTGGCTGCTTGTTATAGTTAATGGTGGCAACTGTTCTTCGGATACTAAACCTTATCAAAGATTTTTCCAGCACCTTATAAAATTGTTGTACAAATTTTAAGAATAATACTCCAAGGGATCTATGACACTGGTCAAACTACACTATTTAATTTACGGTCACTTTCTATTTGAACCAATAAAATCACCAACTAGGTCCGCCCCGGCTTTTAGGCAAGTCAAGCAAATGCCTAATGAGCTAACATTGTCCTGGACCAAAGATTTACAGGGCAGACAGAAGGATCAGTCCAGCTTGCACATGTAGCTATAGTGCAGAGATGTACTGGTCAGTGGTGCGGTCAAAAGACCACTTAGAGGGGTGTGGCCAGCCACGGAGATGAACAGACGTGTCCTGGCAGAGCTCCGCTTTCCCCTCTGCCGAGAGTGATTTTACTGTTTATTCCTGCCTCATCTCGTCACCATTGGCTCCTCCATGGAGGGTCATAGGGTGGTGTGTTCCGGAGCCCTTTTAATCCCCCCTCCGGACCCGCGATTCAAGCTCCTGCTACAATTACCATTGAGGCCTGGTATGCATGTGAAACCTGGTCCTCGCATCAAGGTACGCTACTCTCTGATGGGACGGAAATCTAAGTTCAGTGGAGTGATGGAGGGCCGCCACACTCCTGACATTCGACTCTCACTGAGTGGCGTACCAGAGTGGTGGTTACATCAATAGCGGCCTCTGGACCCCGGAGAGGCAGGGCCACAGGAGGTTCTAACTCCTAGCGTCTCGTCTGTTGTCCTACATGTTCTGGCCAAGATGGATGATGGCGACTTATTGGCTGCGAAGCGGGACATTCACTCCTTGCTAGCTGCCCCAGATGTTTCTGACATGCTGACCTTCAAGCCCTGAACACGACCCTCACTACTACCCAGGCTCAGATGTCTAATGTACAAGTGCGCATGCAGGAGATTGAGTGGGTACAGGCCGCTACCTCTTCTCAATTGCGGGCGCTACAGACCAAAGTGGGGAGCTTGCAGGCTGCTGTAGTGAATCTGTAAACCCGTCATCGGTGAAAAAATCTTAAACTGTGTGGCATGCCGGGGTCGGTGCCGTGCCGGACTCCTCTTTATTGCCCTACATTACTCGTTTTCTGCTGGCCGTCCTTCAATGTTCTTTTGATGTTTCAATGATCTTTCGACGATGTTCAGAATCCGTTGCTCTCAGCTATCCAGATAAGGAAGGCGGCCATGGCACCTACAGGTGTCCCTCGTGATGTTATCATGGTTGTCTGGAACATTTGCCTAGATACGATGTTGTTGGACGTGGCCCTGCGGCGTTTGCTACCAGTGGGGAGTGCTCGGCACCTTATTGATTTCCCATGTTGACGGGCACACTTTCTCGGTGACTACAGTGGAGGATGCGATCACCCACCTCAGGACTTTGGGCCTGGCTCCCAAGGCCCTGGGTAGCATTGGGAGCAGTGGCGTCACTAGGGTTGGTGTCACCCGGTGCGGTAATTTATGGTGTCACCCCCCCCCCCCGAGTTTTACAGATTTGTTTTTTAACTATTCTTACTCCTAAATCAGTACTCCCATATAACACTGAATGCTCATACACACAGCGCATATTACTGTGAGGTTTATTGCTGTGGAGCTTTCTCATATGCTCACATAAATTTTTGCCAACTGCCAGCAAGTACATTGCCTGTTCGAAGGCAGTGAAAGCACACATGGATATATATTGCCCCCAGCAGCTCTGGATATATTGCCCCCAGCAGCTCTGGATTAGACTGGATATATATTGCCCCCAGCAGCTCACCCATGGATATATATTGCCCCCAGCTCACATATGGATATATTGCCCCAGTTCACAGTTATATATTGCCCCCAGCAGCTCACCCATGGATATATATTGCCCCAGCTCACATATGGATATATTGCGCCTCAGCTCACATATGGATATATTGCGCCTCAGCTCACACATGGATATATTGCCCCAGACCAGCTCATACATGGATATATTGCCCCAGACCAGCTCACACATGGCTATTGCCCCAGCTCTCATGGATACTGCCCCCAGCACACATGGATATGCCCCAGCTCCTCTCATGGATATTGCCCCAGCTCCTCTCATGGATATTGCCCCAGCTCCTCTCATGGATATTGCCCCAGCTCCTCTCATGGATATACTGCCCCAGCTCCTCTCATGGATATACTGCCCCAGCTCCTCTCATGGATATACTGCCCCAGCTGCTCTCATTGATAATGCCCCAGCTGCTCTCATGGATATACTGCCCCAGCTGCTCTCATGGATAATGCCCCAGCTCCTCTCATGGATATGCCCCAGCACATGGATATGCCCCAGCTCATGGATATACTGCCCCAGCTCATGGATATACTGCCCCCAGCTCAAGGATATACTGCCCCAGCTGCTCTCATTGATAATGCCCCAGCTGCTCTCATGGATTTTGCCCCAGCACATGGATATGCCCCAGCTCATGGATACTGCCCCAGCTCATGGATAATGCCCCAGCTCATGGATATACTGCCCCAGCTCATGGATGCCCCAGCTCATGGATATACTGCCCCCAGCACATGGAATGCCCCAGCACATGGATACTGCCTCCAGCACACATGGATATGCCCCAGCACCTCATGGATATGCCCCAGCACCTCATGGATATGCCCCCAGCACATGGAATGCCCCAGCACATGGATATGCCCCAGCACCTCATGGATACGCCCCAGCTCACTCATGGATATGCCCCAGCTCACTCATGGATATGCCCCAGCAGCTCATGGATATGCCCCAGCTCACTCATTGATATGCCCAGCTCCTCATGGATATGCCCCAGCACCTCATGGAATGCCCCAGCTCACTCATGGAATGACCCAGCTCCTCATGGAATGCCCCAGCTCCTCATGAAATGCCCCAGCAGCTCATGGAATGCCCCAGCTCACTCATGGAATGCCCCAGCTCACTCATGGAATGCCCCAGCTCCTCATGGAATGCCCCAGCAGCTCATGGAATGCCCCAGCTCACTCATGGAATGCCCCAGCTCCTCATGGAATGCCCCAGCTCCTCATGGATATGCCCCAGCTCCTCATGGAATTCCCCAGCTCACTCATGGAATGCCCCAGCTCACTCATGGAATGCCCCAGCTCCTCATGGAATGCCCCAGCAGCTCATGGAATGCCCCAGCTCACTCATGGAATGCCCCAGCTCCTCATGGAATGCCCCAGCAGCTCATGGAATGCCCCAGCTCACTCATGGAATGCCCCAGCTCCTCATGGAATGCCCCAGCTCACTCATGGAATGCCCCAGCTCCTCATGGAATGCCCCAGCTCCTCATGGAATGCCCCAGCAGATCATGGAATGCCCCAGCTCACTCATGGAATGCCCCAGCTCACTCATGGAATGCCCCAGCTCCTCATGGAATGCCCCAGCTCCTCATGGAATGCCCCAGCTCACTCATGGAATGCCCCAGCTCCTCATGGAATGCCCCAGCTCACTCATGGAATGCCCCAGCTCCTCATGGAATGCCCCAGCTCCTCATGGAATGCCCCAGCAGATCATGGAATGCCCCAGCTCACTCATGGAATGCCCCAGCTCACTCATGGAATGCCCCAGCTCCTCATGGAATGCCCCAGCTCCTCATGGAATGCCCCAGCAGCTCATGGAATGCCCCAGCTCACTCATGGAATGCCCCAGCTCACTCATGGAATGCCCCAGCTCCTCATGGAATGCCCCAGCAGCTCATGGAATGCCCCAGCTCATTCAAGGAATGTCCCAGCTCACTCATGGAATGCCCCAGCTCACTCATGGAATGCCCCAGCTCCTCATGGAATGCCCCAGCTCACTCATGGAATGCTCCAGCTCCTCATGGAATGCCCCAGCTCCTCATGGAATGCCCCAGCAGCTCAAGGAATGCCCCAGCTCACTCATGGAATGCCCCAGCTCACTCATGGAATGCCCCAGCAGCTCATGGAATGCCCCAGCTCACTCATGGAATGCCCCAGCTCACTCATGGAATGCCCCAGCTCCTCATGGAATGCCCCAGCTCACTCATGGAATGCCCCAGCTCACTCATGGAATGCCCCAGCTCCTCATGGAATGCCCCAGCTCCTCATGGAATGCCCCAGCAGATCATGGAATGCCCCAGCTCACTCATGGAATGCCCCAGCTCCTCATGGAATGCCCCAGCTCCTCATGGAATGCCCCAGCAGCTCATGGAATGCCCCAGCTCACTCATGGAATGCCCCAGCTCCTCATGGAATGCCCCAGCTCCTCATGGATATGCCCCAGCTCCTCATGGAATTCCCCAGCTCACTCATGGAATGCCCCAGCTCACTCATGGAATGCCCCAGCTCCTCATGGAATGCCCCAGCAGCTCATGGAATGCCCCAGCTCACTCATGGAATGCCCCAGCTCCTCATGGAATGCCCCAGCAGCTCATGGAATGCCCCAGCTCACTCATGGAATGCCCCCAGCTCCTCATGGAATGCCCCAGCTCACTCATGGAATGCCCCAGCTCCTCATGGAATGCCCCAGCTCCTCATGGAATGCCCCAGCAGATCATGGAATGCCCCAGCTCACTCATGGAATGCCCCAGCTCACTCATGGAATGCCCCAGCTCCTCATGGAATGCCCCAGCTCCTCATGGAATGCCCCAGCAGCTCATGGAATGCCCCAGCTCACTCATGGAATGCCCCAGCTCACTCATGGAATGCCCCAGCTCCTCATGGAATGCCCCAGCAGCTCATGGAATGCCCCAGCTCATTCAAGGAATGTCCCAGCTCACTCATGGAATGCCCCAGCTCACTCATGGAATGCCCCAGCTCCTCATGGAATGCCCCAGCTCACTCATGGAATGCTCCAGCTCCTCATGGAATGCCCCAGCTCCTCATGGAATGCCCCAGCAGCTCAAGGAATGCCCCAGCTCACTCATGGAATGCCCCAGCTCACTCATGGAATGCCCCAGCAGCTCATGGAATGCCCCAGCTCACTCATGGAATGCCCCAGCTCACTCATGGAATGCCCCAGCTCCTCATGGAATGCCCCAGCTCACTCATGGAATGCCCCAGCTCACTCATGGAATGCCCCAGCTCCTCATGGAATGCCCCAGCTCCTCATGGAATGCCCCAGCAGATCATGGAATGCCCCAGCTCACTCATGGAATGCCCCAGCTCACTCATGGAATGCCCCAGCTCACTCATGGAATGCCCCAGCTCCTCATGGAATGCCCCAGCTCCTCATGGAATGCCCCAGCAGCTCATGGAATGCCCCAGCTCACTCATGGAATGCCCCAGCTCCTCATGGAATGCCCCAGCTCCTCATGGATATGCCCCAGCTCCTCATGGAATGCCACAGCTCACTCATTGGAATGCCCCAGCTCACTCATGGAATGCCCCAGCTCACTCATGGAATGCCCCAGCTCCTCATGGAATGCCCCAGCAGATCATGGAATGCCCCAGCTCACTCATGGAATGCCCCAGCTCACTCATGGAATGCCCCAGCTCACTCATGGAATGCCCCAGCTCCTCATGGAATGCCCCAGCTCCTCATGGAATGCCCCCAGCTCACTCATGGAATGCCCCAGCTCACTCATGGAATGCCCCAGCTCACTCATGGAATGCCCCAGCTCACTAGCTCAGTCACGTGTCAATCCGGGGCGGGTGCTGGACTGGTGACGTGGTCACATCACATGGTGAGTGTCACATGGCCGAGAAATCAAGCAGGAGGCGCCACATTGTCTCTGGCTCTGCTGCACACAGTGCAGCAGCCTGTGCCCTGCTTTGTGCTCAGCTCTGCTGCTGCGCAGCTGAGCAGCCTGCCACCAGTCAGTGTCATGACTCATGAGTGAGTGCTGTGGCTAAGTCCGCTGGCCTGCTGCGAGTGCGTGCGCACGCCACTCGCACAGCGTCAGCGGCACAGTCACACTGCACTCAAGACTGACTGAGAGAGACACTGAAGAGAAGACACTGTCATTTTTCAGACTCCGGTGAGTGAGTGAAAATAAATGGTGTGATGTGATTGTGCCTGCCCGTGCCCTGCCCCTGCCTGCCCTCATCTTCATGCCCTGCCAGTGCCTGCAGCCAGTGCCACTGCCTAGTGCCTAGTATGCCCAGGCCAGGCAGGGCCCAGTGCCCACCCAGTGACTCCACGGTCCTCCTCAGCAGCAGCAGCAGCTCAGTCTGACTCTGCTCAGACCGCTCAGTCTGCCATCTGTGTGAGTGTGTCATCCTTCCATCTGTTGATCGGGCCGAGCGGCCGCCCGAGCCGAGTCTCTCCTCGAGACGAGTGAGACGACAGTCCATGTCTCCATCCATGATCATGTCTCCGTGATCATTGTAATGTCATCATGATCAGATTCCAGCCCAAGCAGGCCCCCCTTATTTTCAGTCATTGCCCCTCCCGAGACTAGGCTCTGGATCCGCCCCTGGACCCGGGGGTTTTACTGCCCCCTTCCCCTTTTTTTTTTGTGGAGCAGGGTTGTACCGCAGGCGAGCCATTAGGCTGTCACCTAGGCTTTCACTGCCTTTTGGCTCTGAGGTGGTCCTTTTCCCATGGCCTCCTGCTCTGCCCTTTAGACCTTTGAAGAAGTCTGGGGGTGTGTCTCCGGGAGCCATTTCTCCTCTGAATGGGTGCTCACCCCCATCTCCCCCTTTTTTGACCCCCTGCCCCCTCCCACGATGATTGCGGCTGCATTGCTGTTTCCTACTCTGTTTTTTCTTTTTGTTGTTTATTTTCGGCTCTGCATGACCGATTCAATTATCCTGGCTGATCAGCTGGATTGTACGTTATGTGTACTTCTTCAATAAATATATTGAATTAAAAAAAAGAAAGACCACTTAGACTGGCTCAATGCAATCTTTCTAATGTGGTCTAGGGCAGGGGTTCAGAACCCTGGTTTCTCAGGTACCTCTAATTGACTAGGTTTGCCAAATATCTCAAGCACAGCACAGGTAATATGATTTGCTGCTCCGTGATTGCAAACTGCAGTCTGCATTTTCCCAATCCTTAAAACCTGGCCTGTTAGGGGTACCTGAGGACCAGGGTTGGGAACCACTGGTACCCCTAAAAGGCCAGGTTTGCACAGGTGATATGATTTGCTGCTCAGTGATTGCAAACTGCAGTCTACATTTCCCCAATCCTTAAAACCTGGCCTGTTAGGGGTAACTGTGAACAAGGGTTGGGAATCACTGCTCTAGGAAATCGCAGCACGACCACCTGTGATTCCTTCTTTTACCTTAAAACATTTCAAATGTATTCTATTTATTTATTATGATGAGATAAATGGTATGTGTAGACATTAATGAAAACTGTAAAACAGTGTAAGCCATTCTAATGTCATACTTTTTGTATTATGTGTGTTATCATTAGTGCATCAATATTATTTTTGAGTCTGGAAAGATGCCCTCATATTTCTTTTTCATGCCATTTCCATAATTATATCCTGATTATATGCCCGTTTTGTTTTCTCCATGCTCAGGGAAGGTGTTTGTTGAAATACCTTATGTTGGATTATGTTCTAATTAAGTTATCATCGTCTTATAAATTAAATTACACAACTCTGTGAAATACCTATTATCCGATATAAATGATGCTCAATTTACATTTTCTCATTGCACTCTATGATGGAACAAGAGTTTCTTTCTATAATTTACAAGATGAAATGAATAACATAAAGACAAGCCAGGACACAAAATGTGCTATTTACATGATAATATGAAGGCAGAGCTACCTCTTGGTTATCATTCAAATACATGTTATTCGCTGATGTATCAAAGTAACAAACACTTTGTATGCAAGGACACCAACTGACCTAGATTTCTTTATGGAATCAGTATAATATCAGCTTCTTTCTGGTTTGTGTCAAAAAATAGCTTGTCCTGTATGGCTATTCAAATATATTGGACCCTACTCCAGTGGAACTGTACACGTAACGGATGGAGGCATTAACATTTATGACTGCACTTATAAATTTAAAGGCTTGAGTCTCTATTCTAGCCAAACCATTCATCAAATTTGTGTGTTGAAACCTACACAAGCCTACCGTACTTGGTGGGCTCAATACTTCCCATGGGATATGCAAGTCGATAATAATAGAAACATAGAAACATAGAAAAATGTCGGCAGATAAGAACCTTTCGGCCCATCTAGTCTGCCCAATTACATGGATACTTTACCTGGATTTATCTTTTGTTTAGGATAGCCTTATGCCTATCCCATGCCTGCTTAAATTCAATTACTGTTTTGGCCTCAACCACTTCAACTGGAAGGCTGTTCCATGTATCCACCACCCTCTCAGTAAAATAATGCTTCCTGATGGTACTTTTAAACCTTTGCCCCTCTAATCTAAGACTATGTACTAGAGCCAGAGCCTCAAACTATTTCATGATGTAGCCAGTTGTGCACAAACTCCCAGAGTTTAATGGTGCCTGAAACCTAGTGTTAACTCATAAAGTAGAAAACCTGTTACTGGGGTGGATTAGGACCCTATCAAACAAATCCCCTAGAGCGGTGGTTCCCAAACCTGATCCTCAAGTACCCCTAACAGCAGAGGCGGCTCTCTAATTGGGCTAAATAGGTGTGTGCCCAAGGCCTCACTCTCACTGGGGCCTCAGACGATGAAATTCTTGTAAAATGCCATTATATGACATTGCACACAAATACACTCCTACATTCACATACACTTTTTGTACCAAAAGAACTGAAATAAACCTAATAATTCAAATTTATTGGGTTGAGTTGTAAATTTTGTACACAGGAAGACTAGCCACATATTTCAGCTTGGCCTAAGGCCTCACTAACCCTAGAGCCGCCCCTGCCTAACGGGCCAGGTTTTAAGGATTACCTTGGGGAAATTCTGACTGAATTCTGCAATCACTGAGCAGCAAATCATATCACCTCTGCAGATATCTGGCAAACCTGGCCTGTTGGGTGTACTTGAGAACCAGGGTTGGGAACCACTGCCCTGGCACCTTCTTGTTGTTAGTTGTGAAGTCGTGTCTGACCCATTGCGAGTCCGACCCCATGGAATACTTCCCTCTAGGCCTTCCTGTCCTCTACCATCTTCAGGAGTCCATGTAAGCTCACGCCTACTGCTTCAGTGACTCCGTCCAGCCACCTCATACTGTTCTCCCCTTCTTCTTTTGCCCTTAATCTTTCTCAACATTAGGCTCTTCTGCAGCGAGTCCTTCCTTCTCATTAGGTGACCAACATATATGAGTTTCATCTTCTAGTGCCTACAGGAGATTATATGGCAATGGATCCCAGTGTAATGTTGGTCCAGCTCTCAGACAATTATATTCTGCTAATTTGTCAAATATGACAAAATCTTTGTAGATTCCGAGAGGTGATGCAGAAGATACTGCCAAATGTTCCTGCACCCGGGTTACTAGGATATATCTTTATCGGCGGCAGGTCTGATGCCACGTGCAGAAATTAATAGAGACTGAACCGTGCACAGCTCATCTGCTTATATAAAATACTGTAAGATAAACCTGAGCCCAAGGCATTAATGCACACTAATACCTGGAATGACTAGGATGCTGTGATGCTTCCTTAATATACAGGATTATTCAGAGAGAGGTGAAAACCAGGAGAATGACTGGAGCAGTGAAACTTCTAGGTCAAAATATCCAAACCAGAAAAATTCTCCCATTTATCTCACTTTCCAAATCGCCTATTTGGTCTAGACTGTTCATTCTCCTGCCAATTCTCCTTGTTTTCACCACCCTCTGAATAACCCTGATAGTGTCCAGGATCTTTTAACCCCTTCCCAACCACGGATGTACCATGTACATTTGTACCGCTGGAAAGGTGAGAGTCTTCCCTTTTCAGCGGTATGCATCTGTAACCGTTTCTCTGCCGGATCACGATTCAAACCTGGAGGTGGCTGACATCTTGGATGTCAGCCAAGCCTCCGGGTCACCCCCCACCCTCTGACATCCTCCCCATATGTGTGAGGAGGTCAGTGGGCCAGTTAACACCCTTTCTTCCATGTAGAGATAGGGAGGATCGTTTGGCTCCCCGTATCCCCTGATCCATGTCAGCTAGAGGGTCATGTTTTATATCATTGGAGAGGCCTGATCATGGCCTTTCCAATGATACCAAAAATAACCAGGTTTGCAAAAATCTATTTTAAAAAATGAATAATATAATAAAATAAAAATGTAAAAATGTTTTTTTTTTTAAAAAAAAAATTGTCTGGGGGGGGGGATTACTGAAATAGGACCTAGGCTGGTATTTAAACATGATGAGCATAAAACGGTCAGAATGAGATCAGCTCATAGAGCTGAAATGGCTCAGCAGTGAAGGGGAAAAAAAGCAAAACCATGTAAAAATTGGGTATTTTTATTCTCGGGGCAAAATTTTTAAACTATTTAGCTGGAGTCTTTTTTGGCGGTTGTAGATTTTTTGGATTAAATGTCAAAAAAGTGTGTTTTTTCCACTTTTTCCTCATATTTCAGATTTCTTTTATAGTAAATTATACTATATGATGGAAATAATGGTATCTTTAGAAAGTCCATTTAATGGCGTGAAAAACGGTGTATAATATGTGTGGGTTGCATAAACGAGTAAGAGGAAAATTAGAACTAAACACAAACAGCGCAGAAATGTAAAAAAAAAGCAGCGAGCACTATAGGACGGACTTTTGTAAAATAGCCCAGTCACTAAGGGGTTAAAATAACGTGGCTGACCTAGGAGACTTTGCCCAGAGCACCATTTCCAAGATTCCATACTACTTTTTAAGAGCAATGCGGGACAAATGTCAGCAATGCATTCGATTCCCTACCACCCCACAGGTAGGGCAGGACATGAAATCAGGGTTTTTTCGAATTTGGGCCGATTTCCATTGTGTTGGGGACAATCTGTTGTATTCCTAGAGTTCAGCACTCAATTGCAAGACACACAGGTATAAGCAAATACGAAGCACTTCTAGTGCTTTTATGGAGAAAAAAATTCATATGGTAATGAAGGGATTAATACAATTTAACAAGAGGCTACATTCCTTTAATTGGGGATATGTCTGTATGTAAACACCTTCATACATTTATAGTCGCAATCACACAGTAAACATTATGATGCCTGTTTATGTACTGATACAAGAGGATTATTGTGAAGTGTGTATTTTTCTGCCGTTGTTGCATATCATTTATAGAAGTTGACTAAAGTGCAGGGAGAGAAGGCTTTGATGCATGTCGTTTATAGAGTCCATAATGTCTCACCTTTTTATTCGATGTTCTTATGGAACCCTCTTTACTTCTCCTTTGATAATTTCTTTTATATACAGAAACTAGGGATGTGCGTTTCGGGTTTCGGAATTTCGGAATTTTCACGAAATTTCACGATTCGTGTTTTCGGATGCGGCCGATTTTCCGAAAATATTTCGATCCGAAAATGGCAGATCCGAAAAGTTTTCCGAGCCGAAACTAAATAATTTCGGAATTTTCGAATGGACTTGAAATGTGTCAAATCGAAATTTATTGCTTTGAAACGAGTGGAAACAGACGTTCCGAAAAAACGAAAATTTCCGAAATCACGAAAAGTCGATACAAAAAACGAGCAAAGTGACACGAAAATACGAAAAATGGTCGATATTCCGAAAACATGTACAATTCTGAAAAACGAAAATTTCCGAAATCACGAAAAGTCGATACAAAAAATGAGCTAAGTGACACGAAAATACGAAAAATGGTCGATATTCCGAAAAAAAAATGTACACGAAAAACGAGTCGAGCAGAACCGAAACAGAAATCGGTCAAAACGAGCCGAATCGAAAAGTTTAAACATCCAAAAAATCGAATCGAATCGAACCGAAAAAAAAATCGCGATTATCACGCGACTCTTCTCAGTAAGAGGAATAGAATACAAACAATCAGGTTTCAAACAAAACACATTACACGGGGAAAAAAGTGTCAACAACATGTAAATAAATTGACCTCGCTTCATCCCATTTGTTAATCGGAAGATACACTGCATTCCATGTTTTTCTATATCTACGTGTCGTTGATCGAGAAATGCGCGATGCCAGAGACCGCCTTCAGAGTTTTCATTGTTTTTTGTTTTTTTTTATCAATTAACATTTTTCAATTTACATTGCAAAGAATAAAAAGTAATTATTTTAACCAAGAACTCTTCCTCTTGCTACAACACATGGTAAGTATCCGCATGCTGAAAAGTTGAATTCCTTCTGTCTGTGTCTTTGAAGGGCTGTTCTATTCCCCTATTGGTTATATTGTCGACATTCAAGTTCATTTGCTTTGTGTTTAATTAAAATGCATCTGTTTGAATCCTTATTACGTTTCATATATTGTGCGCCCATCAGCACTGAAACAATCCCGGAGCCTGTTCCTAATGAAGGATTCGATCAGCCTCGGGGATGCTGCTGCTTACTGAGTACGGCTATATCTTTCATTTCTCTAAATGAGACAGTTTTTAATAATTGTTTTGTACGATAGTTGAAAGATCACATAATTTAGCTTTATTAACATTACACGGCGAGACGTCGGAGGCTTCTGTTTACTAATGTGTCGTTTGTGCAAATCAGCAGCTTTAACAAACTGTGCATAGTCACAGTGAGAGGCCATGACGTCAAACTCTTCCAACTAAGGCTGGGGTCAGACTAACGCATTTTTAACGTGCGTTTAGGCGCACTTAATCACGGCCACAGTAGCAGCAAATGACGGCAATGACGGCCAATATACGAAGTCCGGCCGCACAACGCAAGTGGAAAATGAACGCATTTTTTAGAGGACGCAGACGTACAGAGTGCGCTGCGGTGGCATAGCGGCGTGTGTGCGTGATTAGGAGATGTCAGACGCAGCTAATGTCCAGCCTACGTAACGTTCAGACGCAAAAAGTGTTTTATTGACGATCCGTAAAAAATCACGCACGAAAATGCGCGTCGTCTGACCGTTTTCACGCATTCTCGTGAAAAAATACGTCAATGCGTTCGGACGCACTTTTTGACGGTCGCTGCGAATAATGCGTTCGTTAGACCCTAGCCTAAGGCCTTTAGAGATGTGCAATTCGTTTCATTCCGAATCCAAATTCGGACGAAAATCACCATTTTTGCATATCGGGAGCATTTCCGAAAACAAAATATCAGCCATCTGAAAATTTCAGATCGATCCAAAATTTCAGCGTGATTCGGATCGATACGGCTCAATTCGGGTGATTCGGATCAGTTGGTTTTTCCCTTTTTTAGGAGTTATTTCGTTCTTATTGCTTATTTAAGAATGGGAAGTAGATTACTACCAATAGAATGAAAGTTTCTTCACCTATTCAGGCCCCTATTACATTCTTTGCGCAATTTTATTGCGCATCGTCCAGCGTTATTGTGCGAAAATTAACGTGGTATTCCGTTCCGAATGCATTTTCTCATCCGTCAAAAAATAACGTTCATAAAAATGACACGCAAAACGAAGTGTAATAAGCGCGCAGTAACGTTGCGCACATAAATCTGTGTGCGGACTGTTTTTTTCGCGGGATTCAGCCAATCAGAATTAAGAACCTTAACCACTTCAATGCTAAGGACGCGCTCAGCGCGTCCTCAGCATTGCCCCTGGTATGCGGAGGACGCGCTGAGCGCGTCCTCGCATTGGGGTCAGCGTTCGGCCGGGTTCCGGCCGATCGCTGGCCCCTCCGGTGCGGGCTGACATCCTGGATGTCAGCCCGGCATCCGGAGCAGTGGCCGCCATTATTATGTGTCATCGCGCCCCCGCGATGACACATAATTCAGGCGCCCCCCCCGCATGTGCGGAGGAGGCGCCTGAAAGGGAGGGGGGGGAGGTCCTTCGGACCTCTCTCCCTCCCGATCGGCGGCTCACAGGGGCTTAACCCAGGCATCATTTGGAAGGGCACAGCCTGCCCTTCCAAATGATGCCTGGCATTAACCCCTGGGAGCTGGATCGCAAATCGGCGCTGAAAAGCGCCGATTTGCGATCCTTCCCGGGAGCTGGCCGACATCTTGGATGTCGGCCAAGCTTCGGGAACTCCCCAGAGGACTGGCGTCATCGTGCGCAGCACGATGACGCCAGTCCTAGCATTAACCCCTAACTGCCACGAACTGTGGAGATAGGGAGTTCCAATGAACTCCCTATCTCCCGATCCGTGGCAGTTAGGGGTTAAATTTGATATCGTTGGATCGGCCAGAGCATGGCCGTTCCAACGATACCAAACATGAAAGTAAAAAAAAATGTAAAAAAAAAATAAAATAAAAAAATAAAATAAAAAAAAATTTAAAAAAAAATTTTAAAAAAAAAAATAAACACTTTTTTTTTTTTTTGTTTTGTTTTGTTAATGCAGCAATATTGTTCCCATTTCAATTATAATGTGAACAATGATGCTGCATTAACGATTTTTGTATGCGGTGCGTTTGTTAAAAATGGTGTCATTTTCCCCAAAAAAAAATGTAACGAGACCCCATCTCTAATTTTTTTAACAAGCGCACCCCATACAAAATATAACCGCAATTGCTCGCATGTTAAAATGTGGAAAAAAACACTTTACACGCTGTAAATTATTGAAAATACATATTTTATTGCATTTTTTGTTATAATATACAAACATGACATAACGTATACATATAATAATGACATATTATGAATCTACCGAGTCTGACGGAAAGAACGATATATAATATGTCGATGTCATATACTAAAATAAGCCTTCAAAACAGGTTTAAACATGATGCGCAAAACAGGTAAAAAATGACCTCAGCACAGGGGCGGGAAAAACCTCAGCAGCGAAAGGGTTAATTGACATCAATTTACCTTAATTGACCCACTTAAGTTTTTGCGCCTGTCAAAGTAAATCTGAGTATACATGCTGCAGCAATAAAAAAAATATGCACGAATTCACACTTTTTTTGTTTGGGTATGTGTAGAATGTGTAACTATACCGTGCTGTATTTTTTTTTGTGCTGGTGTTTTTAGTTTCGGCCAGAACGTTCCGATTTGCAGTTACCACCAGCTTTTCAAAGATGTTAAAATTATGCGCGCAAACATCGTTCGTAAAAAGATGCGCATTGATTGAAATACCATCCGCGTACCAGCGCACGAACGAATTTGCGCTCACAATGTTAAGCATAGGACGCGCACAGTTGATCACGCTCGCGCAGGTCCATCTGCGTTAAACGATAACGCACATCATTTGCGCGAACGTTGTAATACAACGTTCAGCGCAAAATGTTTTGCCCCTCGCGCAAATGCACATTTGCGCACGCAAAATGCACTGTGCGAAGAATGTACAAGGCTTTTAAACCCATAGTTTTCAATGCAGCATATGAATCCACACACTGCGTGGAAGCGCCTCTCTGTGGTATAATTAATGCAGCATATGAATATGCACACTGCGGGGAAGCGCCTCTCTGCGGTATAATTAATGCAGGACTTGAATCCACACACTGCTGGGATGCACCTCTATGCAGTATAATTAATGCAGCATATGAATCCACACACTGCGGGGAAGCGCCTCTCTGCAGTATAATTAATGCAGCATATGAATCCACACACTGCTGGGAAGCGCCTCTCTGCAGTATAATTAATGCAGGATATGAATCCACACACTGCTGGGAAGTGCCTCTCTGCAGTATAATTAATGCAGCATATGAATCCGCACACTGCTGGGAAGTGCCTCTCTGCATTATATTAATGCAGCATATGAATCCGCACACTGCTGGGAAGTGCCTCTCTGCAGTATAATTAATGCAGCATATGAATCCGCACACTGGGAAAGTGCCTCTCTGCATTATAATTAATGCAGCATATGAATCCGCACACTGCTGGGAAGTGCCTCTCTGCAGTATAATTAATGCAGCATATGAATCCACACACTGCTGGGAAGTGTCTCTCTCCAGTATAATTAATGCAGCATATGATTCCGCACACTGCTGGGAAGCGCCTCTCTGCAGTATAATTAATGCAGGATATGAATCCACACACTGCTGGAAGTGCCTCTCTGCAGTATAATTACTGCAGCATATGAATCCACACACTGCTGGGAAGTGCCTCTCTGCAGTATAATTAATGCAGCATATGAATACGCACACTGCTGGGAAGTGTCTCTCTCCAGTATAATTAATGCAGCATATGATTCCGCACACTGCTGGGAAGCGCCTCTCTGCAGTATAATTAATGCAGCATATGAATCCGCACACTGCTGGGAAGTGCCTCTCTGCAGTATAATTAATGCAGCATATGAATCCGCACACTGCTGGGAAGTGCCTCTCTGCATTATAATTAATGCAGCATATGAATCCCCACACTGCTGGGAAGCGCCTCTCTGCATTATAATTAATGCAGCATATGAATCCACACACTGCTGGGAAGTGCCTCTCTGCAGTATAATTAATGCAGCATATGAATCCGCACACTGCTGGGAAGCGCCTCTCTGCATTATAATTAATGCAGCATATGAATCCGCACACTGCTGGGAAATGCCTCTCTGCAGTATAATTAATGCAGCATATGAATCCACACACTGCTGGGAAGCGCCTCTCTGCAGTATAATTAATGCAGCATATGAATCCGCACACTGCTGGGAAGCACCTCTCTGCAGTATAATTAATGCAGCATATGAATCCGCACACTGCGGGGAAGTCCCTCTCTGTGGTATAATTAATGCAGCATATGAATCCGCACACTGTGGGGCAGCACCTCTCTGCAGATCGATTCGGATGAATCAATTTTTCGGATCTGTTTAATTAATGCAGCACATGAATCCACGCACTGCTGGGAAGTTCCCAGCAGTGTGTGGATTCATATCCACTGCATTAATTATACTGCAGAGAGGTGCTTCCCAGCAGTGTGTGGATTCATATGCTGCATTGAAACCTATGGGTTAAAAAGCCTTGCTACTTTTAAAAAAGTTAGAAAACCTAAAATTGCACCCAAAAAATACCTAAAAAATCCTAAAAAAATAAATAAGTAAGGTGGACTTTCATTCTATTGGTAGTATTTATTTATTTATAAAGGATTTTACCAGGAAGGATACATTGAGATTTCTCTCGTTTTCAAGTATGTCCTAATCTATTTCCCATTTTTAAATAACCAATAAAAAATGAAATAACTCATAAAAAAAACAAAAAACTAACGGATCTGAATCGCTCGAGTTACCAAATTGATCCAAATCACCGTATCGATCCGCGATGAACTGAACTGAAACGAAAAAAAAGACCAGAAAAAAACTAAGGCTGGGGTCAGACCAGCGCACTTTTAACGTGCGTTCTGGCGCACTTAATCACGGCCGCACTAGCAGCAAATGACGGGCAATGACGGCCAATATACGAAGTACGATCGCACGAAAGTCCGGCCGCGCAACGCAAGTAGAAAACGAACGCATTTTTTCGAGAACGCTGAACTGCTAGTACGGACGTACTGAGTGTGCAGCTGCGGCATAGCGGCGTGTTTGCGTGATTAGGAGATGTCAGACACTGCTAATGTCCAGCCTACATAACGTCCAGACGCAAAAAGAGTTTTATTGACGATCCGAAAGAAATCACGCACGAAAAATGCGCGTCGTCTGACCGTTTTCGCGCATTCAGTGAAAAAATACGTTGATTCGTTCGGACGCACTTTTTTACGTTCGCGTGTAAAAATGCTTTCGTTTGACCCTAGCCTAAATGAAACAAAAATCAAACAGGGTTATTCAAAGAGATCCGAATTGTGGTCGAAAGGTAACAGAACAGTGAAATTCAGCGTTACCTTTCCTGGCCATTCGGATTTCAGGTAGCAGGCAGTTCGCCAAATGTTCGCAAATTGCCTGCACATACAGTGTCTGTTCGGTGCCTGTTCAAGGGCAGTGAAATCCCCATAGAGAAGCAATGCTTTGTGTATTCAGAGAACACAAAACAGCAGGAAAAGTTGCCGAATTTCGCTGTTCGGTGGTTTCATGCGGCAGATTTATTCAGGCGAATCCCATAGGCTTCAATGTTAAAAATATTGTTAAAAATATTCACGTTTTAATTCAATATCTATTAAACCGTTGATTATAATATTCTGCAGTAAAAATTTTCTTTATTTATAGATTTTGTAGGATCTTTTAGGCATTTTCCGGGATTTATTTGCGATTTATTTTTTTCCTTTTGTCTTTTTAAATCGTTTTTTCTTTTTTCTGTAACAGCCCTTTTTATTATCATCCATTGGACCTCATATGTAAATTTCAGACATTTTCGTTCTGTAGTTTCTTTGCAAACAGCGTCTCACTTTTCAAACATTCAAGCGTACTTTTTTTTTCACTCCATTCGTCTTCGGTGTCGGCGGCTGCTCTGCGCTGTGACCGGCGGCTGCTCGTGTTTCTCCGGCGTGTTCGGCGGGTTGATCCAGATGTTTTTGGCGGGTTTCAGTGTGCGTTCGCCGGGTTTTGCAGTGAGTTTTCGTCAGGTTTGAGGTGGCCTTTCCATGCACTACGACGGCCCTGTGGTGCTTGCTGAATACACCGCAGGTTTGCCAAAATGGGATCACTGAATTGAAGAGAACGAAAAGTCACCGAACGTACAGTGACTTTTCGATTCTCTTTGAATAACCCTGAAAGTTATGCACATCTCTAAAGGCCTTGATTTAAATTGTCCTGATAGCCGAATTCAGCACCTTTTTCGACAGTATTTTCAGTCATTTTCCAGTTCAGAAGATTAAAATTTCATATTTTTATTTTATATATGTCTTGCTGCCTGGTCTTTTTCACCACTACCAATTTTGTACTGAGCCCACTCATTCGCCCTTCCCACCCTGGAACCTGGATTACACCGCCGGAACCGAGGAAAGAGAAGAAACCAAGTAAATATAAGTATTCAAACCTTACAGTAATTTCATCCTCTGCGTGAATTATTCATTATTTATTATATTTGCTCTTGCAAACAACCTCTAATATATTATATATATAATAAATTGCTATGATGTGCAGGTGGCTTCTGCAATAATAAACACAACTATTTATAGTGTGGAGGCTTTTTATCTCACTTTTAGTCCTCCACCACAACCCTTATGTATATTAGGGATGAGCTGTTCGGTTCGATCGGTTCGGAGTTCGATTCGATCATCGCCCGTTCGTATGTTCGCGAACTTCGAACATTTCTGCATGTTCGCAGCATGTTCGCCCACAATGGACCACAATGCACTTTGCCACTGGCCTGAAGCTTGTAATTGGCTACAGCCTTGCACCTGACCACAGGTCAGGTGCAAGACAGGTTCAAGACTATGCCAATCACGGCTCAGATTCCTGATTGGGCAAATTTTGCCCAATCATGGGCTCACAGAGCTACAGTAAGTCCCGCAGCACACTATATAAGGCTTCACACAGCCCCCAGCAAGTGTTTTTTGAGAGGAGATTGTTGTGTTAGTGTGTGTTCTCATTAACACTGCACACAGAAATCGGTGTACGGATTTATTTTTTTCACGCGATTCAGCCAATCAGAATTAAGAACCACAATTGTCTCACGTTAAGTTTTTGCGCCTGTCAAAATCAATCTGAGTATATATGTTGCAGTAATAATAAGAACACGCACAACGTCTCAATTTTATTGTTTGGGTATGTGTAGAATGTGTAACTATACTTTGCTGTATTGTTTTTTTCGGGCTGGTGTATTTGGGTTCGGCCAGGACGTTCAGATTTGCCGTTACCACCAGCTTTTCAAAGACGATAAAATTATGTGCGCAAACGTTGTCCGTTAAATTTTTCGCATTGATTGTAATACCATCCGCGTACCAGCGCACAAACGCATTTGCGCTCACAATGTTAAGTATAGGACGCGCAAAGTACAGTACGCTCGCAAAGGGTTCGCGCAGGTTCACCCGCGGTAGACGTTAACGCACATTTTTTGTGCGGACATTGCAATACGACGTTCTGCGCAAAGGGTTTTGCCCCTCGCGTTAATGCGTTTTTGTGCACGCGTTAACGTTTGCGCAAGGAATGTAATAGAGCCCCTCCTTGGGATCTGCCCTTTCTTGATACCCATGAAGAACACAGGTCTCAGATTGCAGTTGTGTTTGATTTTAAAATGCTGCGATAGACTATGCAATTCATAGCCTTTCTTAATATTTCTGATGTGTTCTTGTACTATAGCGTTCAAGGGTCTTGAAGTGCATCCTATAGACCCTATTCCACAGGGGCACTGAAGTAGGTATATAACGTTCTTTGAAAAGCAGGTCTTTACCTCCTTTATTCTATACAATTCATTTCTCATTTTTACTTCAGAAATAATTCTTTTTTTTACTGAGAGTAGACATGTGCACAGCACAAAATTTCGTTTTGAACTAATGGATTAGTCCTAAAATGCAATTTATTTAGTTGCTAAAGAAATTCGTTTTCAGTTCTTTAGTATGAAAACTAATTTCATTCATCCGAAAACCAGCAGATACAATTACTATTGTAGTGGTGGCTCCTCAGAGGGCTGAGATCGCTGCTTGTTACAGTATCTCTCACTCTCAGCACAATGTGGGCCATATTACATAGTTGGTGCTAACATAACCAGAGCTGTTGTAAACTTCCCAGAGCCATTATATCCTATGAAGGTTTTCAGTTTACAACAGCTCTGGTTAAGTTAGCACCAACATTGTAATACTGCCCGTGTCAGGCAAAGCGGTTACAGTAACTGACTGCTACTCATCACAGCGCTTAGAGTTTCAGTAAAACTAGTAAATAATATTTTTATATATAAGAGGTTAGAACAATATTATTTCCTTGTTTTACTGAAACTCAGCGCTGTTACAGTCAGTTACTGTAACAACTGTACCTGATACATTGTACTGAGATAATATAACAAGCAGCTGATCTCAGCGCGCACAAACACTGGATTTAAAGGGCTGAAAAAAAGGATCCTCTCTGTATAATGTTTAGAACATCATCCTGCATTAATTAATACCCCTCTCTGTATAATGTATGCAACATCCACCTGCATTAATACCCCTCTCTGTATAATATATAGAACATCCTCCTGAATTAATTAATGTCCCTCTCTGTATAGAACATCATCCTCAATTTATACCTTTCTCTGTATAATGTATATAACATCCTCCTGCATTAATACCCCTCTCTGTATAATGTATAGAACATCCTCCTGCATTAATTAATGCCCCTCTCTGTATAGAACATCCTATTGCATTGGCATGTGGAGGGTGCAGAACTTCGGATGTTGCGATGTTGCGCTCTTCATTGCTGGTCTCCTTCACTCATCAATGTAATATCACAAAAAGGACTGAAACTAAAATGTAGTGCATTTTATTTTAGTTTCTTTCGTTTTTTGTTCTGAGCAGTTTCGTTTCTCTTGAGTCATACTAAAACTAAATTATCCCAAAATTCTGACTAAATCGTTTTAGTACTAAAACGAATGCACATGTCTAACTGAGAGTACTCCTACATCTCAAACAATTTCTCCACATCCGTGGAATCCTTTTTTGATGTGACATATTTCTCTATTTTCCTTCAGTGCGGTATACTCACTTTTCACTATCTGAGATCCTGTGTTTTTATACCTCAACAAATAAAATTCGGTGTGGAGGGCAAAAATTGCTTTATACACGGATCTTGTTGAAGAATGGACCAGTATTTCTTTATAATTCTATTACTTTGTTTGCTATATGAGAACACGAAGCATGGACAAGTGGCTATTTTATTCTTGTCTTTTTCTTTGTATTCTAATAAGATATTCATTTCCAGATTTCCTACTTTGTTTCGGGTTTTGATTAGATCTCTTTTGTATCATTCTGGATCGAAGGCTTACATTAGTCGAGTTGCTTGTGGTGTATATTCCTCCTTCTTAGAGCAATTTTCTCCTCAATATAAGAACCTGTCCTCTATACATTGTCAGGCCAATGGGATAAATGGCAGCTTGTTTTTGGAATTGCTGTCTACTCTTTTGAAGAAGGTTTCTGTCCTCAATTGATTATTCTCTATATAGATAGCTAAGTCTAGAAAATTCACCCTCTCTTTACTCCAAACCATCTATAATATAATATTGCGATTATTTTCATTCAGGACTTAAATGAATGCTTGTAATAAAGTAACATCGCCTTGCCAAATGGAAAGGATATCATCTATAAATCTGCCTTAGAAGACAAGGTGCCCCCTCCCAGCCACACTGATATAAATAGAGGGAATAAAACCAGAATCCTTTTTTGAACATTGGATTTTTCTAATAGTCATTGTTAAAAGCACAAATCTGTATAATGCTGGCTGAGCATAAGTTTTCAGGCGTTTCCCAATCAACGTTTTTTTCAGAAAGGCGGCATTTTTTAAATATCGACTCTGGAAGACATTTTTAACCGAATCAGCTGATGTTTCGAAAACATTATCGGCTGCAAGCAGAAAATATTTTTTCCGAAAATCGGCTGATAGAATTAAATTGACCTCTAAGATACTAAAGTGTCACTTAAAGAGTCATTCAAGGGTTTTTAACCCCATAAGGACCAATGATGTATAGGGTACGTCCTGAGGAAAAGGTCACATTAAGGACCAAGGAAGTACCCTGTACGTTATGGTCCTCTAACCCCCCTCCATCCCTATATTTACCTCTCTGGCCAGGGTCCCACAGTGGTCTGACTTCCTTGAAGTCAGACATCTGGTTTTAAGGACCCCGGCCATCGCACTGACATCATCGCAGGGTGAGATGATGTCAGTTTCTTGCGCCTCCCCCCGGCACAGTCGGGAGAGTGCCTGAAAAGGACAAGGAGCCCTTTGGACCCCTCTCTCCAGAACAGCAGGGAATAAAAAAAGTGAAGCATCGCTGGAAAGGTCACAGTGTGAACTTTCCAGCGATGTCTCTCCTTAACGACTTACACGCCAGTCCGCGATCTGGCAGCAATCTGCACCAGATCACAGACTTGTATCGGAGGTGGCTAACATCTTGGATGTCATCCAAGCCTCTGGGGCCTCCCCCACCCGCTTACATCAACATCATATGTGCAATGACATCAGTTGGGCATTTAACCCTCTAGCTGCCAAGTGGAGATAGTGGGGTCCTTTAGAAACCGTATCTTCTGATTAGTGGCAGTTAGAGGGTCATGTTTGGTATCATTTTAAAGGCCAGAACATGACAAGGTTTGGTGTAAAAAAATAAAAATTAAAAATAAATAAAATATGTATAAACATGTTGTTTTTTTTAAAAAAAAAAAAATTGTCTGGGTTGTATAATAAACCAGGACTTCAATTCGCGTTTAAGCACAAAACAGTCAAAACGAGATCAGCACACAGAGGTGAAATGGCTCAGCAGAGAAAAGGTTAAAAGCAAAACCATGTAAACATTGTATATTTCCAAACTAAGGACGAACTTTAGAAACAAGCCGCAATCTTTTTTGGTAGTTGCAGATTTTGGGACTCAAAATACGAAAAGATGTGTTTTTTCCATTTTCTTCATCATATTTCATATTTTTTTACAGTAAATTATACAATATGATGAAAATAAAGGTGTGTTTAGAAAGTCCATTTATTGTTGAGAAAACCAGTATATTTAATATGTGTCGGTTCCATAAAGGAGTAAGAGGAAAATTAGACCTAAACACAAACAGCGCAGAAATGTAAAAACAGCAGTGGGCACTTTTGGACTGACATTGGTAAAATCGCCCAGGCACTATGGGTTTAAAGTAAGCCTTACTAAATCTAGCCTCATAATATAAGAATTTTAGCAATGGAAACAATTTATTGATTTGCATCAGGAGGCTGTGGAGGGGCTCCTAGGAAAGTAAATTGGGCCTTCACTGATGAGGTGGCAATTGGTACTTTTACTGGGGAGGGGGCATGATTGAGGCCCTACAATCCAAAATCAGATAATAAATAATAATAAAATGCTTAAAAAATGGTGCCTTTTTATGGTGCGTCCATGAACCCTTTCTTTACATACTTGTTTGGCCATCTGCACCTGGCCGATCACCTTGTTTTTTTGGTGGCAAGGGTGAGCGCTAGACATTTCTTATATTTTTGTATATTATTTTTTTATTATACAAATGTTTTTATTATCTAATTAAAGCACAGAGCTCAAACCTGATATGTCCATTTAATATCTTTATTTATTTCTTATTCTGTTACACACTGTATGTGGATGATACTGTGATGGTTGATAACATTTGTAAAAGTAAAAACAAAAAGTAAATATACTATTAATGAAAGGTCAAAGAAAACAAATTAAATTAAACCATCATGTACTGCTGCATATTTTAAAAACAAGTAGGGCAGATCTGTAGTAGCAGTATGGTAGAATGGATGATATTTTATATGGGTTATCACCACATCTGTTTATTTCTAGAGTTTTTCTATGCATAATTTAAACAAGGCTGCTCTCTAGAAGCCCCATGTGGTCTCTGTTTTGCGATGGGCCGATTTTGCACTATAACACCCAATGGTATTTGTTATCCTTTTGAAAATTAAGCATGCGTTATATGTATTTTTAAAGGAGCTTCCTCAAACTATACAAATTTGACTCATACTTTGAGTAAGATGCTGAACATTAATAAAATCAAATTCTTCTGAAAACAGATGTTGAATGTCAATTCGGGTATCACTTAAAAAAAATGTTAACTTCATCTTATTCCCAAGATTGATGGATTATTCCTAAATTATTTGGCTAGATCATACAATATCTCAAAAGTATACTGTAGGGTGCCATAAAAGAAGCAAAAACAAGACAAGTACATGTAAGCAGGTGCTTGAAAAATATGCTTGCACATTTTTATAAAATATTTATTTATTATTTAAAAAAAGTATATTACCAGGAAGGATACATTGAGATTTCTCTCATTATCAAGTATGTCCTGGGTGGCGAGTATGTACCGTTAGGTGTCTTGCCCAAGGACTTACTGGAGAAGTGCTCTTGCCAGGATTTGAACCTGTGTCTCCACGGTTTCCACGGTCATAGATGTTACCTCTACTCCACCCAGCCAGGGAAAACTATGCAGTTAAAGATGAACAATTTCCTTTTCTTGTTTAAAACAGATACAGGTTTGTTGGAAATCTGTACTGACAAAACATATAATACTTTAAGATGTGTGGATGGGATAGCAAAGAAAAAAAATATATATGAAAAATGTCTACATAAATTAAATGAACGAAAAAAATTATGTTGTTTATATTTCTGTTTTTATAATCAAAATCAAAATAGTTTGTTAATGGCTGTTGAATATATAACTAATTCTTCTTGTATTTAACTAAAAATATATATATCTTAATGCATATTTTGAATTATTCACTTGCATGTCATTGGATCCTCAAAGATCCAAAGACATGCAAGAGAATTCCATCCTTCACTATCATTAAACAGCAGCCAGCATGGGCTCTCTACGAATTTGCAGGCAAGTCTGGACCAACATTTGGACACTCAGGGCAAATGTTGGGTGAGCTGCAGACCAGCCGAGGGATCTCTCCTCCCAGCCATGCATCTGATAGGGATAAGTTAAAAAAAATGGTCTAGACTGCATGAGTCAGACTCATGGAACTATAGCCAGAGCCCCAAACCAAACCCAAGTTTGACCTATATCCCACCAGGACCTGCCCCATCCATGTTATATGTGAGAGATCTGTCATCAGAATCTCTCCCACACCTACCAATGTCAGGTGAAGAGCTGTATATAATGATGGTCTCTGTAAAGTAGGAGCTGTCGATAGCACGGGTCTCTGTGGGGCAATCAATGCATAGTATCCAGAAGGGATGATCCAAAAGGGAAATCCAGAGAACAAGCCGTAGGTCAGGGATATAGAAATCAGCAGAGTCCAGGTAACAAATAACAAAGTCAAGAGATCCAGAGAACAGGCCTTTTGCTTCTATGCATACAAACAGAACACTGAGCAACAATGCTGAAGCATGGCCGATAGGGCGTGACTTCCTTATGTGGAGATCTCATTTAGCCAACACCTGTGGTACTGTGGACAAGCAGGGCCATAACAGGCAAAGCAACTGCTAGCCTCATCACTGTGTGGCAGTATTTTTTTTGGCTTTCCTGCGGCGCCAGTGGTTAGGACTATGACAATTTACTGCATTTTTATATATATATAACAAACCACAGGGGGGGTTGCACTCAACCTAAACTTGCAACACAAGCGGGTGCATCTAAGACTTTAAATACAAAACACCAAAAAAGAGCACTCCATATCAATGACCACCTTCATCCACCATTTTCTGCAACAAAAAAACACATTTCAAAAATTAAAAAAACCTGACTGAGGTAAAATGATGGGGATTCAGTTAACAAAGTATAATCATAGTTTGCGTAAGCCTGTCACAGTCGCCAATGTACCCCATCGTTGACAGGTCCTATCTAATAGGGATGAGCCGAACACCCCCATGTTCGGTTCACATTCGAACTCGAAAAATGTCAAAAGTTCAAGTTCGAACGCGAACACGATTCGAACTCATTGCAAGTCAATGGGACTCGAACGTTCGAATTTTAGAGTGCCCTCCAAGAGGGCATATATGCAAGATATTTGCCATAAAAGGTGTATGGGGGTCCGGGTAGTGCCCTGGGGGACAGGAAACAAGGAAAAAAAGTTTTAATTTTTTTTTTTTTTAAAGGAACAGTGAGTTTTCCATGAAATAAAGGTTAAGAATAAAAACAAAAAATTCCTTCAAATATCGTGCCTAGGAGGTCCCCATAACCTGCCCGTGAAGTGGCGGATTTCTAGGATGTATAGAAATATTTAAAAACCAAAAAATGACATTATTGTGAAACAAATGGTAAGCGCCACACAGCATGCCGTGACCACCCAAACTCCAATGCTACACCAGCAAATAGTGGTTTCCCCCACACCATGGAATGAAAAACGAGTTGGAGACTATGATCCACCCTGCTCACTCCAATGCTGCAAATTCTTCTGCACATTGTGGTAAAGCGTGATCGATGTCAGCGATCATCTTAGAACATGGAGTTTGAGCCGGCGCATGCGCAAAATGGCTGCGCCAAGAAAACATATCCTGAAAACAACGTGGAATGCAGAAGACGGTGTGGCGCATGCGCAAGATGGCGGCGCACACCGGACAGGAGTTTGGACTGATTGGGGACATATGTGGCTAATGTTTTATTATTAGAAGGGTATATATACCCTAGAGATGTGGCTGTTTAATCTACCAGCTGAGGAAGCTGCTTTACAGCAGCGAAACGCATCCTGGAGCCATGATTTATGGTTTGTTTTAAGCTTTATTTTATTAAAACCTTTCAAGACCATGTCCTGATTTCTGAGCGGTTTTTTATTTGGATTTTCTCCTCAAAAAATCCATGGGCGTCCCTACTTGAGCTTTGGAAGCTCCACCAAATGTAAGTCTTGAATCAGCAGAAAAAACTTGCACCTTTTAACAAGAACGATTTACACTAGGAAAGCATATATTTCTTTGTCTATCCTCCTACGCTTCCACTTGTGTACGCTGCGTGGTGACGTCATCAGCAGGCGTCCCCATGCAAAGCAATGGAGGGGAGGGGGGCTCCTTTGGAGCCCTCTATCTCCCCAACCATTGCAGCTAGGGAGATGCTTTTTACACCGCTGAAAAGGGGAGAGTCTCCCCTTTTCAGCGGTTTATAGTATTAACTGTTTCGCCACCGGATCACGTTTCGGCGCCAATTGGCGCCAAAACGCGATTCGAACCTGGAGGGGGGCTGACATCTTGGATGTCAGCCAAGCCTCCAGGTCCCCCCACCCACTGACAACCTCACCATATGTGTGAGGATGTCAGTGGGCCAGTTAACCATCTAGCTGCCATGTAGAGATAAGGGGATCATAAGGATCCCCATATCTCCCGATCCATGGCAGCTAGATGGTCATATTTGACATAATTGGAAAGGCCTGATTATGGCCTTTCCAATGATACCAAACATGACCAGGTTTGGTTTAAAAAAAATAAAAAATAATAATAAAATAAAAAAATGAATTTTTTTTAAAGTTTTTTTGTCTGGGGGGTTTAATTAAATAGGACCTAGTCTGTCATCTAAAAATAATTAGCACAAAATGGTCAGAATGAGCGCAGCGCACATAGGTGAACTGTCTCAGCAGTGAAGGGGTTAAAAAGCAAACGCATGTAAAAATTGGGTATTTCTAGTCTCGGGACAAAATTTTTAACCTATTTAGCTGGGGGCTTTTTGGGTGGTTGTAGATTTTGGGGATTAAATTATGAAAAAGTGTGTTTTTACCATTTTTTCCTCATATTTCATATTTTTTTATAATAAATTATTCGATATGATGGAAATAATGGTATTTCTAGAAAGTCCATTTAATGGCGGGAAAAAGGGTGTATAATATGTGTGGGTTGAATAAACGAGTAAGAGGAAAATTTGACCTAAACACTAACAGCGCAGAAATGTAAAAACAGCAGCGGTCACTAAAGGACGGATTTGTGTAAAACCGCCCGGTCACTAAGGGGTTAAGGTGGGGGTCACCTGCTAACAAGGAGGAAGAAAAAATTACCCAGAGGCGAAATCCCACTCAGAGCCGGTGCTAGGGCTCTATATTTGTGAGTGGAATTACCATATAATTTATCGCCTTACTGTATATATCTTGCAGTTTTGCACTATGAATTTCTGTATTTGCTTCTCTTACATAACCATATGATGTGTTGCGGGCCTGCATGAGACATCCGGACTCCAGAGCATTTATTTTGCGCTCACCAGATACGTTATATTCTGTTTAAAAAAATGACATTGCATATTTTGCCAATAAACACAAAGCGTGAAAATATGAATAACCGGTTGCTTTAATATAGAGTTTAAGGAAACACCAATCTGCATGAGATGGTAAATAAACTGGTAAAGTAAAACAAAACATGAAATTAACCACTGCAACGTCTAAAGTTTTATTCAGCTTGGCAGAGAGGACAATCAGATTTCTAGCTGCGTCTTATCACTGCACAAGCGGCCTTCAGAACAGCTGCTGCAGCTGTCTCCATTCTATTCCAGAGTGACGAAGGAGCGGGATAGCCTTATGAATATCCCATGCCTGCTTAAACTCAATCACTGTTTCAGCCTCTACCACTTCTATTATTATTATTATTATCCTTTATTTATATAGCGCCACATATTCTGCAGCTCTTTACAAGATCAGTGTACGAGGGGTTGATACATTGGAATAACACACATGGATGATGACCTGATTCAGGGGGACCCTGTTCCCAAGGGAACTTACAATCTATGAAAGGTACAAGTGTTTTGTGAGGTAGGCGAATCCATATCGTTAGGTGTCTTGTCCAAGGACACTCGCTGGTGGCATCTTCTGAGTGGGATCGAGTTGGCTTTCTATGATTGTAGATCAGCGATCTGGTGGTTAGAAAAACAAATATATTGGCGTAGGCGCAACTTGTATAGTATGTGGGGTAAAGCCTATAACACGATCGCCACTGCACCCATTTGTGTCATCCCTAGAGTAACAAATTAGATAATAGAAAAAAAGAGAAAAGGTGCGGCGCTTCCCAGTGATAGAAGGAGAAATAATCAATGTTATTTACCCAATGAACTATCTCTTCATGAGTTGATAGAGGATCGGTACCTCAAGAGTAAACAAAACAGAAAAATAGTGCAATACAGTAATTACATGTATTTGAGGGACAAAGAATGTGGCGATTTTTCACTCACACTTTAAAGAGCCTCATCTGGCTCTAGCACTATTCGCCCGTGGGTAGTTTTCATGTAGGCCCTCCCACTAGCCTCTTCACAAGCCGATATTTTCTAAATATATATATAGAGAAGGAAGGAATAACATAGAGTAGTACTGTATATACTGAATATAATGTAATCAGATAGTCAGATCACTCACGTGTTCCTGAGCCTCCAAGGCTCAAATCAGAAAGCCCAAAGGTTGTTCAAATTGGGCACAACTCTTAATAAAAGCCTCAATGGATCAGCAGGCCCGATGGATGAATAAAATTCAAACTTATATTAAAAAATGAAAAAAAGGTAAAATAATATTTAATAGCAAGGATAGTAACAATATAGTTACAATGATAAAGTAAGCTGAACGCGTTTCGCCTAGGTCAAATGAACCTTACGGCTTCCTCAGCAGCAATAAAAGATAAACCCCCTGGTTCACTTAAATACACAATCTATTAATTGTTCATCCAATCCAGATGGTTTCTCAGGGCGGGAAGAAGGTTCTATAGCGTCCTCACGCTTGAGACGTTCCTCCGACGTCATCATCCTGCGGCGCCACCGCTCCGCCGATGGTCCAGAACGCGGAATCGAAAGCAGCACATCCCCCTCCTCTGCGCCTGCACGTCAATCCCAGAGACGAAACCGGAAGTCACACGCCCCCCTCCTCTGCGCCTGCGCGTCAAACCCAGAAACGAAACCGGAAGTCGCGCATCCGCATCGGCCGCATCCGCACACCCACAGAGCAATAGTTCGAAGCGTCCATCCAACAGGAAACAGCATATCACAAATCAAAGTCACACCCCATCTCCATGCCCCTCAAGGCACACCTCCAGCGTCATCGTCTTGCTGCTCTCGTTTTTATCTTCAAAGGAAGTGTAGAAGTACCAGAACAAGTCGAACTGACGATGTTGTCCTTCAAATTTCATATCATTGTTTCTTGTGTTGAAGACAGTCTCCATATATATCAGACCAATCACATAAAATAAACAGAATGTAAACATTGTATTAGTCTAACTCCAACCACATAATGTGGCCAACCAATATTTATGTTAATAAAAAATACAGTATATACTAGTAAGAAATCAGACAGATGCTGATATACACATCATAAAAAGTGGGACAACTCAAAATCTAGGTTCAAACCTTCTGACTGACGACAAGGTAGTGGCCACACGGTCCGTTTTTGTGACTGATGTTTTTTTTTACTGATGTAGATGGGAAACAAAATTAATATGAAAAACAATTTTGTCCGTCAAAAATGCTGGACGTCAAAAATGCTGGGCGTCAAAAATGCTGTCCGTCTGACTACATCCATCACTCACACACAAAGCTTTGCAGATGTTGCGGACGCAGCGCACTCCACACGTCCGTTCTAGCGGTTTTACTTTCTTGCCTAACTTGCATCCGTATGCTGCGTCCGCTTTGCGTCCGCACAACTTCGTGTGTGGGTCTCTATTGATCATAATTGTATGCTACCACGAAGGTTAAAATGTGCGGCAACATGTATGTGATCACTGTGTTCGTCTGACCCGAGCCTGAAATGCAGCGATCGATGTAGAAATGAAATGCATAGGTAGAAATATACATTGAAAAATGATGCAAGCTTTATGTGCTTGGTGGATAAAGGTATAATATTATTGGTGCCAGGGCATTGGTCTTGGGGAAAAAAGGTCATTGCAGGTTCACCTGATAGTCTAGTTCACTTGCCTTATAGTACCCTGATGGTCCGGTACACCAGTGGGATGTGAGGAGTACATTACCTAATAACCACAAGCACATCACACCCCTGTCTCATGTCATTCTAAGGTTAAATCTGAGGGTATTTTTTGAAAGAATTATGACCGACACTTCATTATTACAGTCTCATAAAATACAATTTTATGTGTATTTTTGTATCAAGACAAGAAATCTCACAAATCCTCATTGTATCTCTTAGATTTAAAATGTTCAATTAATTATCAATTTATTTGTGTCAGTTTAACCTTATTATGTAACTGTGTGACATTTTATATTTTATATGACACATTGTAAAGATGCTTCATGAGACATCACAAATATAATGACAGTTGTCACGCAGTGTTTGGTTCTTGCCCTCCTATGAGTAATGAGCTCAGCTGGGTTTATATTGAAATCTAGATAAAATGATTCACTGACACACTTTTTTGTGGTAAATCAATGTGCATCTGTTGTTCTTTAGAGCCAAATTAAACAGGGAAAAAACAAAGCAAAACATACATTTACAATATAGCAAATATTAAAAGAAGTAGAATGTTATCACAGAATAAAAATGTAATTATTAATGTACAATTCATCGTAAAAATATATTGTTTAATCAAACAATATATAAAATTGGCAAAAATAACAATCGTTGGCTCCTGTTTAACATGTGATTTCTCTGCTGGATCCCAAATGAGGCATTTGTGCGTGACTAATTCTATTAGTGTCATTATACAACTGGCATCATTTTGTTTTCTTGTTAATATTTCTGCTCGCTTGTACTCTCGTTGTAAAAAATGATCTGTCCTTAAACTTGTTTTGCATCTCTAAATGGCTAGTGGAGTCCTGTGGTAATTTTTATTTCTGATTTTAATAACTTTCTAACCTTTTTAAAGGGACATTCTATATATATATATTAAATTAAGCCTTAAAGGGACACTACAGGCAATAAAAGAGATACTTTTTTCCATTTATTTCAGTAGAACGATGGTACTATAAAAATGTGAAGTCATTCTTCTTTGATTTCAAACAAAAATCTGAAAAAGAGCTTCAAAATTACCATTATTCCACTGAAAAACGGCACCCAGCTGATCTGCCCGATGTGCTACCTCCCAGGATTCCCAATAACAACCAATTACATGCTTTTCATAAATAAATCTAATGAACTGGAAATGAACAGGTAGAATAAAGATACCCCCTATATTTATTTATTTTGTAATGCACTTAGTGCTGTTTGCATTTTTACAATAAATATCCAATTGATAGATTCTATCTATATTCCATTGTTGGCCACAATTTGGACGTGAGACCCAGAAGGAACCATTCGGTTCACAACAAAAACAGAAATGTGCTCTTTCCCAAGGTTATAAGTGAATAAGCAAATGGTGGTATACAACCTTTTAGATCTCTAAAGCGTCTCCTCCAAACGACGTACAGTAAACAAAACAGAAAAATGGGGATAGAGATCTAGAAGGAACAGGAATGGTACATAGTATAATACTGTAAAAACAGTTGCAGTCACACGAAGCCTCTGTTAAAATCTCACTCACAAGATGTGGCGGGTATCAATGCATATAGCGTTATCTTTGATTAGCCCGAAATGCTATCCTGCGATCTCACCAGATTCCGTGTCACTCCACTGCTTCTTAGATGGATGCCAGGGCTGCACTCAGCAAGGAAATTCCACTTAGGAAAAAATTCACAGAGAAGGTTCAGCCAGACAGCAGAGATAAGGTGCAAAAAAGGATTTATTGGACCAGTTTAAAAAATCCAACGCGTTTCGTCAGCCATAGAGGCTAACTTCATCAGGGATAAGATACACAACACTCCCCCCCTCTTCCCTCTATAAAAGAGGGGGGAGTGTTGTGTATCTTATCCCTGATGAAGTTAGCCTCTATGGCTGACGAAACGCGTTGGATTTTTTAAACTGGTCCAATAAATCCTTTTTTGCACCTTATCTCTGCTGTCTGGCTGAACCTTCTCTGTGAATTTTTTCCTAAGTGGAATTTCCTTGCTGAGTGCAGCCCTGGCATCCATCTAAGAAGCAGTGGAGTGACACGGAATCTGGTGAGATCGCAGGATAGCATTTCGGGCTAATCAAAGATAACGCTATATGCATTGATACCCGCCACATCTTGTGAGTGAGATTTTAACAGAGGCTTCGTGTGACTGCAACTGTTTTTACAGTATTATACTATGTACCATTCCTGTTCCTTCTAGATCTCTATCCCCATTTTTCTGTTTTGGAACCATTCGGTTGACAGTTTGCTGGCACTGGTGAGGATATCATCCACTATCATCGTTATATCCCATGCTTTTATCGCTCAGAGCCGGGGCAGGCACATGTGGCTCTGTAATAAGTGAGTTGGATGATCACTTTTTTCTATCTGATTCCTCCATTTCAGACATACTGCGCAATGTATGTTCTGTTTTATATATTGTAGGAACCCAGAGAGGAACACTAAAAGAAGAAGCTCTACGGATTTTCATTAAATTGCCAATTTTGCGCGAGGACCTATTTGTTGGTCAGAAAATTATGGAGTGGTTATTTAAACCAAATGGTATAAGAAGATTTATTAAGTAAAACAAAATAAATTATGGAGGGAGACTAGAAACTACTATACTCCCAGGCACACTCTGCTCCCTCCAGAAGAAGTGGTGGATTGCCCTTTTGACCACGAGATGAGAGGTGAGTATAGGATTTAATGGGGGCGTTAGGAGACTATGTTAAGTGATTTCGCATTTGTAAAATCACTTAACACCAGCTTTGAGTAAATGTTATTTCATAGAAAAATAACATCTCCCGAGCAGTAGAGATGTGCACCGATTTTTTTTTTTTTTTCGGTTCGTTTCGTTCGGATTTTGTAACTTTTCGTTTCGGATCGTTTCGGATGATTTTCTTTTCGGCTCGTTTCATTTCGGCTCGTTTTTAGTATCGACTTTTTGTCCGTGATTTCGGCCATTTTCGTGTTATCGGATTGTTTTTGGTATCGACTTTTTTTTTGTGGTTTTCGGAATGCTCAGCGCGTCCATAGCACAGGAGGAGCACTTGGCAGGATGCGCTCAGCGCGTCCTTAGCAATCAAGTGGTTAATGCAGCATATGAATCCACACACTGCAGGGAAGTGCCTCTCTGCAGTATAATTAATGCAGCATATGAATCCACACACTGCTGGGAAGCACCTCTCTGCGGTATAATTAATACAGCATATGAATCCACACACTGCGGGGAAGCGCCTCCCAGCGGTATAATTAATGCAGCATATGAATCCACACACTGCTGAGAAGCACCTCCCTGCGGTATAATTAATGCAGCATGTGAATCCACACACTGCGGGGCGCGCCTCCCTGCGGTATAAGTAATGCAGCATATGAATCCACACACTGCGGGGAAGCGCCTCCCAGCGGTATAATTAATGCAGCATATGAATCCACACACTGCTGGGAAGCGCCTCCCAGCGGTATAATTAATGCAGCATATGAATCCCACACTGCGGGGAACAAGCGCCTCTCTGCGCGGTATAATTAATGCAGCATCTGAATACACACACTGCGGGGAAGCACCTCTCTGTGGTATAAATTAATGTATATGTCTGTTATAATATACAGACAGGATACATATACATATAACTTAAAATGCAATAAAATTTGAATTTTCAATAATTTACAAGGAGTAAAGTGTTTTATTTTCCACATTTTAACAAGCAAGCGTTTACGGTTATATTTTCTATGAGTTGTGCTTGTTAAAAAAATTTAGAGATGGGGGACTTGTTACATACATTTTTTTGGGTGAAAATTACACGATTTTTAACAAACGCAACCCATAGAAAAATCGTTAGTGCAGCATCATTGTTCACATTATAATTGAATGGGAACAATATTGCTGCATTAGCAGAAAAAAAAAATCCTTTTTTTTAAATTTATTTATTTTTTAATATTTTTTATTTTTTTATATTTTTTCTCAACTTTAACATGGTCATGTTTGGTATGGTTGGAAAGGCCATGCTCTGGCAGATCCAACGATACCAAACATTAACCCCTAGCTGCCACGGATCGGGATATAGGGGTTTTATTGGAACCGCCTATCTCCACCATTGGTGGCAACAAGGGGGTTAACTCCAGAACTTACTCTATCCGACGTCCCGATTTGAAACATCTGGACTTTGGATAGATTTTTTTTTTTTTTTCACTTTCGGATAGTCGAAATCTATCCAAAGTCCCGATGTTTCACATCAGAACTTTGAATAGAGTAAGTCCGTGCGGCCGTTAAACATATATACATTATGATTTTCTAACGATCAGGACGCTGGATAGCACTGTTGCGGTCCAGTGTCCTGCTCCTGATTGTGAGAAAATTATACCGCAGGGAGGCGCTTCCCCACAGTGTGGGATTCATATTCTGCATTAATTACCGCAGGGAGGCGCTTCCCTGCAGTGTGGGATTCATATTCTGCATTAATTATACCGCAGGGAGGCGCTTCCCTGCAGTGTGTGGATTCATATGCTGCATTAATTATACCGCAGGGAGGCGCTTCCCTGCAGTGTGCGGATTCATATGCTGCATTAATTAGAACGCAGAAAGGCGCTTCCCCGCAGTGTGTGGATTTATATGCTGCATTAACCACTTGACTGCTAAGGACGCGCTCAGCGCATCCTGCCAAGTGCTCCTCCTGTGCTATGGACGGGTTGAGCGCGTCCTAGCACAGGAGGCAGCAATTGGCCGGGATTCTGGCCAATTGCTGTGCCCCCCCCCCCCCGGTTTTGTTAATGCAGCAATTTTGTTCCCATTTCAATTATAATGTGAACAATGAGGCTGCACTAAGGATTTTTGTATGGGTTGCGTTTGTTAAAAATTGTTAAATTTTTTTGGGGGAAAATTACACAAGTCCCCCATTACTAATTTTTTTAACAAGCGCAACTCATTTAAAATATAACCGCAAACGCTCGCATGTTACAATGTGAAAAAAACACTTTACACGTTGTAACATATTGAAAATTAAAATTTTATTGCATTTTTTTTATAATATACAGACAGGACATAACGTATACATATAATAATGATATATTATGAATCTGCCGAGTCTGCCGGAAAGTACGATATATAATATGTCTGGGTCATATAATAAAATAAGGCTTCAAAACGCGTTTAAACATGATGAGCGAAACCGGTAAAAATTAGCTTAGCACACAGGCGTGAAATGCCTCAGCAGCGAAAGGGTTAATTTTATTTGTTCTGGGGGTTTTTTCGTTTCAGATAATTTTGAACAACTTTTTTCCATTTTAAAACCTTTTGTTCTGGTTTTTATTTTTAAAGTCAGACCATTTGGGTCAGTTTTGCATTTTTTAAATCGTTTTGTTCATTTTTGTTCCTTTCATACCATTTTAATAAAATTAAATAAAGTTGTGCAATGCATATTCATAAGAAAAAATTGATCGTTATATAATAAAAAATGATAGAACCGGCATAATTATCGTATCGACAGAATTATCGTATCGACAGAAATATCGAATCATTGGAAAATATACGGAATTACGGAGTCAGCAATGGAACAAAAAAATACGAAATGACACGAATGGAACGAAAATGAATTGCGATTTTACACATTCCACGTCCATACGAAAATTCCGAAATCGTTTCATTATGGCCGTTTTCAGATCCGATCCGATTCGGAAAATCGCCCGAATCCGAGGCACTGAATCGCCCCAATTCGTGAAAAAAACGAATCGGTCTGAAACGAAACGCACATCCCTACCGAGCAGCAGTGCAGGCTCCTTTGTAATAGTCTGCGCATCCACAAGGAGGTTACAATTAACGTCTCCCATAATAAGTATAGGAGGCGTAAAATTGCAGTAAGCTCGTGCAGGGAAACATTATATTCAAGCCGCAAGCCCAGCTTACAACTCGAATGGAATGGCATTTCCTGTCGATAAAAAACTACAGGAGACGTTTTGAGTAATGTTATGTGTAACGTTTCTTTTAGTTAATCGACAACTCTGGGATATAGTTCGAAGTTGGTAAGTTTACAACAGCTCAGGTGAAGTTTACACCAAGGTTGGAATACAGCCCATATTGAATGTCAAGTCAAACTGCAGAAGTACAGAATGGTCAGCTAATGTACAAGCAAGTGGGATAATAAAATGACTGTAATTCAGTTTAGTTAATTAAAATCTGCAAACGTCTGTGAGAACTACTAGTCCATGCATGCAATTCAGCTCAATTTAGGGTCAGCCAATCAGAGCAGAGGTCAGGCTTCCCAGCAGCTTCAGAGAAATCTGTGGAGGAAGGGAGGGGCCATCCGAGAGCTCCATGCCATGCAGCAACCTGGACATAAGAAAGTGCACAGACATTTACAGACATCTTCAGATCCCGGAGTGGCAGCCGGTGAGCAAAATGATTGGTTTCAAATTCATGTACAGGAAAGGAATGGAGCCAGTTTAGTGATAAATGCAGTCTTCTAACTTGTAGATCTATTTCATTCTCAGTGTGAGGAGATTCCACATGCAGTTCTTTATATTAGTCCAATTCATATCTGTTTTCTTTAAGTTAAAATATATTTTGGCAGTAATGATATCCTAGAAGTGTGTGCTAGTGAAAATATGAAGCTGACACAGAAGTTAATGATTAACAAGCTTTATGTGCAATGCATTTATACAATTTCTGTATTTCTTTCTGTTTAAGGTTTTTCACTATTTACCTAATCATCTATGCATCACTTTAATTCATCTAATCACTATTCAACTAATCATCACCTATTCAATATTCAACTATTCACCTAATCAATCTACAGCTACTTTATTTACAACCCAACTTACTGAAATTAAACTTAATTGCAAGTGAATGAAGAGTGGAATCCAGTTATTATTTCTGGCGTTGATGTTTGAAGTTCCTTTCAAGCGGGAAAAATTGTGCAAAAAAACATAAAGCTTTACATTGATCCTTCTAGCTTACAAATCGTATCATAAATGCACAATATTCATATTTTAATTTTCTTACCTTATATTTAGTGTCACAAAATGTAGCAAATTCAGTACTAAAAAAATAAAAAAATATTGGAATTTTTTGTATATTTTTTTCTAGATAATTTTTTTGCAGAAGTGTTTGCTTTCATTTCTCATGTCACAGAATTGATTGCAATCCTTATTACACCCTGCAGTTCTTTGACCTAATGTGTATTTTTAGCTGGTTTATAGCAACGCGTTAGCCTCAGATACAAGAAATACAGCAGCGGTATTTTAAACATGAGCTGTGTGCTATGACATTCATGTATTTCATGACTTTGAGAAAATATTTATATTTTTATTGAGAGGAGAAATTATGAAGGAGTCGTGGATGTGATTCCAGCATCATGGAAATAAATCCTGCTCTTAATTATCTACATTTTAAAGCATCATTACAGCAATAAAAGTCATATGTATAACAGATGTTCTCAGAATTTCCAAGAACCAAGCAATAGATCCTTAAATATTCCATAAAATAATTAAGTTTGATTAAATACTGATATAATATCCAGGAGCAGCATAGCAAACCGAGGAAACACTCCACGACCCTGATGTGTTCTGTGCCTAAATTGCAAGTCTTTACGATTGAATGTCCCTCAAGGTTAGAAAGACACATCTGTTTTTTGGAGAGTTCCTATGATTTCCAAAGTGCTGCTCTTTTACTTATTATAACAGCTCATCATCAAACACTAAATAGGCAAATCAATGATTAGAGCAGGGCTGTCAAACTTCAGCCCACCAGATGTGTCTGAACTACAGCTCCCATGATTCCCTGGCCATCTGTTGCATTGAAGGAATTCTGGGAAATGTAGACATCAAAATCTAGAGGGGCTGGAGTTTGAAATCCGTGGTTTAGAGGGTTTAACCCATTCCTGCCAAAGGGCGTATGATGCCGTCCCTGCGGCGGGTGGGACTAGTACACCCAGGGCCAGATTAACATAGGGGCTAATGGAGTGGCTGCTCCAGGCCCCTTCCTGAAAATAGGCCCACAGCCAGGATATTTTTTCTGCCCGTACTTTCCTGTCCTGTGGACCCCTGTATTTCTGGACCCATAGAAGCTATATGGTCATACAGGTTTCATGTACACATAAATAAAATATAAAATACTCCCCCCCCCCATGCAGCACTATTGTTCACTTTTAAATTTTCAACAATGGTGCTGCACTGTGGAGCTCTGTGATACACTCTTATTGCTGTGGAGCTCTGTGATGTGCTCATACACCCTGCACATTATGTGAGTTTTATTGCTGTGGAGCTCTGTGATACAGTAATGTGTGGTGTGTATGAGCGTATCACAGAGCTTCACAGCAATAAAACTCACAGTAATGTGCAGTGTGTTTGAGCGTATCAGAGCTTCACAGTAATGTGTGGTGTGTATGTGTGTGAGTTTCATTGCTGTGGAGCTCTGTGATACGCTCGCACACAGTGCACATTACTGTGCATTTTATTGCTGAGGGGCTGTGATACGCTCATACACACTGCACATTACAGCAATTCATTTTATTTATATAAAAAGGCCCACCAAAATCCTCAGCAGGCCCATGAATCTGGCCCTGAGTACGCCCTGTTGACGTCAATGGGCTGCTTTGGCCCTACCCAGCACTCGGCACGCGCCGCTGGCTGCTGCGGAATGGCCTGAGCTCAGGCCACCCCCTTGCAGCCAATGAGCTAGGCAGGCTGGAGGAGGGGGTACGCCCCACCAGTGTTAACTCCCCCTTCACCTGGCACCACCTGCTTAGCGTTAAGGGGTTAAAGCAGGGATCTCAAACTCTGCCTTCCCCAGATCTTTCTGAATTAATACTCCCATGATTTTCTGAGAATCTATTACATTCAAAGAATTCTGGGAATTGTAGGCAATAAACATGGGTGAGGGGCAAAATTTGAGATTCCTGGTTTAATGCTTATCATTTCTCGATTCCAGCAAATGCTGGGTGTCGTGTCCTAAAAAATTGGTATGGGAACTCACCAAGATTATTGCTCCCTCATTAATGTTTGCCTTCTTGCATTTACCCACAGAACACACTCAAATTTGCTGCAAAAATATATTTATATGTATAGAGTGGGTTTAGGTAAAAATCATATATTTACCGTGACTTGACAAAGAGAAATGAACACTTGGATAAAAAGCTTTATAGTATGTGGGACCAATGGGAACTCAGTTCCTTCTGCAGAAATAGTGGAGGAACTGCATTCTCTCATGTTCCTGCTCTACTTGACCCCTGGGATGCTGTAAGTATTGAGCACATCCTAATCTGGCAATCATGGCCAGTATGATCATGCCAACAGAATAGCCTACATATGATATTAACCCATTGCCTGCTCTTTTCTTTCATTGGCCTTCGGATCTTTGAGAAGGACATCACAACATCTAGAGAAAATAAAAAGAATGTGAGTATTCACAAGGTGCAATTTTGTACCAAATGTGTGTTTCTTTTTAGTTTTACACCTTTTATTTTCAACAAATGCTTTTTAACATGGCTTATCATGCGTTCCTGAGTCCATGGTATTAGGCCTTTTATATAGAACACAATCTATAGGGTTGAGCTTGAAATTGAATTGTTTATTATACTGAATGGGAATTTTTCCTCCTAAATAGAAGTATACCAATGGATCTGCTCTCCCATGAGAACATGTTGCAGCAGGCTTTTCGTGCAGGGTTGTATGCTGCTTGTGTTTGTATATATGTATGTATTTTTAGCAGTTTTCTAGCAAGGATTTTCAGTATTATAACGTTATTACGGTTTATCATATTATATAATAATAACATCTGCCACTTTTTATTAACCAGATCCATTATGAATGTACACGCGCTTGTAAAATACCTCGGTTAATTCAAAAGGATTTTTTTTCGTGTATAAATTATTCAAGATAGTGAAAAATTACAGGAGTGGGACAGTATTTTAAACATATGTTCTGTGCTAAGATGACACTCAAATATATATTTCATATTGTTTGATTTATAACACTCCATACTGTTCCATATTGCTTGATTTACAGCGCTGAATATATCTTGCATACTTTATTAATCCCTGTCCTGCATAATAAATTTTTGTGGAGCTGTTATTTCTAGCTAACAGATGGTAAGAATGAGCAGATCTATTCTCACTATTCTTTTGGAAAATAATTTACTTTCCAGTTTGGGTGTGAGTGATTTGTTTCCTTTCACACAAGAGAAAACCAAATACATAAATATCTGCTTAGATTGTAAGTCACACAACGACATGGAATAGATGGATAGATAGACAGTTGTACAGAGAGATATTAATTATTAACCCCTTCACTACCAAGTGATATTAAAAAAAAACATTGTCAGGAACCTATGGAGCCCCACTGGCATTATAATAATATGATTATTAAGTAAGTATAACAAAGCTTGTTTAATTTATTTAATAATAATATTATTTTTATTATTATTAGTTTTAATATTATTATTATTATAATGCCACTATTATTCATACTACAATCTTCTAATAATAATAGCAGCATTATTATTTAATTTTTTTTTTAGAAAGGATTTTACCAGGAAGGATACATTGAGATTTCTCTCGCTTTGAAGTATGTCCTGGGAGGCAAGTATGTACTGTGAGGTGTCTTGCCCAAGGACACTTACTGGAGAGTAAGGCACAGGAAGAAGTATATATAAAAAATACAAATACAAAGACCATGCTGAGTATTGACCTTATCCTTACTGAGGTGGTGTATTAGTCTATTGAGCCACCATGGTGACATATGAGTAGGGAAGGTTTTGACGCTCTCATCATTTACCTGCAGTGGGCCAGGGAGAGCTGTGGGATGTTTAAATGTAAATCTATTAATTCACTTATTAGCACCTGCGTTTAAACTAAACGCTCTGGAAACATAAATACCGCATGGTGTATAAACAGGCAAACATCAAGACGTAAAAAGTAAAAAGATCAAACTTGTGTTCTAAAGTGCAATTATAAAAGATAGTGGGCCACATAACTTTCTTGTTGCTAATGGTAGTGCTCACTTGCGTGAGCATTAACGTTAGCCGCGGTGGCTACCGCATATTACAATCCAAACACACACGGGTTAAGTAACCCATTTGCATTTAGTACCCTGCGCTTTTCAGCGCAAGGTTACTGTACTTTGTGCTCCCAATACTTACCATGGGGAGCGCAAAGAGTTAATCAGCGTTAGTATTACAATCTACTAGCGCTGATTAACGTCCGGCTGTGGTTAGTAAAACGTTAACACCAAGTCCAGGTTCTGGTTAACGGATTCTGCTTTTGCAGAATCCGTTAACACCAGCCTAAAAAACAAAAAACAGAAGCGTATACTCACCTCATGTCCCTCAGCGAGGTCCGCGGCTCCGGCCGCCTCCGTCCGGTGGAAAAAAGTCCCCCAGTCTCTCCCTGCGTATCACTATGCCGACCGGCCAGATCTCGCGAGGCGAGCATAATAGAGTGCTTGAACAGCGGAGCAAAAAGATGCTGGAAAGTTTAGTCTACCCAGTAGTTCAAAAAGGAAGGGCCATTCGACGCCGTCGAAAGCCTTCTCCGCGTCTAAAGAAAGAAGCAGAGAAGGATCTCCAGACTGCTCGAGAAACCATAAGGCATCCGCTGCTCTACGAGTATTTTCATAAGCCTTCCTGCCTGGTATAAATCCAACCTGGTCTGGGTGAACCAAAGTAGGTAAAAGTGGTCCCAATCGATTGGCTAATATTTTAGCATATATTTTAATATCTACGTTTAACAATGAAATGGGGCGAAAGCCCGAAGGGGAAGAAAGATCCTTACCAGGTTTAGGTAAAACGACAATAAAGGACAATAAAGATTCTCCGGAAAAAGGGACACCTCCCCTGACAAGATTAAAAAAAGTGACCAGATGGGGACCAACTAAGTAAAAAAAGTCTTATTATATTGGGCCGTAAAACCGTCTGGTCCAGGAGCCTTGTGAGGTTTCAATGATGATATCGCATCTGACACCTCCTGAAGGGTAAAAGCTCCTGCCAAAGTAGCGCTCTGAGCAATTGATAATTGAGGAAGACGGGCCTCTGATAGAAAGGAATCAATTGCTGACAAACATGGCACGTTAGAGGATAAATGGTCCTAAATGGTCCATATAAAAGATTATATAAAGCAGTATAATATTCAGTAAACGCCCACTTTTAATACCCTCTGGGGAGGTTAAGGGGCGACCTAAGGGACCTTTGAGAGTCGTTCCTGGCTCTAGGTGGTCTCGGACATATCTGCCGTCTATCGGGGGTTAATACATGGGGGGCCTGGGGATTGTTAATTAATACATGGGGGGCTTGGGGATTATAAATTCATACATGGAGGCCGGGGGGTTAGTAATACACGGAGTCCTGTAGGTTATTAATACATGGGGGCCTGGGGAGTATTAAACAAGCACCTCAAAGATTTTTTGTGATTATTATGGAAGACTGTCAAAGACTCTTGACCAGAGAAACTCTGGCTCTGACAGGTCATTGACTCACAACTTTTTGTACAATACTATGGTAACTCCTATGTCTGATGGACCCACAAACTCCTTCTGGAGTCTACAAGACACACAATCTGTAGTAATGAGCCTCCTGGCAGCAAGAATATAGTTTATTCAATCGACCATCGTTACTGATTGCTACACTGCTATCCAACCCCTATACTCGAGTCATAATTTTTGGTGGAAATTACCATTTTATACGAGAACACACTGACCTTGTCGATAGGCAAGTGGACAGCCTCATTCACTTGATTTGTCAGACCCCATATAAAATTGACCGATCTTCTACGCTTGTTGACGTTGCAACCTCTGTATCCTCACTATGTCTATGGGGGATAAACTGGATTTGGGAAGGTTCGATGGGGATTCAGTTGCTCACTGGAGGATATTATTCACTGAGTGCCTACTGGGGAAATCATTGGGCCCTAAGACTTGTCATCTCTTTGTTTCAGAAGTACACAAGGCTCAGAGTGTGCCCTTCCCTTGGCTGTCTGAAATTAGCAATACTATTCCATTATGAAGCTCTTCACCATCAATGGAAGACCATGCTGTGAACACTAAGGCTAGGGTCAGAGTGGGGCAGTCGGAACGCGCGTGCAGACGCACTAAATCACGGCGGCAGTAGCAGCACATAACGGCCAATGACGGCCAATATACGCAGTACGTGCGTACGAAAGTGCGCCGACACCACGCAACCAGCAAATGAACGCATTTTTATCAGAACGTGAAACCGCTGCTACTGACGTACAGAGTGCGCTGCGGCCGCATAGCAGCGTGTGTGCGTGATTAGGAGACGTCAGACGCTGCTAGTGTGCGGCCAACATAACGTTCAAACAGCCGGATTTCCCTAGACTTCTTTTCACCCCATCGTCATGAAATACGTCCAGAATTGCGCATCGTCTGACCACTTAAGCGTATTCCGTGAAAAAATGCGTGCGCACGCATCGACGTACATTTTGACGGTGGCTGCAGAAAATGCGCTCATCTGTCCCTAGCCTTAGGAGTCCCTCGGAACCTGTTATGCTTAAATCTGGACTTAACCACAGAACCTAAACCACGATAAATAATGACTCTAAGATGAGGAAAGGGTGGCATTTAAGGAACCAATTTCCTATTAAAAAATCAAATATACACTCAAAACTTTGAAAGGCAGCAACTGCCCAGGTCCGGAAAGGCTGTTAATGGAATATTACTATACTTTTCCCTGCTCCCACCTCTTGCAACACTCTCTGAACTCTATCCAAAGGTTTGCCTGCACAGTACATTCTGTTGGAAATGGTCATTGGAAACAGGCACCTAAATCCCTATGTGGTGGTCCTGCCCAAAACTCTGCAATTTTTGACCCCAATGTATAGAGTGTTCACAGAGATCAAAGATATGCTGACGCAACTCATGCCTCTGCTCACCTACTCAAACGTCATGATTGAGGCCACTTCCATAGCCCTCACCATTCCTGAAGCACTGGTACTTGTGATCCTTATGACCAATGAAGCTCCCTTTGTGTTCCTCCACCACAATCCTTCTAGATAAGATTCTATGAGCCCTCTACACCTCTTATGCTAGCTTAATTGTGTCTTGTTCCTTTCAGTTATTGTAATATGCTGCGGAAACTGTTGGCGCTATATAAATAATGGAAATAAAAAAATTATAATATGTAACTCCCGCTGAAGCCGGGGACTTCTTATCTTTCATAGTGATTCATCATACAAGGTTTTACAATTCTCAATCTTAGTTTGAGTCATTTTCACTGCGCTGGTCAGGATCCCCCCACTATGGAAGACTGGAAGGGTCATTTAGTGACTCGATATCAGATCAGACCAGTCACAAGATTATGTGTATTTTTGCTCAGATAATCCACTACATTTAAGCAGCTATATATTTCTTTGCTAGATATGATTAACATCCACTATATTATTGTAGTAAATCTGCAAATGTTAAGCCCACATGAGTCTGCACAAGCTCATTAGACCATTATGTTCTAAAACCATACTAATATCATGTATGAAAGTTGAGTATGCAAGTCTTGAAAATACTCATCCGTATTGAGATGAGAATAAAAAAATAAAAAACTCACATCCGTGCATCTATAATATGAATAGATTTTAATTACTTGCACCATCTGCTTTTTCTAGTTCACAATACTGCCATATGAAGTACTATTTATTACACGGGGTTGGACAAATAAAATAAAGGGCATGCATTGCCCAGGAGGCCGAATGCAATAAATATCTTAAGAATTTTTGAACATCTTATAACTTAATTTACATGCTGCTTAATGTACATGGGAAGTATATAATGCATTTACATTGTCCCACTCTGAAAGCAGATGATGCAGTCTATGAGATGAGTAAAGATGAAGGGCACTATCATATGCCCTGAGCTAAAACCAGGATGCTAAGGGGAAAAATTAGCGATTGCTAATTTCCCCTTTGCGTCTTGGTTTCACCGGCGGATTTCGGGGCAGGCACTGCACTCTGCCCCGTAGCGGCCGCAAGGCTCACAGACGCTCAGGACAGAGTATACCCTACATGGAGTCCATAGGACTCGTTTTCTTTTGGGCTGCAGAAGATGTCCCCAAAATTTTAGCTCTGTGGGCATAGTGCTTGTTTTTTTTTTTTATCCAGTTAGCAAATCTGAGGTGATCTGTAGGAGTGCTATCACCTCCTTTAAGCTAGCGCTAACGTGAGCGCTAGCATTAGCTTTGAGGAAGTGATAGAGTCCGAAATGTCTATGGTCTGATGTAGCAAGGTTAACAGAGTTTTGATCTAACTTTGAATAAATACATTTAAAATAAATAATATAAATAAAAGTTTTTGTAAAATAAAAACATTGAAAATATTAATAACAAAATTCCATATATGTATACTTGTTACTGACCCTGCTTGTTCTAAGGACCCGATCTGTTGCCGGCTCTGCCTGCCATTTGACTATTCTCTGTGTACTCCCTGTCTGTTCTGTTTGCCTCCTGTTGCTACTGGTGTGCGCCGATTCTCACCATATAAAGTAGCATAGTACAAGTACAGTACAGTAGAGTACAAGTGCCTAAACGTTGCTGACCCGGTTTTGTTATAACAACTACTCTCGCTCTGCGCCCCTGTCTGGTATATTCCGCTGCTTGTTACTGCTGGTGCGCTTCCATCCTGCTATATACTATAGCGCAGTACAAACATATTGATCTCAGTCTGTGGCGTATATTGTTGGAGCTGTCTCCCTGGCCTGTGTGGCTGCTAGAGGTTAAGTTTAGTGGTCCCGAGTCCTGACTATCCTAAGGATCGGAGGGTTAGAGGTATGTTACCAGGGATCCTACCAGGTCTGTCCTGGGGAATCATTATAAATATGCGGTGAACGCCGCAGCAAATGTTAATGCTCATGCAAGTGAGCGTTAACATTTGCATTACGATCATAATTTTTCCCACTCGTTGTTGCTCAAACATTTCCAATGGCTTCAAATCGCATTTAAACATGAGCAAAAGTAGTAAAAATTAGCTCAGCGCACAGCGGTGAAATGGCTCAAAAAAATGTTTTTTGGATCAAGCGTGGGAAAAACAGATGCTTGGGTACCACGTGCTTGAAGCAACATTACCACCTGCCACGCAACCCGTTGGCACAACACTTTGCATAGGTCCTCCTCATCTGTCTCTACCCCCACTTTATGTCCTGCCATGTCATTGCCTACAATCTCCACTGACAGGGATGATGCTACAGTAATGGGTGTACCAGGTCCTTCCTCAGAATGTGACAGCAACTCAGCAGCTGCAGATTTACGCAGTGAGATTTCGTTGCCCCAGCTGCTGCAGCGTAAGAAAAAATATAGTCCCAACAATCCCCTTGCACAGCGTCTAAATGCTGGTGGGTGCTGCCTCCTTCCATGAATTTGCCGAATGTGCTGTACCACAGTGGCAGTTTCCAAAACGCCATTTCTTTTCACGGAAGGCCATTCCAGCATGTGGAAGACAATGTTATCCAGTCATTGGGAAAGGCAGTCAGCAGCAAGGTGCACATTACTTTAGACACGTGGTCCAGCAAGCATGGACAGGGCATTACATTTCCTTCACGGCACACTGGGTAACTCTGCTTGCAGCTGGGAGGGATCCAGGATGGGGCTCTGTGCTGGAGCTTGTTCATCCACCACGCCTCCAGAAAGCTGCTTATATGAGGTCTGTCTGCTCCACCACCTCTTCCTCCTTCTCTGTCTCTGGCGAAGTGGCAGTTAAACCGACGCGTGGCAGGGGCTACGCAATGGCTCAAGCAAAAAGATGCCATACTGTGCTTGAGCTGGTTTGTTTAGGGGACAGGAGCCACACCAGGCCAGAAATTCTGTCAGCTCTGCAGGGGCAGGCGCAGAGATGGTTAACACCATGCCAGCTTGAGCTCGGAATGGTCATCTGTGATAATGGCAGCAACCTTCTCTCTGCCTGGGTAAGTTGACGCATGTACCATGCCTATCACACATCCTAAATCTGGTGGTACAGCATTTCCTAACCAGGTACCCAGGGCTGGCAGAGCTTCTTAGCCAGACCAGAAAAGTCTGTAGCCACTTCAGACGGTCATTCCCAGCAAGTGTTTGCCTGCCAGAAATTCAAAGAGAATTCCACCTTACCACAAACCATCTGATCTGTGACATGGCCACCAGGTGGAACTCGACATTGGCAATACTGCAGCGTCTGCACAAGCAGCAGAGGGCCATCAATGAGTACCTGTGTGAGTATGGCACAAGGACAGGTTCAGGTCAACTTGTTCCCGCCCCCGCAATGGCTGATGATCAAGGATGCATGCACTGTTCTGTCACCTTTTGAGGAGGCAACGAGGATGGTGAGCAGGGACAGTGCATGCATCAGTGACACAATTCCTTTAGTGTTCCTGCTGGAGCACACTCTGCATGGAATTATAGATGTGGCACTAGAGGCAGAGCAGTGGGAGGAAGAGGAGGACTTCCCTAGCTCTCAAGGCCCCAGTCTTTATGCAGACAGCATTCCTGCGGGTCCTCAGATCAGACAGAAGGAGGAGGAATATTTAAGTAGTGGGGACATTGAAGGTGGGGATTCCTCAAGGGAGGGTTTTGTGTCCCCAGAAACCCAAGGACTAGTACGTGGCTGGGAGTAGGTAGTGCACGATACGGTCATCCTCAGCGACCAGGAACACTCGGAAGCTAATGCCACCTCCAACCTATGCTGCATGGGCTCCCTTATCCTGCAAAGCCTGCTAAAGGACTGCAGGATTCGTGCTATCAAGGAGAGGGATCATTGCTGGTTGGCAACCCTTCTTGATCCACGATACAAGGGTAAGGTTGCAGAGCTCATCCTGCCCTCACAGATGGAGGACAGGATGAAACAACTTGAGGACGCTCTAAAGCGACACTTGTGTAACACCTTTCTAGGCACTGGTAGGTTACCAAGTGATGACACAGGTGCTTTTGAGGCTGCGGTTTATCAGAGGAAGAGCGGTGAAGGGGGCCGCTTGACTGATGCCTTTTGCAATTTTTTTTAGTCCACAACTACCCAGGGATGTCAAATGTAGGCACCCATTGCCAGCGTCTTCACCATATGGTGCAGGACTACCTGGGGGCAAGGGCAGACCTGGATACCTTTCCAGAAGATGATCCACTGGCTTACTGAGTGTTGAGATTGGATCACTGGCCAGAATTTAGCCAATATGCTATGCAGCTACTAGGTTGCCCTTCATTCAGCATGCTTTCTGAAAGGACGTTCCGTGCCGCTGGAGCTTTTGTCACAGGCAAAAGAGTGCGTCTGTCCGACTCTGTAGACCGGCTGACATTTATAAAAATGAATCAGTCCTGGATCAACAGCTATCATTCCCCTGATGCTGATGTAACTGAATAGATCAGGGATCTCTTCTGCATTCCCAAAACCTCCACCACTGCACTCTTCCACAATACTTCAGAGGGGTTACGTTGTGAAGGCACTAGCTGGCACCAAAGACCCAATATTTGGGTGCACTGATGCGTGTACCAGATTCATATCTTTTTAATATTTGACGGCAGGGTTCACCCCTGCACTCTTCCACAATACCTCAGAGGGGTTACGGTGTGAAGGCACTAGCTGGCACCAAAGGTCCAATTGTAATGCATCTGTTGTTACTTTCATCCAAAGCCTGCATAAGTTTCACCATAATTTAGCCAAAAAAATCCCTAAACTTGTTCTGCGTGTCCTAAAACGTCTCCTCTTTTCATACAGGCTGCTGCCCCAAGCAGTTGTTTATGAATAGATTAAAAAGGAAAACCATTTACCGTCATTTGAAATGTCATTTTTTCTTTTTAGATGTTTCTATACAGCCTACAAATCCGCCACTTCACGGGCAAGTTATGGGGACCTCCTAGGCACGATATTTGAAGGAATTTTTCATTTTTATTCCTAACCTTTATGTGATGGAAAAATCACTGTTCCTTTAAAAACGTTTTTTTTTTTACTTGTTGCCCTTGTTTCCTGTCCCCCAGGGCACTACCCGGACCCCCATACACCTTTTATGGCAAATATCTTGCATATATGCCCTCTTGGAGGGCACTCTAAAAATCGAACGTTCGAGTCCCATTGACTTGCATTGAGTTTGAATCGTGTTCGAATTCGAACCGAACACGGGGGTGTTCGGCCCATCACTAACCACCATACCTCTCTGCTAGAACGCTGGACTTTGCTTTTGTCTAAGCCCCTTTTGCTGGATCTCCTGTAGAAAAACCCCTGCATGGGCACTGGACTCTGCTTTTGCCAGAAGCCCCTTACTGGGTCTCCCATTGCTGACACCTGCTCGCATACTGGACTTTGCCTACGCTGAACCCCATACTGGATACCTCGCTGCTGGAACCCTGCTTGATATTTTAAAGCCCATCTCCTCCTTATTTGCTTTCTATCTTTCCAAATCTACATATTTTGCTTATTATAATATTCAGTTCCCCTGGTTCTGTGATATTCTTATGTATAGAGGGAAATAACAAGTAGGGCTAAAAGGAAGATATGTTTAACTCCATCTACCTTTTAGTCAGCCCCCCCTTTCTGTCCTGTTTTTTCTTGTGTTAATTAGTTAGTCCTGTTCTCTGGCCCTGCTTATCTTTTACCCATTGTCACATGGGGGGGGGGGCTATAGCGCGGTCCTCCTGGACAAGTATGTCACAGAAACAGTCTCTTTATAGCTGAGTTTTATTGTGGCACTCCAGCATACAAACAAAACAAAACAGAAATCAAAGCCTAACTCATCTGAGTCTTACTAACAAAGTATATGTCCCTTACTAACGAAGGTAAATAACAAAATAACGGAACTCTTTGCCAACCTTTACTTTTGGGATGCTGCCAACCATAGCACTTCACCAGCTCTGCTGCTAGTCTGTGTCTCTCTCAAAATGGATCAATCTCCACCTCTGCCTGGATCCTCACACCCAGGAAACATTTAAGGGCTTTTAATTAGCATGTGTGGAGACCTTGCAGCAGAGAGGAACAATTTAAAACACATTTTTTCCTTCTGGGTTTAAACAGCCCACTGCCCTCTCAAAAACACAGGGGGAATGTACACACCATCGCACACAATTCCCTTCACCTTATCACATATCCCCCCACCCAGCTCAGACCCATCGGGGCGAGTGGCCTTAGAGCAGAGGCAATGAACTCTGGAGAGGCCATCAGCATTACCCTGGGCCGTACCAGCCCGGTGCTCCATCGAGAACCGGTAGGGTTGGAGACTAAGAAACCACATGGTCACTCTGGCATTCTTTTCTTTGTTTTGCCTCATCCATGTCAACGGCGCATGGTCAGTGATCAGCAAAAACTGCCTCCCTAACAGGTAATAGCTCAAAGACTTTAGAGACCACTTAATAGCCAGGCACTCCTTCTCAACTACAGAGTACCTCAGCTCGTGAGAATCCAGCTTCCGGCTCAGGTACATAACTGGATGTTCCTCTCCTCCATGCACCTGAGAGAGAACAGCACGCAAACCCACATCTGACGCATCTGCTTCAAGATATCTGGAACTACCAGAATAGGACTAGCACACAAGGAATTCTTTTAGGATCTGAAAGTCCTGTTCTGCCTCCGGGGTCCATTTGACCATGATGGGGCTTTTGGTTCTAGTAAGCTCTGTCATAGGGCTGGCAAGGGTAGCAAAATTGGGAATAAACCGACGATAGTAGCCTGTTAAACCCAGGAATGCTCTCACTTGCTTCTTGGTGACTGGACGTGGCCAATTGGCAATGGCATCCACCTTACTTTGCTGGGGTTTGAGGAGCCCGCAACCAATCGTATAACCCAGATATTTGGCCTCTTCCAAACCCAAGGAGCACTTTGCAGGGTTAGCAGTTAGACCGGCAGCCTGGATACTATCCACTACTGCCTGAACCCTAGACAGATGTGATTCCCAGTCCTCACTGTGAATCACTATGTCGTCAAGGTATGCAGCTGCATACTCTCGATGGGGCCTCAGTATCCTATCCATCATACGCTGGAATGTGTCTGGCGCACCATGTAGCCCAAATGGCAGTACTCTGTACTGAAATAACCCCTTAGGGGTAGAAAAGGCTGTCTTTTCTCTTGCTTTCGCTGCCAAGGGAACCTGCCAGTAGCCCTTGGTCAAATCCAGCGTGCTCAAGTATCTGGCTCTACCCAACCTTTAAATTAGCTCATTAACCCAAGGCATAGGGTAGGCATCAAACTTCGATATTTCATTCAGTTTACGGAAGTCATTCCAAAATCGAATTACCCCGTTCGGCTTGGGCACCAACACAATTAGGTTGTTCCATTCGCTTTGCAAGACTTCTATAACGCCCATCTCAGCGCTGCGGAATATGCTGGCGCTTTATAAATAAAGAATAATAATAATAATCTCGAGCATCTTTTTCACCTCTGCACTAACAACTTCCCTTCTAGCCTCTGGGATCCTATACGGTTTTAGATTAATCTTTTTCCCGGGCTCTGTAACAATGTCATGGGTGATCACATGTGTTTTTCCTGGTGCTGGAGAAAACACATTTCTGTTCTTAGACAAACTCCTTCACTTCCTGTTTCTGATGAGGGGCAAGGGTCTCAGCAATACACACCTCAGGTTCCTTCCCACTAGTGGCGTAAGTGGGTTTACCTTTAGACGTTAAGAGAGCTTCACACTCTACCCAGGGTTTCAATAACCCGGCTGGCTTACTTTATAGTTCACTTCACTTGTCTGTTCAATAATCTCATAAAGTCCTGATAAGGTCCTCGCCAGTTTGTCAGGAATTTACTTTCAACGGTAGGGATCAAGACCAGTACTCTATCCCCTGGTTTGAATTTCAGTAACCGCGCCTTTCTATTGTAAGTGGCTTGCTGAGCTTGTTCCCATGTCTCTTTAGCAATATCCAGAATGCCCCTGGGATGTCTGCCATACAATAGTTCAAATGGCGAATAACCAGTGGAAGCTTGTGGAACTTCCCGAATAGAGAACATTAGATAAGGCAACAGACAATCCCAGTTCTTTCCATCTTTATCTACTACTTTACGTAGCATGGCTTTAAGAGTTTCATTAAATCTCTCCACCAGGCCATCGGTTTGCGGGTGATATACCGATGTTTTCGTTGTTTGATTTTAAGGAGTCTACATAGCTCCTTCATAACTCTGGACATGAAAGGAGTTCCCTGGTCCGTAAGGATCTCCTTTGGGATGCCCACCCTACTGAACATCAGCATTAGCTCCTTGGCTATATTCTTAGAGGAGGGGTTTCGTAAAGGTACCGCCTCAGGATACCGTGTGGCATAGTCTACAATGACTAAGATATATTGGTGCCCCCTAGCGGACTTAAGCAACGGTCCTACTAAGTCCATACCAATTCGCTCAAATGATACCTCTATGTCAGGTAGGGGTACAAGAGGGTTGCGGAAACCCTTACTCGGAGCCTTGAGCTGACACTCTGGGCAAGATTTACAAAACCTTTCAATGGCAGCAAAAGTACCTGGCCAATAGAAGCACTTCAGAACCCTTTCCCTTGTTTTTTATCCACTCCAAGGTGACCTCCCAACACATGGTTGTGGGCTAGCTTCAATACCGTATTCCTGTGTGTCTCTGAAACCAACAACTGTTCTAGCTCCTCAGCCCCCTTTTGCTGCACCCTGTAAAGCAAATTATTTTTCACCTTGAAATAGGGGAAACATAACAGTTTATCAGGGTTAACCAGATCATGCTCTATGACTTGTACACTGTCTCTGACCATAGCCAAAGTTGGGTCCTCCCACTGGTCAGCTCGGAAGTTGCCAGGATGGACTACAATATCAAGAAGCTCCACTTCTCCAGGATCATCATTATGGGGTGCATCCTCCTCATTGCCTAAACATACAAAGGGAGACTCTGGCTCTCTGCCATGTTCCCAATCGATATTAGAGAAAGGAAAAATAGCATCTGACCCTTCTACCTCCTTCTCCTCCTCAGAGCACGATTTCTGCTGTAATGAGAACTTTTCCCATAATTGACAGAACTGAGGGAAGTCTCTTCCTATCACCACATCATAAGGCAATACAGGTACTACCCCCACTTTACATACAGCTTTCCCCACGTCAGTGAGTATTTCTACATCCGCCGTGGGGGTACGAATGGGTGTCCCCATGTATACAAACAATACTAACAGTTTGTCTGCAATCAAGTTTTTCAGGCTGGAGCAGAGTGCCCTTTACCAAGGTGACCTCGCTCCCAGAATCAAGGAGCGCTTGAACACCCTTCCCTTCAACCCTCACAGTCCTTAAATGGTTAATGTTCACAGTACTTGTTACCACACACAGTTTTGAACAGGTTAACACAGTCTTCTGTGGGGTTCGTGCACCTATGTCACACTCCATGGGCTCATCACCCTGCCCAATTGTGGGCTATATGTCCTGGCAATTGGCACCTGAAACATACTATTTGCTCCTCGGTTTGGTCTGGCACCCATTGCCGCTCTCTTTGGTACCTTTTACCACCATAGTCATAACTCCACGCTGGGCACAGGGCTCTGTTCTTTGGTGCCAGGTTTCCTACTGGCCCGGCTGTTAGGAGATCTGAACTTAGGCTGAGGGTCATGGGTGTGCAGCTCCTTAGCAGTCACGTATCGCTCAACCAGACACATCATCTCCTCAGGATCCTTTGGGTCTCCTTGGCTGACCCATTGTCGCAGGGCGTCAGGCAAATTCCTGAGAAAACGGTCCATGACCAGCATCTCCATGATTTCTGTGGGCGAGATTGTCTCTGGTTGTAACCATCTGAGTCTTACTAACAAAGTATATGTCCCTTACTAACGCAGGTAAATAACGGAACTCTTTGCCAACCTTTACTTTTGGGACGCTGCCAACCATAGCACTTCACCAGATCTGCTGCTAGTCTGTGTCTCTGTCAAAATGAATCAATCTCCTCCACCTCTCCCTGGATCCTCACACCCAGGAAACATTTAAGGGCTTTTAATTAGCAGGTGTGGAGACCTTGCAGCAGAGAGGAACAATTTAACCCTTTCGCTGCTGAGCCTTTTCCTGCCTCTGTGCTGAGCTCATTTTTACCGGTTTCGCTCATCATGTTTAACCGCGTTTTGAAGCCTTATTTTAATATATGACCCAGACATATTATATATCGTTCTTTCCAGCAGACTGTGCAGATTCATAATATGTCATTATTATATGTATATGTTATGTCATGTCTGTATATTATAACAAAATATGCAATAAAATTTGAATTTTCAATAATTTACAATGTGTAAAGTGTTTTTTTTCACATTTTAAAATGCGATCGTTTGCGGTTATATTTTCTATGGGGTGCGCTTGTTAAAAAAATTAGAAATGAGGAATCGTTACTTTTTTTGGGGGAAATTACGTGTTTTTTAGCAAACGCCCCCCATAGAAAAAATCGTTAGTGCAGCATCATTGTTCACATTATAATTGAAATGGGAACAATATTGTTGCACTAATAAACTAAAAAAAAAAAAAAAAACTTTTTTTTTTTTATTATTTTTATTTTGATTTTTTTTTAATTTTATTTTTATTTTTAATTTTTTTTTTTTACTTTTTACATGGTCATGTTTGGTATCATTGGAACGGCCACGCTCTGGCCGTTCCAATAATAGTAAACATTAACCCCTAGCTGTCACGGATCGGGAGATAGGGGGTTAATTGTAACCCCCTATCTCCACTATAGGTGGCAGCAAGGGGTTAATTTGAAAACTGGCGGCATCGCGCTCTGCGCGATGACGCCAGTCGTTAGGGGGATATCCCGGAAGCTTGGCCGACATCCAAGATGTCGGCCAGCTCCGGGAGGGGACCGCGATACGGCACATGTTGGCGCCATATCGCGATCCAGCCCCCTAGGGGTTAAAGACAGCCGCCGCTTGGAAGGGCAGGCTGTGCCCTTCCAGGCGGTGCCTGCCTTTAACCGCTGGCATGCACGGATGGGAAGGGGGAGAGGTCTGAAGGACCTCCCCCCCCCTCCCATTCAGGCACCTTCCCTGCAATGGCGGGGGGGTGCCTGAAATAGACGTCATCGCGCATGCGCGATGATGCCTATCGTGCCCGCCGGGGTCCCAGAGGTTGGGCTGACATCGATGATGTCAGCCCACACCGGGGGGCCGAGCGATCAGCCGGAGTACCGGCTGATCGCAGGCTGCGAAGGGAGGACGCGCTCAGCGCGTCCTCCGCAGCCAAGTAGCAATGCTGAGCGCGTCCACCACATTGAAGTGGTTAAAACACATTTTTTTTCCTTCTGGGTTTAAACAGCCCACTGCCCTCTCAAAAACACAGGGGGAATGTACACACCATGGCACACAATTCCCTTCACCTTATCACACCATGCTTAGTAAACTATCCAGTGTATACCTATTGTTGTTTCTCAGTGCCTTTTTAGTTTAATCTTATCATTGTTATTGTTTATCCCTCTGCTCACCTACTCACACTTGATTGATGCTGCTTCTATGGCCCCACCATTCCCAAACCACTGGCACTAATGATCCTGCTATCTAGTGAAATTCCTCTTGTCTTCCTCAACCCCAATCCCTCTAGATTGTAAACTCCTATGAGCAGGGCCCTCTACACCTCGTTTCCATCCTATGTCCGTTTATTGTAAAGCGCTGCGGAAACTGTTGGCGCTATATAAATGATGACAATAATAATAATAATAATCCATTAATCTTCAGTGTCTCAACCCACTCCTTTTTTTTTTATTTCCTTTTATTGCTTTATATCCCTGTGTCTATAAATAAAACCCTTTATTGTTCGTATAGCTGCCTATTTTTCTTCTTTGTCAAAGCATATTGGGCTCGACCTTATAACCCCGTGAGCTGATCCTACCACCCCGGAACCAGCTCCTGACAATACAGCACACCCTGCCCATTCTTCATCCAAAATTTGGACCCTGGCGTATTAAGGCTAAGGTCAGACGAAAGCATTTTTAACGTGCGTTTAACCGCACGAAATCACGGCCGTGCTAGCAGCAAATGACGTCCAATGTCGGGTAACATACGAAGAACGGCCGCACGAAAGTTTGTCCGCGCAACGCAAGTGGCAAACGAACGCATTTTTTCTAGAACGTCAAACCGCTACTACTGATGTACAGAGTGCGCTGCGTCCGCATAGCGGCGTGTGTGTGTGATTGGGAGACGTCAGACGCTGCTAATGTCTGGCCAACATAACGTCCAGACACAAAAAGTGTTTTATTGATGATCCGTACAAAATCACGGACGAGAATGCGCATCGTATGACCGCTATTGCGTATTCCGTGAAAAAATGCGTCCATTCGTTCGAACGCACTTTTTCACGGACAACGCGACAAATGCGTTAGTCTGACCCTAGCCTAATACTCCTGGTCATCCCATACCCCTAAAAACCCTTACTACTAAACCCCTCACTATCTAAATTCCAGTTATGTAGCCTCTACATTAATTACCCCTCTCACTGGTTAACCCTAATCTATATACACACCATTACCTATCCCCCACCGGGTACCCCTATACTACGTATCACCTATCCTACTTTAGCTTACACTACCAAACCCAATAAATCTAGCCTCAAATATTAAAAAAAATAGACTTTTTATCCATAACTCCTTTGACGCATGATGCTCTTGAACCACATCATGGGTGGTTTGCAAAAGCCACAGATCTTCATAAATATCAGGATTTTTTTTTGAGGGAACCCATGGATCTATCGTAGATTCACATGAACGAGAGGGAATCTAGTCCAGTGTGTTATTATAAGAGACACAAGAACTGCATGGATACATGTATATGTGTATCCATGAAGGAATTACAATTTGTTTTTAATCAAGGATAAAGGGGAGGAGAGCAGAAGAGGAAGCTTACTTTTTGTGTAGAAGGTCAAGTAATCAAATTAATTGCGCTCATTACTTTAATCATTGTACAGTGTAAATTGCCACTTGTTTATGTGATCCGCAATAGACGGAAAGATATATGAAGTGCACTTTTAACATATTTTGTAATAAGTGGATAATGTGCCCAGCACAAAATTGTGTTTGAGATTATCAAAAACATTTAACTTGGCTGCTCACAGGCAGGAATGATTAACCCCTTCACTTCCAAGTGATTTTACAAAAAAACGTTGTCAGAAACAAGTGTTTTTTTTGTAAAATCATTTTTTATTAATAATCCAGTAATAAATAGTTCTTATTGTACATAACCTATTTGGCCACTAGATGGCGCCATCTATTGCCAAATTGTTACAGAGGTTTGAGCTACAGGTCTATGGTTTTTTTCCTCCCCAGGAATCGGCTGCTGAAAGCCTGATATTTCAGAGTTTTCAGCAGCTGATTTTACAGTTTTAGCTCTTTGGGTATTATGTTCACAGGGCTAAAACTTTAGGGGCACTTACTGCAGCCCAAAAGCAAAAGAATTGTATTTGCTTTTTGGCTGCAGACCAGCAGATCGAGATATCTTTATCGGGGCACCAGATGGTACCTTTTGAAGCCCGAGAAATCTCGATCTCGGTAGTGAAGGAGTTAAAGCTTTATCGATTTTCCAATGCTAAGCAAAACACAGGGTGATTTTTTTTTTTAACAGGAAAATTAATATTCTATTTTTAATGTCAGGCTGGTATTTAGATGTGGTTTGAAAATGAAGTTCCAGCTTCAATCATATCAAGTTTTTCTGCATATTTTAATCTGTCGGTAAACCAGATATGCTTCCTGCTGTACTAACATCTTTAAAAATATACTTTGGGGAAAACAACATCTTGTTTTCATCTGAAAGTATAACTTATTTGCTCAAAAGCCGAAGAATTCATGAATTTATAAAACATAGAGGTCTATTCACAAAGCCATTCTATTTCACCGAAAACAGGGTGAATTTACTGTTTAGCAAATGGTCACTGTATTTTGCTGAAATCGGAGTCACCGGTACGGTTATCAGATATCGGCGAAAACCGCTGAATTACACTGAATTGCATCAGTGAATTCCACCAAACTGAAGAAAAAAAAGGGAGTCTCCTATTTTCCTAAAAGGTGGTTAAAGCGACAAAAATGTAATAAAAATATGTCCAAGTAACAAAAAAGTTCCTTTAAAAAAATAAAAAGTCTTTCAACCTCTTAGTGATGGGTGGATGTCGCCCGACGGGGGTGGCTTAACGCCGGCGAGGCGTATAGGTACGCCTCACTGACAAGTGCCGTCGTAAGCGCAGATTGTGGCTCGCCCCGCAGTCGAAGCCATTGGCTGCAGGGTGACGGCCTCCCCGTGCAGCCAATGACACGTGCCGCGTGTCGGTGTGCGCAAGCTGCAGGGAGGGGCAGAGGCGGCCCCATTGAAGACAGTGGGGCGCACCTGTATGCCCTGCATCTACAAAGACCTCCAACCACCAGCACACGGCATAGCATGTCCTGGCCGGTAAGGGGTTAAAAAAATTAAAATAAAACAAATGTCTTTAAAAAATTTTTAAAAAAGTTATTCCGTTTATTATATTGAAACCTATTGGATATTCCTATTTAAACCCGTCAAACTGAAACACAGAAAATCTGGTAATTTTGACGCAATTTCAGTGCAATTTGGTGTTCTGTGAATAGAAGATCCGTTAGACTTCTATGGGATGTTTTCAGTACTGCCACACGCTGCCAAATTGCAGCAAATTGCCCTGAATATCGCTGTCATTTAGCCTGTTTTTGGTGAATTGACAGCTTTTGTGAATGGATGAATTGCTGTGAACAGTGAAATTCACCGTTCGGTGCAATTCAGGGAGAATTCGGAGGTTTGCAAATAATCCATATAGTATAGAATGAACCTGTATTTTAAAAGTTACTTTTCAAATAGTTTTACTATTAAGTACAATGTAGCTTTAGACAGACAGATCTATGACATGTTATTGTTTAATGTCATAATGTATCTGCTCTTAACAGAGGTCCGCTAACGAGAGGTCTTCTCACTCCTCCAATGGAAACAGCTCTGCAAACAGGCCACATGTTGAATTCATTGCCTGTTCAATCATGTGCTTGGGGTGGTTAGGTTATAGGAGAGAGCAGAAGCAATGTTTGTAATGGGATTCTTCTGCTCCCTCCTGGCACTCAGTCCTTGTCACAGGGGCTCTGTCATCTGCTTTGTCCTGCATACTGAGTAGAGGAGTGAAAAAGTGAGCAGGTTTTTTTTGTTTTTTTAGACCATATGTCTACTAGCAATTCTGCTGGCACAATGTTTAACCCCTTCCCTGCTGAGCCACTTCACCTTTGCGTGCTGAGCTTATTTTGACCGTTTTTTGCACATCAAGTTTAAACACGATTTGAAGTCATGTTTTATTACACGACCCAGACAAATTACATATCCTTTTTACAGCAGACTCGGCAGATTCATACTATATCATTATTATACAGTATCTGACAGAAGTGGGTACACCCCTCACATTTTTGTAAATATTTTATTATAACTTTTCATGTGACAACACTGAAGAAATGACACTTTGCTACAATGTAAAGTAGTGAGCGTACAGCTTGTATAACAGTGTAAATTTGCTGTTCCCTCAAAATAACTCAACACACAGCCATTAATGTCTAACCCGCTGCCAACAAAAGTGACTACACCCCTAAATGGAAATGTCCAAATTGGGCCCAAAGTGTCAATATTTTGTGTGGCCACCATTATTTTCCAGCAGTGCCTTAACCCTCTTGGGCATGGAGTTCACCAGCGCTTCACAGGTTGCCACTGGAGTCTTCTTCCACTCCTCCATGACGACAGCACAGAGTTGGTGGATGTTAGAGACCTTGCGCTCCTCCACCTTTCGTTTGATGCCCCACAGATGCTCAATAGGGTTTAGGTCTGGAGACATGCTTGACCAGTTCATCACCTTTACCCTCAGCTTCTTTAGCAAGGCAGTGGTTGTCTTGGTGTGTTTGGGTCATTATCATGTTGGAATACTGCCCTGCAGCCCAGTCTCCGAAGGGAGGGGATCATGCTCTGCTTCAGTATTTCACAGTACATGTTGGCATTCATGGTTCCCTCAAATAACTGTAGCTCCCCAGTGCAGTGTAGCACTCATGCTGCCCCAGACCATGACACTCCCACCACCATGCTTGGCTGTAGGCAAGACAAACTTGTCTTTGTAGTCCTCACCTTGTTGACGCCACAAACACTTGAAACCATCATAACCAAACAAGTTTATATTGGTCTCATCAGACCACAGGAAATGGTTAGTCTGCTTGTCTTCAGCAAACTGTTTGCGGGCTTTCTGGTGCATCATCTTTAGAAGAGGCTTCCTTCTGGGACGACAGCCATGCAGACCAATTTGATGCAGTGTGCGGCGTATGGTCTGAGCACTGACAGGCTGAATTCCCCCCCCCCCACCACCACCACGACGACAACCTCTGCAGCAATGCTGGCAGCACTCATACGTCTATTTCCCAAAGACAACCTCTGGATATGACACTGAGCATGTTCACTCAACTTCCTTTGTCGACCATGGCGAGGCCTGTTCTGAGTGGAACCTGTCCTGTTAAACCGCTGTATGGTCTTGGCCCCTGTGCTGCAGCTCAGTTTTAGGGTCTTGGCAATCATCTTATAGCCTAGGCCATCTTTAATTAGGTAATTGATTTCACTATTCCTGCAGTATATGAATTAGGAATGTTGCAGGGCAGCACCTTCCCTGTCCTTTCCCTGTGAATGAAATAGTAATGAATATCGATCTGGCAACCATACAACCATTTTTTCCCGGACAAATATTGCTATTTCATGCGGGGAACACAGGGAAAAGTGCTGCTCTGGAGCATGTATAATTCATATGCTGCAGGAAGGAAGTCAAAGCGGGCCTCTTGGGATTCAGTTTTTGATTTACCTGCAGTGTATGGATTCTACATGCTACGGGGTGGCATTTTTCATGCACTGCAGATCAACAAATTATATGTGTCCAGGAAAACATGGCCGATCTGGCAACTCTACCTGGCATCTATAGGACTCAGGACACAGAATTTCATAAGCTTGAACTGGCCTGGAAGGAAAGACACTGGACAACTTCATATCCACGCCCTTCATTCTGAGACAGTAGGAGGCCACAAACCTCACTCTTTTTCACTAATGGATGCAAGGTCAGTCTTTAGTCGCTTTTTTATGGTTATAAGTAATATTGCATTCACAGAATCACTTCACACTATCAGGGTTATTCAGAGTAGGATTCATATTTAGTGGATTCATATGCTGCATTAATTATACCGCAGAGAGGCGCTTCCCAGCAGTGTGTGGATTCATATGCTGCATTAATTATACTGCAGAGAGGTGCTTCCCCGCAGTGTGCGGATTCATATGCTGCATTAATTATACTGCAGAGAGGTGCTTCCCCGCAGTGTGCGGATTCATATGCTGCATTAATTATACTGCAGAGAGGTGCTTCCCAGCAGTGTGCAGATTCATATGCTGCCTTAATTATACTGCAGAGAGGCGCTTCCCAGCAGTGTGTGGATTCATATGCTGCATTAATTATACCGCAGACAGGCGCTTCCCAGCAGTGTGTGGAATCATATACTGCCTTAATTATACCGCAGAGAGGTGCTTCCCGGCAGTGTGTGGATTCATATGCTGCATTAATTATACTGCAGAGAGGCGCTTCCCAGCAGTGTGTGGATTCATATGCTGCATTAATTATACTGCAGAGAGGCGCTTCCCAGCAGTGTGTGGATTCATATGCTGCATTAATTATACCGCAGAGAGGCGCTTCCCAGCAGTGTGTGGATTCATATGCTGCATTAATTATACCGCAGAGAGGCGCTTCCCAGCAGTGTGTGGATTCATATGCTGCATTAATTATACCGCAGAGAGGCACTTCCCAGCAGTGTGTGGATTCATATGCAGCATTAATTATACTGCAGAGAGGCGCTTCCCGGCAGTGTGTGGATTCATATGCTGCATTAATTATACTGCAGAGAGGCGCTTCCCGGCAGTGTGCGGATTCATATGCTGCATTAATTATACTGCAGAGAGGCGCTTCCCAGCAGTGTGCGGATTCAGATGCTGCATTAATTATACTGCAGAGAGGCGCTTCCCAGCAGTGTGTGGATTCATATGCTGCATTAATTATACTGCAGAGAGGTGCTTCCCAGCAGTGTGTGGATTCATATGCTGCATTAATTATACCGCAGAGAGGCGCTTCCCAGCAGTGTGTGGATTCAAATGCTGCATTAATTATACTGCAGAGAGGCGCTTCCCAGCAGTGTGCGGATTCAGATGCTGCATTAATTATACTGCAGAGAGGCGCTTCCCAGCAGTGTGTGGATTCATATGCTGCATTAATTATACTGCAGAGAGGCGCTTCCCAGCAGTGTGTGGATTCATATGCTGCATTAATTATACCGCAGAGAGGCGCTTCCCAGCAGTGTGTGGATTCATATGCTGCATTAATTATACTACAGAGAGGCACTTCCCAGCAGTGTGTGGATTCATATGCTGCATTGAAACCTATGGGTTAAAACACCTTGTTTCTTTAAAAAAAAGTTAGAGAACCTACAATTTCACCCAAGAAATGCCTAAAACAAGCCTAATAAAATAAATTAGTAAAGAAACTTTCATTCTATTGGTCGTAATCTACTTCCCATTCTTAAATAATCAATAAAAAATGAAATAATTCATAAAAACAGAAAAACTAACAGTGTAATTCAAAGAGATCCGAATGGCTGGAGAAAGGTAACCGAACGCTGAAATTCAGCGTTCGGTGACCTTTTGTTGGCCATTCGGCTATCCAGAGAACAGGCAAGTTGCCAAATCCTGGCAAATTGCCTGCAGATACGGTGCCTGTTCGGTGCCTGTTCGAGGGCAGTGAAATCCCCATAAAAAAGCACTGCTTTGACTATTCAGAGAACACAAACCAGCAGTGAAAGGTTCCCGAAATGCCCTGCCATTGGTTGATTTAATTCGGCAGGTTTATTCAGGGGAATCTCATAGGCTTCAATGTTAAAAATATTCCCGTTTTAAATCAATATCTAATAAACCATTCGTTATAAAATTCTGCAGTAAAGAGTCTCTTTATTTATAGATTTTTTAAGGATATTTTAAGTATTTTTCTGGATTTTTTTTTTTAGAAAAATCCGATATATTTTTATTTATTTATTTATTTTAAGTTTACTTATTTTTTTCTTTAACAGCCCTTTTTATTATCATTCCTTGGACCTCATATGTAAATTTCAGACATTTTCGCTCATTAGTTTCTTTGCAAACAGCGTTTCACTTTTCAAACATTCAAGCGAACTGTTTATCTAATTTATTCACTTCACTCGTCTGCGGTGTCGGCTTTTTCCGGCGGCTTCGCTGCGGCTAATCGGCTCCTGCTCAGGTTTTTCAGTGGTTTTTGCTGGGTTTTGCGGTTAGCTTTTGTTTGGTTTGCGGCAGCCTTTCCCTGCAATTCGGGGACCCTGTGGTGTTTGCTGAATACACCACAGGGTCACTGAAATGGGTTCGGCAAAACAAACCGAATTGAAGAGAACAAAAAGTCACCGAACGTGCGGTGACTTTTCGTTTCTCTTTGAATAACCCTGTAAGTGATCCGAATCACTGAATTGCCGATCCGAATCGCACCGACATTTCAGATCTATCCAAAATTTTCAGATGGTCGATATTTCGTTTTCGGAAATGCTCCCGAAATATGAAAGTGGTAAATTTCGTCCAAATTTGGATTCGGAAGAAAAAGAATTGCACATCTCTAATTCAGAGAAAGGTGAACTTATGTAGCAGTTAAAATTGTAGGTCAAAATGGCCAAACCAGAAAAATTCTCCCATTTATCTCCCTTTCCAAATCGGCTATTTTGACCTAGAATTTTCACTTCACCAAAAGTTCTCCAGAGTTTCAGCTTTCTCTGAATAACCCTGTATATTTGGGGAGGGGTTGTTTTATTCTTCAGTGAGTTCATGAGCAATTGGGATTTGCTAGTTATTCACCAGCTCTCTGCAATAGTAAAAATACTAATGTGACATTGTACAGAATGTTACCAATATAAAAATAATGTTACTGAATGTCCTCATTTAAAATGAGATTCATAACAAAGTCCATCCTTTAAATCTTAAAGTATAAAATATATCAAAGATTGCTTCTTCTTACTAAATTGTAAAAGAAAACAACGTCAATAACTTCTGATTCATTTTAATAAAGACGCTCTCTTGGTACATCAGGTTCCCAATTATTATCATTATGTGATCTGTGGAAAACTGATACGTTACTCATAAGTCCTCTTTCAATCCATTGTTTATTTAGATGTGATAGATGTATAATGAGTATAATCATTTGGTTAGTGTATATAAGGCTCATTTCAATATTCCTTAACCCCTAAATGATGAGGAAAGTTCTGCATCCTGAGAATAAGAACACCTTTCATGTAGCAAAAGTCATGTGATCAATGTGAAAGCTGATAACTTTTACCACACGTGGTGGGGAAGTAGATCTCCCTTCAGCCAACCTGTGTCACTTAAAGGCAGGTTGGCAAAACTAGAAATGCATTCGTTTCGGAATTTGGAACGAAATTTGATAATTCGTAGTTCGGAAGTACTTCCGAATAACGAATCGATACGATACGAATTGGAAACGAAACGGTATATAACAAATTTATTTCGTTTTACACTGTGTCATCATCATGAAAGAAAAATTTGAATAATTGTTATCAACTATCGAATTTGAAATGAACTATCAACTTGATATCAACTATCGAATTGATCTTAACTTACAATACAAGTAATAGTCAGAAAAGGACATTATGAAACAAATTAATTTTGTTTCACTGTTTAATTTGACTCAAATACTAAATCTGTGACACGGCTTAAAATTGAACCCTAGCTTTTCTTTTGACAGCAAAATTAGTTTAATTGGGGTTTTATTTAGTGATCCAAAATTCGAATTGATATATGAAATTCGAATCGATTCAAAATTTCAAATCGATACGAAATTTTGAATCGATCCGAAACGAAATTAGTTATGAAATTCCGAAAACAAAATTATTTAGAAACTAAATGTGACTAAACAAAACAAATTTTTCAGCCATGCATATCCCTAGCAAAAAGGGTCTTCAAGGTATTTGGTGAGATGGTGGAAACATTACCAGCTCATGTTACAAGTCTGTCGTAATATATCAGCAGCATTGCTTGGTAATCTTGGGGAGCCAAGAACAGCAACACCATGTACCAACTCTGTTTATTGTCACTTGAAGCCTAAAGGACTCCACGAAGATGTGCATGAATCCCGCTCGTGCTGTTCTTTTGGAAGGACACTGGAGAACTATTTGTTCTTTGTGTCCTACAGTTTGTAGTCAGAGGAGGTGGTGGATCGTGTCCTGCTTTTCAACAGAGGAACCAGAGGTGATTATTGGATTTTTTTCAGTCGTTTTTTCTTTTGTTTTGTTTTTTTCTTTTCGTGTATTTGTTTTGTGACATTACTGATGTCAAATAGGGATGAGCTGTTCGGTTTGATCAGTTCGGAGTTCGACTCGAACATTGGCAACTCGAACGTTCGTGAACTTCGAACTTTTTGGTGTTTTCGGTTCGAGTTCGAAAATTTTTTGAAAAAAGTATAAAAAATGCTTAAAAAATACTAAAAAATCTAGAAATAAAGAGACTCTTTACTGCAGAATATTATAAGCAACGGTTTATTAGATATTGAATCAAAAAACTACCCAGGGCAAAAAGGCATGCATGTGGGCGATGATTAGCAATGGACAGACTGTGTACGTCGTCAAGAAGCGGTATGTATAATAGCATAAACCTGTTACATACACATAATACACATTACATACATCTACCAACATATGTCAACACATGCTGCAGCGTAATGTAGTATCTGTTTGTCAGACAAATGTGACGGTCATAAAATTATTCTGGCTTTATTTAAAATATTTGCACACGTGTACATTTTTCTGAAACTTTCACACCTCAAAATTACATGTGCTTAGAGGGCATGAGACTTGCATAGGATTTTTTGCGCCCCCTGTATGTTTCATCTTTAAAATGCTGCAATGGGTGATGTGGATTTACTATCTTACAAGGAAAGCATGCTTTACAGTCTGCCTAATGTCTAGGTGCAAAGATTCTCACCCCTAAATGACATGTGCTCGCAGCAGGGCTCTCAAACTCTGGTGCCCCTGATGTTTTTGAACTACAACTCCCAGGATTCCCTCGCCATGTATTGCATTGAAATCATCCTGGGACTTGTAGTCCAAATCATGTTGGGAGGCCGTGAGTTTGAGACCCCTGGCATACTGTGCATGAGGCTTGCATAGGATTTTTTGCGCCGCCTGTGTGTTTCATCTTTAAAATGCTGCAATGGGTGATGTGGATTTACTAGCTTACAAGGAAAGCATGCTTTACAGTCTGCCTAATGTCTAGGTGCAAAGATTCTCACCTCTAAATGACATGTGCTTACAGCAGGGCTCTCAAACGGCGTAAACAACAGGTGTTAATTAGTGTTTGGAAATAACATGTGCTTCTAATTAGTCTGGTCTCATGAATTTGATACATTGCCTGCAGACTGGGTGTGGCTCCTGCACACGTATGAACACTGTGCTTCTGAATTCTAAGAAGTGTTCATTTCTACTACATTTCCTCTGATATGCTGTTTAACCCCTTAAGGACCAGGGCTCTGTAAAGCCAATCATTAATGATGTAGATGTTACGTCATTTGTCATCAAGGGCTTAATAAAATCTTTATCACACTCCTTAGATTTAAATGTAATATTCCAGTATTTGTATGTCATGTACCTCTCCCGAAGGGCCTATAGATCTAACACAATAATAATTGTATGCTCACATAGTTTTGGTGCAAGCGTGGTGGAAGGGCTTGCTGCTTCTGCATTAGTAACACAACACAACGTGAAAATGTCTATCATAAAGCGTACAAGCTGAGTCCCTAGAGTCTCTGACTATCCATTGTCATATATACCTTGCTTTATACATATAATACATTCCCTCATCTAACAGGATAGAAGCCAGTCCCAGTGCATTTTAACCCCTTAAGGGTGGCTAGGTGTCGTGTGTGGGTCTCTGATGGCGATATTTCTATACATCCTAGAAATCCGCCACTTCACGGGCAGGTTATGGGGACCTCCTAGGCACGATATTTGAAAGAATTTTTCGTTTTTATTTTTAACCCTTATTTCATGGAAAACTCACTGTTCCTTTAAAAACATCTTTTTTTTTAACTTTTTGTCCTTGTTTCCTGTCCCCCAGGACACTACCCGGACCCCCATACACCTTTTATGGCAAATATCTTACATATATGCCCTCTTGCAGGGCACTCTAAAAATCGAACTTTTGAGTCCCATTGACTTGCATTGAGTTCGGTTCGTGTTCGCGTTCGAACTCTAACTTTTGAAATTGTTCGAGTTCGAATGCGAACCGAACACGGGGGTGTTCGGCTGATCCCTAATGTCAAATCCCTTAACACCAGCTTTTGGCATAAGGAATGTTTTTACAGATGAGAACCAGTGACCTTGGAATCGCTCTTCATTCTCCAGATGCCTTATTACTTGGGCATCTTATACAAAGTGTATGGAATATAATAGGATCCACTAACATCAAAGAGCAGAGCCATTTCATATAATGGCCCGAGTGGAAACAGCCCCATTATATTTATTTTGTTTATATTATACACACAGTTACAAGTATTTATAAAGCGCCAACAAATTCCATAGCGCTGTAAAATGGGAAAGTCATAATAAGAAATCTACACACATGGAACAGAAGAGGGAGGACCCTGTTCAAGAGCTTACAATCTAAGACGAGGGGGGTGACCCATTAGGTGAGGGTGAATTGGGTAGGTGAAGTGACGGGTTTCAGGAGGGCTTAATGGGAAGAGGAGCAAGAAATGACAGTGGGGAGATCATCGAGTGAGCCTATTTATTCTTCTCTAAAGTACTGTGTTTTCAGAGACTTCTTGAAGGACTGGAGAGACGGGGAGAGTCTAATGTTGTGGGGGAGGGTGTTCCATAGAAAGGGGCAGCTCCGGAGAAGAACTGAAAGCGGGAGTTGGGGGTGCGGGTACAAGGAACTGATAGCATCGGATCATTGGCCGAGCGAAGTGGTCGGGTGAGATATACCTGTTAATAAGGGAGGAGATTAGGCAGGGGCGCGGTTATGGAGAGCTTTGTACGTGAGCACCAATATTTTGAAATGGATTCTAAAGGAAATAGAAAGTCAATGTAGAGATTGACAGAGGGGCAACGTGTGACAGGTGCGGGAGGTGCGTGAGGTGAGGAGTAGGAGTCTGGCACAGGCGTTCATTACAGACTGCAGAAGGAGTATCTGGGATCTTTTAAGGCCAGAGAGAAGGAGGTTGCAATAGTCAAGGTGGGAGATAATAAGAGCTTTGAGCATTTTAGTAGAGTCTGGATTAGGAAAGGGACAGATGCGTGCAATGTTTTTTTAGGTGTAAGTAGCATGATTTTGTTAGAGACTGAATGTGAGGAGTAAAGGATAGATTGGAGTAGAAATACAATTAATATACAAAGAGAACATTTTGTAACTTCTAATGTCTGAAGTTCAGACTCATGTACTGAAAGCTGAGAGGATTTATATATATATATATAATAGTTTGAGAGGCGACGTTGCAATCTAGCACACAACAGACACTTCATATATTGACATACTAATAGGATTTAATGCTTAAATGTATTTTCTGAATTGTCAGCACTAAATGTTTCCATGAATCTTTATATATTTTACCCTTTTGTTTCTATTCTTAAAGTGGAACAATTAGCATTTCATGTTGGTAATATGGATACTAACATCTTATGCCTTTTGTTAAAAGGAAGTTTGTATATGAAGCCTCCCCATGTAATGACCTAACTCTTAATTCCATTCAATTGGTCAAAATTAATTGATAACAATCAGTCCTAATGTTAAGTCCACTTTGAAGACATCCCCGATACAGATCAGACACATAATAAATAATTGCGAACCTGCGAAACATAAAATGTATTCGCTTGTTAAAATGTTTTTGCAACAATGAGTACTGCATCAACTTGTTCCACATAATATTAATTCTGTATTGAGGGCTATGAAAGCAGCCTTTAAGACACAATACACAATGGAAAGTGTGAATATTTGAAAATAAAAATATCCAATATGATTCAAAAAGAGAAACAGTATTAAGATCAGTAATTAGATTTTTTTCATTTAAGGCCGGGTGCACACGAGCGCACCTAGTGCGCCCATACTTACTGGTTCCCATCGCAGCCATGTGATGCTGCGATGCCGACGGGGCCAGTCACACGCTTCTGCACGCCCACGAGGTGCGAGCGCAGCAAGCGTCTGCCTAGAAAGCCTCCCCATCGATGCGCTAGGATGCGCGTCGACGGGCTGCAAAGCGAGATCCTCCATAGGAAAGCTAATTGATGGATTGTATGCAAGACTCATTACAGGTTAAGCTTTTCTCCATTTTTGTCAAAATGCAGGAAGTTAAAAGATGAATATGAACCACCAGGGCTTTTTTTCAGGGGGTACTCGCCGGTACTCAGTACCGGCACCTCCCCACTCAGTACCGACACCTCACCACCAGCTCGAACTAACAGGAGAGAGCATGATGCTCCTCCCTCCTCCTGCAGTGGCAGGCAGAGAATCATGAGCGCTCGGCAGCTCAAATTGCTCCTGAACACTTCCGATTGTCAGGAGTGTATGTGGAGACCGATAACCCCCTATTCTCCCAGAAATTGACGAGGGAGAGCTGGTTAAATAAAATCTCCCCTCTGTTTCTTCAGTGCCCCAGCTCTGGCAGATGTGAGTAAACATGCTGCACCCCCTTCTCTCTGAAGCCGCTGAAACGTTGGACAGCATGGGGAGGAGTGTGCAGCATATTTACACACATCTGCCAGAGCTGCGGATTGTCAGGCATGCAGTGTGATCAGAGGAGCTGGCACTGTAAGGCGGTACAGGTGGCCGCCTAAGAACGCAAGACCAGGAGGGGGTCCTGGCTGCATTGCTCTGCAGGGACTCAGTGACAGGCAGGCCTCAGAATAAAGAAAAAAACTGTTGCTGCTTCCAAATACGCTTCAAAACAGCATTTAAAAATATCAGCTCTGGCAACACAGGTATGTTCACCTGGCCCTGCCATGTGGGGGTGCTCTCAAGGTCAAACACCCTCTCATTGGAGTCCTCCAATATTATTCAAACAGTACTTGGTGCATAGTGGAGTTTCATTGCTGTGGAGCTCATACAGACTGCGCATTACTGTGAGTTTCATTGCTGTGGAGCTCATACACACTGCACATTACTGTGAGTTTCATTGCTGTGGAGCTCATATACACTGCGCATTACTGTGAGTTTCATTGCTGTGGTGCTCACAAATGCTAGGGGATTATCCACTCAGTGCTGTTGCATAAAAACCCCCAAAAAACAGCTAACTGCACTGCAATACAGACTTTTCTCGCAATAGAGGCACTTAGTGGATAACCCCCATAGGGTTACAACAATAGTTGTAGTTTATTTAAAGGAACACAGTATTAAAAAATATGGTTCCCTTTTATAGTGAGCTACAACTGTTGTTTATTAGGACATGGAAATAGTTATAATAATCAATTTTTTCCCCGGACGTGAGAATACCCCCACCTATTTTTTCCAGAAAAAAAGCACTGTGAACCACTAATATATAAAAGTGTGTGTGTAATATGTATGTGTGTGTTATGGTGGAGGACAAAAAGTGAGATTAAAGCCTCCACACAGCAAATAATAAAGTTTATAATTGTGGAAGACATTTACACATCCCAGCAATTCAGAGAACTGTTTCACAGAGCTCATGTGCTACATTCTCCATATGCAGCAAGGAACTCTGGGTAGGACTTGCAAATGAGGTCTCCAACTTCTTACTTTTTTGCATCCTTGTTCTGTTTTAACACAGAACCCTCCTTGCCAGTGCAATTCCATGAGGGCATAATAAGTCCGAAACAGCTGTCCAGGAGTGGCTGTGACTCGTTGCATAACCTGACCTTTGCTAAAAAAACATCCAGTATGGCATTGCACTGGCAAGGAGGGTTCTGTGTGTATATGTATATATGTATATATATATATATGTATATTGTGGTAGGTTGCTCAAAATATGGCCCGGACAGCAGGAGATTGCGGCTCAGGTGTACTTTTATTATAAAGCAGAACACAGTCTTTTTCAGCAGTTGGGGAGGCTTCCCCTTTTATGCACAGACAAAACTAAACAAAATAATCGGCCTACTCCTGTCAGGAGCCTACCTCTTTTCCGTAGTGCCCTTACTACCGGTTACTGGGCCAGCTACCCGGGCCCAGTACAAAACAAACAAAGTAAATCACGCATAAGAGATTCTCACCAGTCTCTTTCCTGCAGAGTACAGCGAAGTTACCACCTCTCTCTCCCAGGGTGGATTGCTACTGAGAGAGAGATCCTCCCCTCTCAGTCCTGCTAAGAAGACCCAAGAGGAAACGCCTACAGGTGTGCTAGCTGGAAGGGTGTTAACCCTTCCTACCAGGGATATACTGCCCTCTGGAGCCTCTGGCTCACAAAAACATGGTCCAGGACATGGTTAGAATAAACAGGGCCAGGACCCTGTTACACATCCCACCCCCCAGCTTAACACAGGAGTGGGAAGCGGCCTCCGCCGTAAGGCCGTGAGCCCTAGACAAAGCATCGGCATTGCCATGAAGGAGACCTGCACGGTGTCTCACCACAAAACTAAACGGCTGCAAGGATAAAAACCACCTTGTGATTCTCGAGTTCCGGTCCCGGTTGGTATGCATCCACTTTAACGGGGCATGGTCAGTGACAAGGGTGAAACGCCTGCCCAACAAATGATACCGTAAGGCTTCCACAGCCCACTTTATCGCTAAGCACTCCTTTTCTATCGTGGCATAGCGCTGCTCCCTGGGCAACAGCTTCCTGCTCAGATAAAGAACGGGGTGCTCCTCATCGTCAACAAACTGGGACAGCACAGCACCCAACCCAACCGCAGAGGCATCAGTCTGGAGGAAAAACTCTTTGGTAAAGTCTGGCGCTATGAGCACAGGCTGAGTACATAGAGCCTCCCTTAGGTCAACAAAAGATTCCTCCGCCTTGCTGTCCCAGCGTACCATGTCTGGACTCTTCGCTCGCGTAAGATCAGTGAGGGGAGCAGCCCTTGTGGCAAAATGGGGGATAAACCTTCGGTAATAGCCCACGATCCCTAAAAAGGCTCTCACCTGCTTCTTTCTCAGAGGCCTGGGCCAGTGTTGTATGGCACCTATTTTAAGTTGGGGCTTTACCACTCCCCTACCAACCACATAACCTAAATACCTGGCTTCAGTCATACCAATAGTGCATTTAGGGGGATTTGCTGTCAGCCCAGCTCTTCTAAATGTGTCCAAAACTGCCTGCAATTTCATCAGATGCGTTTCCCAGTCGGAACTGTGGATGATGACGTCATCCAGATACGCGGCGGCATATGTGGCATGAGGTCTAAGCAGCTTATCCATCAACCTCTGAAAGGTTGCTGGGGCTCCATGGAGGCCAAAAGGCATTATCCTATAATGAAACAGCCCATCAGGTGTCGCAAATGCAGTTTTCTCTCTCGCTTCCTTGGATAAAGGTATCTGCCAATACCCCTTCGTCAGGTCTAGGAGAGAGAGGTATCTGGCTTTCGCTAGCCTCTCCACCAACTCGTCCACCCGAGGCATGGGGTATGCATCAAATTTAGATACCTCGTTCAGCTTTCTGAAATCATTACAGAACCTGATAGACCCATCAGGCTTAGGTACTAGGACGATCGGGCTAGACCAGTTGCTCTGGGATTCTTCTATTACCCCTAATTCAAGCATTTTTCTTACTTCCGCCCTCACAGCGTCCCTTTTTGCCTCAGGTATCCGGTACGGTTTTACCCTTACAGTGACCCCATGTTCTGTAACGATATCATGGGCAATTTCTTGGGTCCTACCGGTGTTGCTGAGAAGACGTCTTCATTCCTCTCGACCAGCTGTATAGCCTCCTCTGTTTGCTTGGGTGTTAACTCAGGGGAAATTGGAACAGACTGTCCAGTGGACAGGGAATCCGCATCGCCCACAGCGACAGTACAGGCCTCTCTATCCTGCCAGGGTTTAAGGAGGTTGATATGAAACACAGCCGTTTTCTTACGGCGTTCAGGTTGACTGACCCTATAATTCACTGGGCTTATCTTATCCAACACTTCATAGGGTCCCTGCCAACGTGCTAGAAGCTTACTTTCGGCAGTGGGGACTAGAACCATTATCCTGTCACCAGCTTTGAATTCTCTCACCACGGCCCTCTGGTCATAGTGGAGCTTCTGGGTACTCTGAGCCAGTTCCATGTGGTGGCGAACGAGGGGAACAATCCGGGATATACGCTCCTGGATTTGTTCCACGTGCTGTACAGTACTGACCCCGGGGACACCTTGTTCCTCCCAAGTCTCTTTCAGCACATCTAGTATGCCTCGGGGGTGCCTCCCATACAAAAGTTCAAACGGGGAGAAGCCCGTTGAACTTTGGGGAATTTCACGGACCGCAAATAGCAAATACGGAAGCAGCAGGTCCCAGTCTTTCCCATCTCGACTGACTACCTTTTTTAACATCCCCTTCAGGGTACGATTGAATCGCTCCACCAGCCCGTCTGTCTGTGGGTGGTAGACTGAGGTTCGCAAAGGGTGAATGTTAAGCAACTGACACAACTCTTTCATCACCCGGGAGACAAACGGCGTCCCTTGATCGGTCAGGATTTCCTTGGGTATGCCAACTCGCGAGAATACCTGAATCAACTCCTTCGCTATGGTTTTGGCGTTGGCCTTGCGCAAGGGAATGGCCTCAGGATATCTGGTGGCGTAATCCAGGAGTACCAGAATATATTGGTGCCCCCGAGAAGTTTTGTCCAGCGGACCTACCAGGTCCATGCCAATCCTCTCAAAGGGCACATCGATAACAGGGAGAGGTATGAGTGGGGCCCTTAACCTGGGTTTCGGGGATGACAACTGACATTCCGGGCAAGAAGCGCAGTACCTTTTAATCTCCTCATATACTCCGGGCCAAAAGAACCTTCTGAGCACCCTTTCCTGAGTCTTGTCTACCCCCAAGTGTCCCCCCAGGAGGTGAGAGTGGGAAAAATTAAGCACCTTCCGAGTATACGAGGAAGGAACAACCAGCTGCTCAATCTCTTGGCCTTCATCTGAAGTTACCCTATAAAGGAGATCGTTCTTAAGGAGGAAATATGGGTAGGTACCTTTGGTGCTACCCTGCACAGTCACCCCATTCACCTCTACTACCCTGCTTCTAGCGACCTGCAACAGTGGATCGTTTGCTTGGTCTCTCCCAAAGCTACTACTGGAAAGATCCAAGGGTATTGGGTCCTCCACCTCCGTCTCAACGTCTGACTCGAGGTCATGCACCCTTTGTCCAACCTCTATATCGTCTTCGGTACATTGGGTGGCTACACCTTTACTGTTTCGCTTTCCACGTTCATTCAAGAATACCTCATTTACAGCTCTATTAAACCGCTGTTTGCTCTCCCGGCATGCTCGTCTGGTTTTACCTATTTTCGGGTTGTCCACATACAGATCGGGATCAGTAAAGGGAAACATCTTAAGGATATCACCATCCCCTTGTTCAACTTCAGGGTCGGCTTTTTTCGGTGTTCCCGGTGACTGTAACAGGGTGTGGAAGCCAGGAAAGTTCCTGCCTATAATTAGGGGATAGGGTAACCGCTTTACCACTACCGCTGACATTTTAATCAGTCTGCCCTGCACAACAACCTCTATAGGGGCAGTAGGGTACCGTACCGTGCACCCATGAACACAAAGTACCCCCATGGTTTTATGGTTTTGTACATGATTGGGTTTGACCAAACCACCTGCGACCAAGGTTAAGGCACTGCCTGAGTCGACTAATGCCCCTGTATCTTGGCTGTTCAGTTGCACCGTCATTCTAAAGGCGTTTGAGCCTTCCACCATGCCCGATATCAGTCCACAAAAGTTTAGGGGATTTTCCCCCAGTCCACATTGCATTGGTTCTGCGCGGTTAGGGCAGATTGCCCTGACATGTCCTTTCCCGCCACACTCGAAGCAAACTATGGAATTTCCCCCAAAGCGATCCTCTCTCACAGACACTTGATCCCTAGAGTCCATTTTCTGTCGGCGCGCTCCCCCTCCAGACTCCGCTTCAGGCTCATTCCGGCGGTTTCTTGGTCTCGGGAGCAAGCTGTACGGCATTGAACATTTCTCCAAGTCTTTTGCAGACAGATAACGTTCGACGTGGGCTATCATGCCATCATAGGTAGTGGGGTTTCCCTGACTGACCCATTCACGCAGGCCACGGGGAAGTTCTCTCAGGTACCGGTCAAGCACCAGAGTTTCCAGCATTTTTGCAGGGCTTTGGTTCTCCGGTTTGAGCCATTTCCGGGCCAGATGAATCAAGTCAAACATCTGGGATCTGGGGGCAGACCTTCTTTAAATCGCCATTTATAGAAGCGTTGGGCTCTCACAGTCGCCGTCACTCCCAACCTGGCCAAAATTTCTGCCTTTAGTTGTGGGTAGTCGGCAGCCGCTTCCTCTTCCAGGTCGTAGTAGGCTTTTTGTGCTTCCCCCACGAGGAAAGGAGCGATGATCCCTGCCCACTGTGTTGGAGGCCAGGCTTCACGAGTAGCAGTTCTCTCAAACGCCAGTAGATAGCTTTCCACATCATCCTCTGCAGTCATCTTCTGCAGACAGTTGCTTGCCCGGATCGTGCCATTACCTTTTTCTAGTGCAGGAACTGTCTGGGAAGTAACGTTTTCCAGGACATTCTTAAGCAGGGCATGCTCCATTTTTTGTGTCTCCGCCAGGGCCCCAATTTGCTGGGCCAACAGTCTATTGCACTCCTGCTGTGCTGCTAAAGCTTGCCTGCTTGTTTCCTGCTGCACCGCCGTGGCTTGGACCAGGGCCTTCACGACGTCCTCCATTTTCTGCGGGTCCTGTACCTTTAAGGCTATTGTAACAGCGGAGCCGGTACGAATGAGAGAATCCCACCGCTGCCACCACTTGTGGTAGGTTGCTCAAAATATGGCCCGGACAGCAGGAGATTGCGGCTCAGGTGTACTTTTATTATAAAGCAGAACACAGTCTTTTTCAGCAGTTGGGGAGGCTTCCCCTTTTATGCACAAACAAAACTAAACAAAACAATCGGCCTACTCCTGTCAGGAGCCTACCTCTTTTCCGTAGTGCCCTTACTACCGGTTACTGGGCCAGCTACCCGGGCCCAGTACAAAACAAACAAAGTAAATCACGCATGAGAGATTCTCACCAGTCTCTTTCCTGCAGAGTACAGCGAAGTTACCACCTCTCTCTCCCAGGGTGGATTGCTACTGAGAGAGAGATCCTCCCCTCTCAGTCCTGCTAAGAAGACCCAAGAGGAAACGCCTACAGGTGTGCTAGCTGGAAGGGTGTTAACCCTTCCTACCAGGGATATACTGCCCTCTGGAGCCTCTGGCTCACAAAAACATGGTCCAGGACATGGTTAGAAAAACAGGGCCCAGGACCCTGTTACAATATATATATATATATATATATTTATATTGTATATATTAGGCAATTTGTTAAGACCCAGCGCTGGCCTCGTCGGGGTTGCGTCCTCACTCAGCGGTTCTCCTGGCGTCCTACTGCGCGCGTGTCGTCGCCGGGCTTCTGGGTTTGAGGTTTCCCAGCGGCATGACGTCATCACGCCTCCACGTGGTGCCTCCTGCGTCATGTGATCCTGTTGGCCAATCGGGAAGGGCAGGGCGCGTGATTTAAACCTGCTTTTTGCTTTTCTCTGCGCCCTTTCGTGGTTTTAGCTTGCTTACCTTTGGTGCTGTATTCTGAGATTCCTATTTGACTTACTGTGCATGACCTGGTTTGGCGACCGACTCTGAGTACCTCCGTATCCCTCTGACCCGGCTTATGTATTTGACGTTGCATTTGGTTTTTCCCTATGTACTGAGCTGATTTACTACTCGCTATCACCTACCCCAGCCACCTCAAGGACTGGTATTGTGATTAGAGTTCGGGGTTTTTTCTGGTTACCTGTGTATCTACCTAGCATATCTTTTGACCTACGTGTACAAGCGTGACGTACACTCTCTGGTACTCCGTACTGTCCTGTTTCTATACCAGCCACCCTAAGGACTGGTTTCTATCCTCCTTGTCTACGTCCCTGCCTTATAGGTTCACTTCTAGCTACTGCGTAACCCAGCCGACTATAAGGACTGGTATCGCATTTAGGGTAAGGGTTCCAGCCTCCTGTTTCGTCTTAGGGCTGACCGTAGCTACCTACGGGTACGTGTGTCCGCCTGACATCACGAAAGGGCCATGGACCTTGCAGGGACCGCTCAGCAACTGTCTGGCTTAGAAAGTCGTTTGGAGGATCAAGATCATCGTCTTGATCAGTTCGCCCAGGCCCTCCAAACTCTGCTTAACCGTACTGCTCCTACCCAGGTAGAGGTTTCCCCTCCAGTCAATCCGCCTCCTTCCGAACCGTTTTCTGTGCCTACCTCGTATCCTAACTTGCTACCTCCGGTACGTTACGGAGGAGATCCTAACGCCTGTTAGAGGTTTTTTAAATCAGATCTCTATCCACTTTGAATTAACCCCGTGGTCTTACCCTACTGATCGTGCCAAGATCGCCTTTGTTATCAACCATCTTACCGATAAAGCGTTGTGTTGGGCTAACCCTCTCTGGGACACCGATAAACCTATTGTGTACAATTATCGTGAATTTATGTCAGCCTTTCGTAGAGTGTTTGATCCTCCTGGACGTAAAACTAATGCTGCCAAGTCCTTGTTGCGCTTGCGTCAGGGTACGAAATCCCTGGGTGATTATGCACTAGAGTTCAGATCTTTGGCTTCAGAATCAGAATTAAACTGGAATAATGAGGCTTAATGAGGAATAATAATACCTGTCTTCCATAGATGAATCTGTCTCTTCGCCATCGTAGACATACCAAAGAGAGGTCTAAAAAACCACTTGTTAGGACGCCTCCCCAGTTTTCTGTACCTTTGCTTCCCGAGTCACACCCTCCCGCCGAGCCTATGCAATTGGATAGCACCAAACTTCAGTGAGAAACAACGCCGGAGGTGTGAGGGTTTATGTCTGTATTGTGGATTGGGGGGTCACTTACTTAAGGGTTGTCCCAAGCGCCCCCAGGGTCCACCGGGAAACTCTCATGCGTAAGTGCCTTTAGGGGACAGCTCTTGGGCACTTTTCCTTCGTCCCCCAAACTGGAAAATAGACTCCGGGTTCCGGTTACTTTGTCCTGGGAGAGTTCCCGTAACCCGGTTCATCTTTATGCCTTAGTCTACTCTGGTGCTGCCGATAATTTTATCGATTTGGGTTTTGCCCATAAACATGCTATACCCCTTGTTGAAAAGAAAACACCATTACTCGTACAAGCTATTGACGGTAGACCTTCTTGAAACCCCTTTTGTCTTGTTTGAAACTCAGAACATTTCTGTTGGATAGGATTATGTCATAAAGAGGAGATGTTTTTTCATGCCATTACTTCGCCTTCCTATCCTATCGTACTTGGTTACCCTTGGTTAACCCGTCATAACCCTGTCTTTGATTGGCGAGCCCATCAGATTGCTAAGTGGGATAACGATTGTTTGCTCTCTTGCATTCAGATTCCCTTGTCCGTCAACACCCTTAACGTACCCACGTCTCCACCTCTCTCTACGATTATTCCCCCTCCATATGCTGATTTGGCTCCTGTGTTTGATAAAAGAGAGGCCGACAAATTACCCCCGCATCGTCCCTACGATTGCGCCATCGACCTTCTCCCAGGTACCATTCCTCCCCGAAGGGCAGTTTATCCGTTATCTGAAAAAGAGAATAGGGTACTGGAGGAGTATATTACTGATTCCCTCCAAAAGGGGTTCATCCGCTCCTCGTCTTCCCCAGCCGGAGCAGGTTTCTTTTTTGTTCGGAAAAAGGAGGGGGATCTTAGACCCTGTATCGATTTCCGTGGTTTGAATAAAATAACCGTCAAGAACGCCTATCCCATTCCACTCATCCCTGAGTTGTTCGATCGCCTGAAATACTCCAAGGTTGTCATGCCTTCCGTAGATAGAGACCAGTATGCGGTAGATGGTGAACAACAGGTTAATCCAAGCGAAGTATCCGTGGGGAATTACAATAGAATAGTCGTGGGAAGCCAAAAGGGTCGAGACAGGCAGAGTTCTAGCAAGGTCAAGGGATAAGCCAATTGGGTCAATATGATAGGTCTTCAGGAAATAAGGATCAACAGATATGAGGGAACCAGGAAAGCTTCCAGGAAGCAACAACCAGGTACCTATCCAAGGGAGAAGTGGATTTATATAGGGAGTGTAGGAAACCACACCTCTGCAGGGAGGAGTCATAGTTTCCAGGCACACCTCCACAGGTGATGAGGGTGCCTGGCTGCCAAAAGCTCCCTTACTGTCTGTCATCCTAAAGCCACGCCCCCCAGGTTGATGGGCACTCCCCTTGGCTCCCCTCCTTCTCCCAGCGTGGTGGGACACGCCCCCACGCCGGGACCATGTGACGGCCGCCATGTTCGGCACTCTCCGAGTGCCGTGGACCCCTTTCCCGCCGGAGGCGAAGGAGAAGCCTGGACCCCATCTCCAGGTGAGTGGAGCGTAGTGGGGTCCAGGCGGCTGCCAGCCGTTGCGGGCGCCGATGCCCCCCTCCCGGTCGCCGCCGCCGCCGCCACCATGTCAGGCGCGCTGGGACCCTCCCCCGGTCTGGACGCCGGTGTGGGCGTGCGAGGCATGACATAACCCCCCTCCCAAGGCGAGACCTCCGGGGGAGCCCAGGACCAGGTTTGTCCGGATGGGTACGGTGAAAGGAACGAAGCAACCTAGGGGCGTGTACATCTGAGGCCAGTTCCCAAGATCTCTCCTCGGGACCATAGCCTTTCCAATGGAGAAGGTACTCAAGTCTGCGACCCCGGTAGCGGGAGTCTAGGATGGATTCGATTTCATACTCAGATTCACCATCGACTAGGGTTGGAGGAGGTGGCGTGACAGAGGGGCCCAGTGGTGGTGTCCACGGTTTTAGGAGGGACACGTGAAACACTGGATGAAGGCGTACCGTTCTGGGTAGTTTCAGACGAACTGTAACAGGGGAAAGGATTCTTTGGACAATGTATGGACCGATAAATTTAGGTCCCAACTTTTTGGAGGGACAGGAGAGGCGTATGTTTTTGGTAGACAACCATACTTTTTGGCCTATTGTATAGCCGTCTACGGGACGTCTATTAGCATCAGCGGAACGTTTGTGGTTTCTTTGAGCCTGAAGAAGGTGTTGTCTAAGCAGACGGAAGTTTCGTTGCAGGTTTTGAATGTGAACATTCACATCTGGTACTTGGCAAGTCCGGGGGAGGTCGGGTAGAAGGGAAGGATGATATCCATATGAGGAAAAGAAGGGAGATTGGCGAAGGGAGGAATGATGTGATGAGTTGTAGGCAAATTCTGCTGCTGGTAATAAGCTTAACCAGTCGTCCTGTAGATGGCAAGTAAAGCACCGGATATACTGCTCGAGTGTTTGATTTACTCTTTCGGTTTGACCGTTTGTCTGTGGGTGATAAGCTGTAGACAGTTTGACCTTGATACGTAGAACTTGGCAGAAGGCAGCCCAGAATTTGGATGTGAACTGGGACCCACGATCTGATACTATAGAGGCTGGGACTCCGTGTAATCTGAAGATCTCGCGGTAGAATAAGTCGGCTGTTTGTTTAGCGGTAGGTAATTTACATACAGGTAGGAAGTGGGCCATTTTGGTGAACCTATCAACCACTACCATTATAACAGTGTGATTTTTAGAAGGTGGTAGCTCGACGATAAAGTCCACTGAGAGGTGTGACCAGGGTTGACTGGGTATAGGTAGGGGTTGAAGGAGGCCTGCAGGTCTTGTGGGCAATGATTTGGATATGTTGCAGATTGGGCAAGCTCTTACATATTGGTTGATCGATTTACCCATTGAAGGCCACGTGAAATAACGGGAAACAAGGGCGGTGGTACGTTTCATGCCTCCGTGACCTGCCATGGTAGAGTCATGGCAAATGGAAAGTACTTCAGGACGTACCTCTTGTGGTACGAAGATTTTGTTGTGGTGTCGAAGGAAACCGTCTGGAGACAGTCCAGGAAGAGTTGATGGTGTTAATTCTTTGATGCGAGAGAGGAGGGATGACTGGGTAACCAGGAAGTGGCCTTTCTGAAGAATAGTGGTTGGGTTATCGTCTGGAGGTGACTCGGGTGAAAAAAGACGGGAGAGGGCATCTGCTTTCTGATTTTTTGATCCTGGGCGATAGGTGACATGGAAGTGGAATCGAGAAAAGAATAAAGCCCACCTGGCGTGGTTTCAGTCTTTTTGCTGTCTTGAGGTATTCCAGGTTCTTATGGTCCGTATAGACTGTTATAGGGTGTTCAGTTCCCTCAAGCAGGTGTCTCCACTCCTCAAAGGCTCTTTTTATAGCTAGCAATTCCTTATCACCTACATCATAGTTGGATTCAGCTGTTGATAGTCGTTTGGAAGAGAAGGCTACTGGGTGTAGGTGGTCGTTATTTACATCACGTTGGGAAAGAATTGCTCCTGTGGCAACATCTGAGGCATCGACCTCCAGATAATATGGTTTTATAGGATCAGGTAGAGTAAGGATGGGTGCTGTGGTGAATCGATGTTTGAGGTCACGAAAGGCCTTTGTTGCTTCTTCGGTCCATTTGAACGGTTTGGTAGTACAAGTGAGTTTGGTAAGTGGGCGGATTACACGGGAAAAAGAGCGAATAAATTTTCTATAGAAGTTAGCAAATCCTATAAAACGTTGTGTCTCCTTTCGGGTAACCGGGGTTGGCCAAGATTCGATGGCTTTTACTTTTTCTGGATCCATTTTGATGTTACCTGGTGATATGATGAAACCTAGAAAGGAAACAGAAGAAGTCTCGAAGAGGCATTTCTCAGCCTTGGCGTATAGGTGATTTTTTCGTAGTCTTGATAACACTTCTTTCATATGAATGCGATGGTCTTGGAGGTTGTCGGAGTACACAAGAATGTCATCCAAGTATACTATAATGTATTGATCTAATATATCACGGAAGATGTCGTTAACTAGGTATTGGAAGGAAGCGGGTGCGTTGCACAAACCATAAGGCATTACAAGGTATTCGAAGTGTCCGTACCGAGTACGGAAGGCAGTTTTCCACTCATCTCCTTTTCGTATTCGTAGCAAGTTGTACGCTCCTCGTAAATCTAATTTTGTGTATATGGTGGCAGTTCGAAGACGTTCCATCAATTCGGGAATCAGGGGAGTGGATATCGATTTTTTTATGGTAATTTTGTTTAAGTCCCGATAATCGACACATGGCCGTAAGCCGCCGTCCTTCTTTCCTACGAAGAAGATACCGGCCCCAGCCGGAGATGTAGATGACCTAATAAAACCTTTTGTTGTATTTTCTCGCAAGTATTCCTTCAAAATTTTAAGCTCCGGTTCGGACAACGGATAGATATGTCCATGAGGAATAGGGGCACCAGGGATGAGGTCTATGGGGCAGTCGTATGGCCGGTGGGGAGGTAGGCTCTCTACCCCTTTTTCGTCAAAGACGTCTAGGAACTCTTGGTAAATTGTGGGAATAGTAACCTTGTTATGTTTCATGTGAATATCCAATATAGAGCAAAGAGGTACTGTGGTTTGGTCTTTGGGAGTAAGACACGTAGTTGTACAATGTTTTGAAGGGAACATGATGGAACCGGAACTCCAATGGATTACTGGGTCATGGAGACGAAGCCAGGGAATCCCCAGAACTAGGGGGAACATGGGAGAGGGGAGTATATCGAAGGACAAGGATTCAACATGTTTGGAACCTATGTGTACTTGGAGGGGTATTGTCTCTCGAAATACCGGCCCTGTTTTCAATGAAGATCCGTCAATCAAATGAATGTTTATAGGAAGACGTTTATTTTGTACAGGTATGGAAAACTTGGCGGCAAAGTCGACGTCGATAAAACAGCTACTTGCTCCGGAATCGATCATCGCTTTTATTGGTATTCGGTGATTAGTCCACTGTAAAACAACAGGCATCGTGAGAAGAGGAGAGACAGGAGGGGTGTTGTTTGGGTTCATAGAGGTATCGTTGGCATTGAGCTTACCTCTTCTTTGGCCCCTAACAGGGCAAGAATTAATTAGGTGGCCCGGGCGACCACAGTAGAGGCAAAGGCGGCCCTCTCTTCGGCGTGTTATCTCCTCAGGCGACAGTCTGCGACCGGCAGTTCCTATTTGCATCGGTTCGTCGTTACCCCCAGGAGAGATATAGGGGACCATAGTGGTTGATGGATCAGTGGGAAGCGGAGGTGCCATAGGGCGACGGGGCTGTACCATTTGGGGAGCAGCCCGCTCTTGGCGTCGATCCCTTAATCTTCTATCCACTGAAATACAAAAGTGCATTAATGGTTCAAGAGAGGTAGGGATCCCTACTCTCGCGAGTTCATCTTTGAGAGCATCAGAGAGGCCCCAGCGAAATTGATTAATTAATGCTGCTTCGTTCCATTCGGTTAATAAAGCATGTTGTTTAAACTCCATGATGTATTCTTCTACTGGGCGTTTGCCCTGACGAAGTGATCTTATTTCTCGTTGTGCGGAATCACGTTGGAATGGATCCTCATAGAGATCGTCGAGAGCCTCTTGGAACGAACCCCAGGTGTCCAGAATGGGGCTGTTGATACGTAGCAGCTGATGAGCCCAAGCCTGGGGTTCTCCTGATAGGAGGGTGATTACGGTTTGTACCTTAATTTGTTCAGTACAATAGGTACGTGGTTTCAGAGAGAAGAGCAATTGGCAACTGGTAATAAACGCTCTATATTTCTTCTTGTCGCCGGTGAAGCGTTCGGGTAGCACTACTGGAGGTTCCGGTATGGGGGTGCCATCCGCAAACATGGGATTGTTTGGAAGAGGAGGTACTGGATACGGAGGAGGAGTGCCAAGGCTACGTATTGGGTAACCATAGGGTGGTGGATGGTGTTGGAGTTGAGCCAGCAGCAGTGCGTTGTTATCCTGTAGGTCCTGCACGGTTCGGGACAGGGCTCCTACTTGGCGGACAAGGGTGGTCAAAGAAGCTGCCATATCCGCGGTCTCTGGGTCGAGACCTGGTTGTTCTGTCATGCCTTCCGTAGATAGAGACCAGTATGCGGTAGATGGTGAACAACAGGTTAATCCAAGCGAAGTATCCGTGGGGAATTACAATAGAATAGTCGTGGGAAGCCAAAAGGGTCGAGACAGGCAGAGTTCTAGCAAGGTCAAGGGATAAGCCAATTGGGTCAATATGATAGGTCTTCAGGAAATAAGGATCAACAGATATGAGGGAACCAGGAAAGCTTCCAGGAAGCAACAACCAGGTACCTATCCAAGGGAGAAGTGGATTTATATAGGGAGTGTAGGAAACCACACCTCTGCAGGGAGGAGTCATAGTTTCCAGGCACACCTCCACAGGTGATGAGGGTGCCTGGCTGCCAAAAGCTCCCTTACTGTCTGTCATCCTAAAGCCACGCCCCCCAGGTTGATGGGCACTCCCCTTGGCTCCCCTCCTTCTCCCAGCATGGTGGGACACGCCCCCACGCCGGGACCATGTGACGGCCGCCATGTTCGGCACTCTCCGAGTGCCGTGGACCCCTTTCCCGCCGGAGGCGAAGGAGAAGCCTGGACCCCATCTCCAGGTGAGTGGAGCGTAGTGGGGTCCAGGCGGCTGCCAGCCGTTGTGGGCGCCGATGCCCCCCTCCCGGTCGCCGCCCGCCGCCACCATGTCAGGCGCGCTGGGACCCTCCCCCGGTCTGGACGCCGGTGTGTGCGTGCGAGGCATGACAAAGGTGTTCACTAAATTAGACTTTAGGGGAGCTTACAATTTGATACGCATTAGAGAAGGGGATGAGTGGAAGACTGCCTTCAATACTAGACTCGGCCATTATGAATATTTGGTTATGCCCTTTGGCTTATGCAACGCCCCTGCGGTTTTTCAAGCATTCATTAATGATGTGTTAAGAGAGTATACTCCTTGTTTTGTTGTGGTTTATCTTGACGATGTTCTAATACATTCTCCTGACCTGGAGACCCACCACCGACACGTACGGCTAGTCCTATCCAAGTTATTGTCTAACGGTCTGTACTGTAAACTCGAGAAATGTTTATTTGATGTACAACAAGTAAAATTTTTAGGTTATGTGATCTCCTCTTCTGGTTTCATGATGGATTCCTCGAAACTAGATGCAATCCTTCATTGGCCTCTTCCCAAAGGTCTCAAGGCCATTCAACGATTCATCGGCTTCTCCAATTATTATAGAAGGTTTATTAAAGGGTTTTCGTCGATTATTGCACCTATTACGGCCTTGACCAAAAAGGGTACTGACACTCTGAGTTGGCCTTCCACCGCTGTGGAGGCATTTGAGAAACTAAAGGCCGCCTTTTCCACAGCACCCATTCTTAATCACCCTGACCCACCAAACCTTTCATATTAGAAGTAGACGCCTCAGAGTCTGGGGTGGGAGCTGTACTGTCCAAACGCACTGCAGAGGACCAACCTTTGTTACCCTGCGGGTTCTTCTCTAAAAAGTTGCCGCCTACTGAGACCCGTTATGACATCGGAGACAGGGAATTGTTGGCTATCATATTGGCTCTGAAAGAGTGGCGTCACCTGTTAGAGGGGTCCAATTGCACGTTCTCTATACTAACCGGCCATAAGAATTTAACCTATCTATCTGAGGCTAGGAGGTTGAACCCCAGACAAGCCCGATGGGCTCTCTTCCTTACTCGGTTCGATTTTGTCATTTCTTACAGACCTGGATCTAAAAATGTTAAGGCTGACGCACTATCTAGGCAGCATGAGCCCATGTCTACTCAATCCCTAGTACCAGCTCCCATTGTACCTGAGGAAAAAATCCTGGCTTCTCTGAATATCCAGATTGATTCTCCGTTTTGGAGGCTCTTACTATCCAAACAAGCTCTAGCACCTTCGTCTAAACCACCCGATAAATTATTCGTTCCTCCAGAGGAGGTCCTAGTAGCCCTAGAACTGTTTCATGAATCGAAGTTTGCCGGTCATTTTGGTATAGAAAAAACTCTATCCCATATTAGTAGACACCTTTGGTGGCCTACACTTGCTAAAGACGTTAAAGACTTTGTTGCTACCTGTCCAGTGTGTACCTGTTCCAAACCCTCCCGTCTAAGACCCACTGGTCTCCTCCAACCACTACCTGTACCTGAACGTCCCTGGTCCCCTTTAGCCATGGACTTCTTAGTGGAACTACCTCCTTCATCTGGTCAGACGGTAATTTTCGTCGTGGTTGATCGCTTTTCTAAAATGGCACATTTTATTCCATTGAAAAAACTTCCCTCCTCTATCGAGCTGGCACACGTCTTTACTAAAGAAATATTTCGATTACATGGCGTTCCTAACGTGATTGTGTCAGATCGTGGTTCCCAATTTATTTCCAAATTCTGGAGGGGTTTTTGTCAACAATTAGGAGTTCAGCTCTCCTTTTCCTCTGTATATCATCCGCAGACGAACGGATTAGCTGAAAGAACAAATCAGACACTAGAGACGTATTTAAGGTGCTTTATTTCTGATACTCAGGATAATTGGGTCACGCTGTTGCCGTGGGCGGAATTTGCATACAATAATGCCACATCTCAGTCGACTAAATATTCTCCATTCGAGATCGTTACTGGTATGCACCCCACTGTGTTTCCGTCTTCCTTTACGCATCAGAATATTCCGGCCCTGGAGGACCACCTCCGTGTACTGCGTTCAATCTGGGAAAAGACCAAGTCGAATCTCGAATCCGTCTCTCTCATCCAGAAGCGTTCTGCTGACCTGAGACGCAGGCCCTCACCAGTCTACCATGTAGGGGACAAAGTGTGGCTCAGTACATGACACATTAGGTTAAAGGTTCCGTCCATGAAATTCGCACCCTGGTTTATTGGACCCTACAAAATCCTTAGGTGTATTAATCCCGTATCGTACACCTTGCAATTACCCACGTCCCTTCGTATACCCAATACTTTTCATGTGTCCTTACTTAAACCTCTCCTGTGTAATCATTTTACTCGTCCCGAAGGTCTCCCTCCTCCTCCAGTTGTGGTGAACGGGAGCCCTGAATTCGAAGTTGAGTCCATTCTGGATTCCCGTCGTTCTTGGAACAGGCTACAGTATTTGGTCCATTGGAAAGGTTATGGTCCCGCGGACCGGTCGTGGGTCTCCCTCCGCGATCTTCATGCCCCCCGTTTGTTGGCCGATTTCCATCATCGTTTTCCTGCCAAACCGGCTCCTGTCCGCCCGGTGGGCGTTTCTCGAGTGGGGGGTGCTGTTAGGACCCAGCGGCTGGCTCGTCCCTGGCGCTCCCGGGGGTTGCGTCCTCCTCGCGGTTCCTCCTGGCGTCCTATGCGCGCGTGTCGTCGCTGCGTCTGGTTTGAGGTTTCCCAGCGGCATGACGTCATCACGCCTCCACCGTGGTGTCTCCTGCGTCATGTGATCCTGTTGGCCAATCGGGAGGCAGGGCGCGTGATTTAAACCTGCTTTTTGCTTTTCTCTGCGCCATTTCGTGGTTTTAGCTTGCTATACCCTTTGGTGCTGTATTCTGAGATTCCTATTTGACTTACTGTGCATGACCTGGCTTTTGGCGACCGACTCTGAGTACCTCCGTATCCCTCTGACCCGGCTTATGTATTTGACGTTGCATTTGGTTTTTCCCTATGTACTGAGCTGATTTACTACTCGCTATCACTTATCCCAGCCACCTCAAGGACTGGTATTGTGATTAGAGTTCGGGTTTTTTTCTGGTTACCTGTGTATCTACCTAGCATATCTTTTGACCTACGTGTACAAGCGTGACGTACACTCTCTGGTACTCCGTACTGTCCTGTTTCTATACCAGCCACCCTAAGGACTGGTTTCTATCCTCCTTGTCTACGTCCCTGCCTTATAGGTTCACTTCTAGCTACTGCGTAACCCAGCCGACTATAAGGACTGGTATCGCATTTAGGGTTCCAGCCTCCTGTTTCGTCTTAGGGCTGACCGTAGCTACCTACGGGTACGTGTGTCCGCCTGACAGCAATATAGTGCAGGAGGGGTGGGGTCGCGCCTATTCCCTGAAGGGTTGGCTGCAACCACCAAATGCATCCAGCCCAACAACATGTGTAGAACATAACAAAGAAAAAAATGTCATCTGCGCTTAGTCCAATTATACCGTGTGAAACTAAACACAATTAGAAGTTTGGTTTCTTATTAATGGCCATTATAAGACCAGCACGCCTGCCAACGTCACGGCATCTCTAGAAGGGCGAATCCTAACCAAAATGAAACCACAGGCTGCTACATAGCAAACCATACCTGCTCATGCTGCTTGTCAAACATGAGGTAGACTGGTGGGCCTTTATTTATGGCCATTAATAAGAAACCAAACCTCTAATTGTGTTTAGTTTCACACGGTATAATTGGAGTAAGCGCAGATGACATTTTTTTCTTTGTTATGTTCTACACATGTTGTTGGGCTGGATGCATTTGGTGGTTGCAGCCAACCCTTCGGGGAATAGGCGCGACCCCACCCCTCCTGCACTATGTATGTTTCAATGTACTTCCAGCCAGGTCATCCCTGCAGCAAGACTCCGCTCTGTGTCTTTGTTTTGATCCCAAAGTGGATTTTGTTTCTGGGGGAGCATAAATAAAGGCCCACCAGCCTACCTCATGTTTGACAAGCAGCATGAGCAGGTATGGTTTGCTATGTAGCAGCCTGTGGTTTCATTTTGGTTAGGACTCGCCCTTCTAGAGGTGCCGTGACGTTGGCGGGCGAGATAGTCTAATAATGGCCATTAATAAGAAACCAAACCTCTAATTTTGTTTAGTTTCACACGATATAATTGGAGTAAGCGCAGATGACATATGTGAGCAATAGTTCTCAACCCTGTCCTCAAATACCCCTAACAGGCCAGGGTTACAGGATATCTGAAGCACAGCACAGGTGATATGATTTGCTGCTCAGTTATTGCAGGATTCAGTCTTCATTTCCCCAAGGTGATCCTTAATATCTGGTCTGTTATGGGGACCTGAGGAGGAGGGTTAGGAAACACTGTATTAGAGTACATGTACCAGCTACTGTGGAATATCAATCCGAGGGTAGCATTGTAATTGGGCTGTTATAGAAATACTTTTAGTACATAGGCATAATGCTTACATATTGGCTGACCGCGTCAATACCAAAACCAACAGTATACTTTATCTTCAAAAGTTCCTGCAGGAGCCCCTATATGGAGTATACTCAATGTGGTCTAATTCTTGAGCAATGCAGTGGAGCGTTGCTTTAAGATTGGATGGTGAATGGCATGCATAGAGGAGAACCTTTTTGCCATGAAACCTTTAAGTAATGTAAGATTGTCTTCCCGTTTTGAACGTAGTGTAGGAACCACCAAAAATTCTGCATGTTGAGGTCATGGAGTTTGTGAAGGTGTCTAGTTGTGTGATGAATAGGTGAGTTTTCCTTGGCTTAAGTGTGTGTGAGTGGTTAATGAGTATACATGGGTGCCTGAGGGAGTAAACCTTTGTGTGTAAGCAGGGGTCACGTCGAGCAGAAACGTAGTTACTCCACTATTTTTGCAGCAGGAAAGGAGTTCCTATTGGTCAATCATATTTTTCCATGTTAAGCCATATTAAATGATTACATATCTATTTTTTCTCTAAAATCCAGCCTGCTTAACCTCATAGTGACCAGGCTGTTTTACCATTGTCTGTCCGAAAGTACTCACTGCTGTTTTTACATTTCTGTGTGTTTGTGTTTAGGTCTAATTTTCCTCTTGCTCGTTTATGAAACTCACACATATTATATACCGTTTTTCTCGCCATTAAATGGACTTTCTAAAGATACCATTATTTTCATCATATCTTATAACTTACTATAAATGAATGTATGAAAGTTTGAAATCAAAAGCACTTTTTCATACTTTTACCCCCAAAATCTGACCCGCCAAAAAAGACCCTGTCTAAATTTTGTGCTGAGTTAGGAATACCAATGTTAACATGTGTTTTGCTATTTAACCCGTTCACTGCTGAGCCATTTCATCTGTGTGCGGAGCTTATTTTGACCATTTTGTGCTCATCTAGTTTAAATGCAATTTGAAGTCCTGTTTTATTATATGACCCAAACAAAAAAAGTAGCAAAAAACCCCACATTTTTATTTATTTGTTTTTATTTTTTTATTTACACCAAACATGGTCATGCTCTAGCCTTTCCAATGTTACCAAACATGACCCTCTAGCAGCCAGCGATTGGTCCTTTGGACCCCCTATCTCCACCATAGGGAATTCCATAGGAAATGGGCAGCTAAGGGTTAATTGCCCAACTGACATCATTTGCGCACATGCAGGCAGGGATGAGGCCCCAGAGTCTTGGCTGACATCCAAGATCTCATCCACCTCGAGGAGAAGTTCGCAATCCGGCGCCAAATGGTGCCATATTATGGACCGCCACCTCCAGGGGGTAACGAGACGTATTGCTGGGACCTTTCTGGTGAGGCCTCTTTTTTCAAGCTGGATTTCCTCCCGTTTGGGAAGGAGAGGATTCAAAAGGACCCCCCTCCCCTTCAGGCACTCTCTCGGCTCTGCCGGGGGACCTGAAACTGACATCATCGCACTCGGCAGTGATGACAGTGTGACGGCAGGGGTCCTTAAAAGTGGTGGTCTGACTTTAAGGAAGTCAGAACACCATGGGACACCAGCCAGAGAGGTGAGTATAGGGAGGGAGAGCCTCCTAACACCTTGATGCACCAGGTTCATCCTTGGTCGATAAGCAAACTTTTTCCTAGAATGTACCTGGTATGTCGTTGGTTGCTATGGGGATAAACATACATAAATATTGATATTACATTTGAGTGTGAGATGACAGTCGTTAATTTGGGGGAGAAATAATGGCGAGTTCCCACACCTACTTTTTTAGGACGTGATCACTGTTTGTAATGATCAGGGACATACGAATATGAGTGATGTCACACAAGCCATCACCCCATTTACTTTTTGTAAGCTAAGGCAGACACATGCACAATGTTATGCAACCACAAGCATCGGGCCACTGTGAGGTTCAGGGTAGCAATGTATAACTATTGGGTAATGGTGGTTGTCAGCTCAATTGAACAAAAGTACTGCTTGTACTTAAATCTTTTTCGAAGGCGAACAGATCCATTTAACTACCATGACAGTAAATGCTGCTACTGCAACAGAAAATCAAAATCCATCTATGAATCTTTGGGAAACTGCCAGACAAAATTCAGAGTAGTCATCCACTTCTAGAAAAACTTATCCTAACTCCCAGAAGCGCCGGCTTTCAAATGGGTCATTATCTCTGTCGACATTTCAGAAACGTTTTGTTGAATCCATGGCTTGATTAACCGATGCTGGAGGAGAGAGAGACATAGTTTAGCATTTCAGTTTCCACGATTAAAGATCGTATAGACACATACTAGATACTTTATGATTTTCTCATCCCATAAAATATCCGGGAAATATTTTCTCCGACATACCTGGAATGAGCTTCAACATGTTTCAAAGTGACCCATAAATTTAAAGATGCTTAAAGTTGGAATCTCAAACTAATTGGTGTCACGCCGGTTTATAATCCATCAGATTTCCTCTGGCATGGCTACCGGATAGATAATGATATATTTTTTTCATAATTTTAAATCAATGCTTTAATTTACACTTGAACAAGCCTCAGCTTTATCTTCACTTGTTTCCTCTATATAAATTCAATCAGTTTAAGGAATAATGTTCCCCTCTGTCTCGTTTGCCTATTGGGGTTTCTTATAAATGTTTAAGTAGAATTTGAATGGTGGAGGGGACCAAGATTAGAAATGAGAACTCCTACATCTTCTTTGGAAGTCATCCAAGGAATATATTTTTATTTTATGGTACTGAGATTTTTTTCCTGGAGGTTTGAAGATGTTCCTTCCTGACAGAAAAAAAAAATCGTATCAGAGATATCCAGTGGCGGCTGGTGACATTTCTAGTTGGTGGGGCGCCAGACTGGAAACATGAATGTTTTTAATCATCAACAAGAGAGATTGTGGCAAATACAACACAGCTATAATAAGCTGGTTAAAACCACTTGCGCTGGTATCAAATAGAAGACATAAATTAAACATAAATTTTTATTAGATTGATTCTAAAAATAAATAGACATACAATTCTATATATAAAAATACTCAGTATACTGAAAAACAGTGAGAAAATGTGTATAATGAGAGACCAAAATAGTATGATTTATCCCTATCCTCAATTCAGCAAATACAACTTAATTGGTTGATTAGTTAGCAGGATAGCTGGTCTCCTTAAGACATTAGTGTATGGTTAGAATATCACTTAACAGTAGATAGAGGGTGTAGAGTAGACAACTGGATGAGCTAATGTACTGCAGTATAAGGATCCTAGATTGAACAATTAACCAACTTCTATAATGAACTTGGTCTCAGTCCTAAAAGGGATACACCAAGCACCAATGAGCTAAGTTAGGTAATGATTAAATATCACCAACCTATACCATGGACAATTAAACCATTCAATTAGTCAATATCTCATGTCCAGAAGGTACAGCCCTAAATACGAACGTTCATTTGGAAAACATGTTATATCAAAGTTGAGTAGTTAAATACATACAAGAAAGGGGTCAATAAACTATGTTGAATAAAGATAGGTATCGCAGACACATACCATGGACAAATACACCATTTAATTGGTAAGTAACTCGTGTCCAGAAGGTGCTGCCCTGAATAAAGAAGAATCTAGTGCTGACCCAATCTACAAAAACACACAGTACTACACAATGAATTATTCAAGTTGGTTGCTGCAGAGTTGGTTGCTGCAGTAAAATAGCCCCAATGGCAATAAATTGTTTATAAATATTGTATCAAAGTTGAATAGTTGAATAAATTCAAAAAAAGGGGATCAATGAACTGTATTGAATAGATTGGTATCGCCGACACATACCATGGACAAATACACCATTTAATTGGTAAGTAACTCGTGTCCAGTATATGTTTAATTTATGTCTTCTATTTGATACCAGCGCAAGTGGTTTTAACCAGCTTATTATAGCTGTGTTGTATTTGCCACAATCTCTCTTGTTGTTGTTTTTTTGTTATGAAATATAGGTTTAATCCTTAAATGTGCTGGTTTGACTCCATTGTCCTTGAGGCAAAAGTTCTTCTTTTCTGATCTGTTTTTAATCATGAATAGGAATATGTCTGCATGGCACGACTACCTCCAAAATATTGGACGATCCCATATATAGGAAATTAACCTTATAGATATATTACTATTAATGAGACAAATGAAATGGCCATAAATTTATTGATTACAAGTGTAATCCAAAAATTAACCACAAGATGTACACATAATACATTCAGTATAAAAAAAAATTAAAAGTGAAACGTTGGGATTTTATTTGCTAAAATATAAACACTGAACACTGATCTCATCCATTTTATTTTAAATAACTCGGAGCATATAAAATTTCAGTGTGTGAAACAAAGAAATCCTGCATATTTTTTCTTTTATTTGTATTTAGCACATTTAAGGTAAGTGTTGGGTGCATTTTCAGACATTAAGGGGTTAAAGAAGGCATCTAGAGTTTGTGTGTGGCCGGAAAAAAAAATCAGTATTTCAGCCTCAACAGAGCTTTTATGGAGGGTTTGTTTTACTGCCCAGCAGAGCTCAATTAGCCCACAGCAGGAGACCTGATAACAGTATGGTCCGGTTTGTGTTTTGAAAATCTCCCATAGAGCTCTTATCAGATTTCTGGATGCCACCAGTCAGCAACAAGTAGTAACTAGGGATGGGTGGCCGGTTCAAATTGGTTCAAAGTTTGATTCGAACATTGGCTTCAAACTTTTCGGGACGTTCGCGGAAAGTTCGAGGGAAAAAAAGTTTTCAAAAAATTCCAAAAAATGCTTGAAAGATACTAAAAAAATCTAAAAATAAAGAGACTCTACTGCAGAATATAATAATAAACGGTTTACTAGATATTGGATTAAAACGGGAAAATTTTTAACATTGAAGCCTATGGAATTCATAAACATTTCTCACTCATTGTTGGTCAAACATTTCCCACTCATTGTCAGTCAAACATTTCCCACTCCTTGTTGGTTCAACTTTTCCCACTCCTTGTTGGTCAAACATTTCCCACTCCTTGTTGGTCAAACATTTCCCACTCCTTGTCGGTCAAACATTTCCCACTAATTGCTGGTCAAACATTTCCCACTCCTTGTTGGTCAAACATTTCCCACTTCTTGATGGTCAAACATTTCTCAGTCATTTTTGGTCAAACATTTCCCATGGCTTCAAATCACATTTAAACATGAACAAAAGCGGTAAAAATGAGCTCAGCGCACAGCGGTGAAATGGCTCAGAACTCAGCAGTGAAAGGGTTAAACTTTTTTTCCATTGCTTCCTGTTCCCCAGGGCAGTACCCAGACCCCCATAAACCTTTTATGGCCAATATTTTGCCCTCTTGGAGGGGACCTTAATTTTCGAACGGTCGAGCACCATTGACTTGCATGGTGTTCGAATTGTGTTCGAGTTTGCGGTCAAACTTTTTCGGTTGTTCGAGTTCGAATGCGAACCGAACACGGGGGTGTTCAGCCCATCAGTAGTATCAACACATCTTATCAATCGGGCACATGTTAAATGACATTAAAAAAGCAGAAAAAAAATTAGTTTACATTTTTAATATATTTTTTTATTATTCCAAATAATATGGTATGGCACTGCCCCTTGTGCCCATATGGATGAGCCACCACTAAAGATAACCATAATGTAATTGTTAATAATTTGTCAGATTTCGTTAACATTTTTTCAGACATGAAAACTAGCCCATAACTAAATTAAAACTAAGCTATGAGGAGGAAAAACTATAATGAACATCTAGTGACATTTTTGTCAACCAATGAAAAGTAGACAAAAATGTTGGAGGTACTATTTGGGAAGGTATCAGATCAGAACGAATCTACTTGTGTGGTAGAGAGTGTGGGTGCTAGCTGTAGAAACAAGGACCAGATTTGTTGTTCCAGCACATCCCACAGATGCCCACTTGGATTGGGATCTGGGTAATTTGGAGGCACTACCTTAACCCCTTCACTTCTGAGTCATTTCACCTCTGTGTGCTGAGCTAATTTTAACCGTTTTGTGCTCATCATGTTTAAACGCGATTTGAAGTCCTGTTTTATTATACAACCCAGACAAATTATATATCCTTTTTTACATCAGACTCTGAAGATTCATAATATATCATTATTATATGTATACATCATGTCCTACCAGAATGCTAGAACAAAAATGTAAAAAACAAATGTGAATTTCCATTCAGATTTCAATCATTTACAGCATATAAAATATTGAAAAAATTATTTTTCACATTTTATCATCCAGACCTTTGTGGTTATATATTCTATGGGGTACAGTTGTTTAAAAAAAATTAAAAATGGGAACCTGTTACTGTATTATTCTGAGAAAATCCACAACTTTAGCTAAAACTGAAAAACCAAAAATTTTCATTGTGGAAAATAAGAAGTGAATAATGCATTATAAATAAAAAATAAATTTATATTTATTTTTACACTTGACTCTGGGGCAGGGAATGAGAGAGCACCAAAATGTCGGCGACATTTCAGTGCTTTCAGAATAACCCCCCCCCCCAAGTCTTATGGAGATTTCGGGTGTGCAGTGTCACTTACCAAAAGTGGTGTGAGGAAAGACAACCGGTGACTCGGCATCAGGATCATCGGTGACATTGTGGGGCCAGATCGACTCTCTCTGAATAACCCCTTTGATGTTTTGGAGATGCTCTGACCCAGTCGTCTAGCTGTCACTGTTTGGCCCCTGTCAAAATCACTCAGCTCTTTTCACCCATTTTTCCTGCTTCCAACACATGAGGGGTTATTCAGAGAGAGCCGATCTGGCCCTGAAATGTCACCGGACAGGGAATTTCCCAATATGGTGGCATTTTGGGGCCATTCAACTATTCAGAGAGCAGGCAGGTCAACAAATTTTGGTGAACTGCCAGCAAGTACGGTGCCTGTTCGGCATTGAAATCCCCCATAGAGAAGCAATGGTTAATCTATTCAGAGACACCAAACAGCAGAGAAAAGTCGCCGAAGTGCCCTGCTGTTCGGTGTTTTCATTCGGCAGGTTTATTCAGGCGAATCCCATAGGCTTTAATGTTAAAGATATTCCCGTTTTTATCCAATATCTAATAAACCGTTTATTTTTTAAAATCTACAGTAAAAAGTGTCTTTAATTATAGATTTTTTTAGGATCTTTGAAGCATGTTTCGGGATTTTGTTTCGGCAATTTTTTTTCCTTTTTTAAAGCATTTTTTTTCTTTTTTCTGTAACAGACCTTTTTATTATCATTCACAGGATCTTATATGTAAATTCAAGGCATTTTCATTCATCAGTTTTTTTGCAAACAGCGTTTCAATTTTGACACTTTCAATCGTATTATTTTATGCTTTTAATTTTTTTTTTTTACCCATCCAGCGACTTGTCGGCTTTCTCCTGCAGCTGGTCTGCGTTGTGTTCGGTGGCTCGTCGGCTGCATTTGGCAGGTGTCCAGCGTGTTTGCGGCAGATGTTTGGCGGTTTTGCGGCGGCATTCGGCGGCCGATTCCCTGCAGTTTGAGCACCCTGTGGTGAATGCTGAATTCACCGCAGGGTGGGTAAATTTGATTACCCGAAGTGCAGGGAACAAGAGAGCACTGATATGTCAGCGACATTTCGGTGCTCTCTGAATAACCCGCATGAAATTCAAGAACGGCAGGTTCACTTGCTGCCTGATATATCCCACCCTGTGACAATATATCCCACCCTGTGACAATATGTCCCACCCTGTGACAATATGTCCCACCCCGTGACAATATGTCCCACACCCTGGCAGATGCCATTGTAACCAAAGAATCCATGTTATTCACTTCACCAGTGGTTTTTATGTTGTGGCAGATTAGTGTATATTCAGGTGATAAGTGCCATGGCTCCTATTGCATAATTTAGAGTTACAATTCTACTTGAAAGAATGAAGAATATCATATAAAAGTCATTATTATCAATGTATAACTAATTACTGCTTTGTTTTTTTTAAAAGCACCGCCATATTCCGGTTTCTTTCTAAGACTTGCAGGGTTATTCAGAGAGCGGTGAAAAGCAGGAGAATGACTGGAGAATGAAAAATTCTAGGTCAAAATAGCCGATTTGGAAAGTGAGATGAAAGGGAGAATTTTTCTGGTTTGGCTATTTTGACCTAGAATTTTTCATTCTCCAGTTATTCTCCAGTCATTCTCGTGCTTTTCACCTCTCTGAATAACCCTGTTGGTTTTATTTACTTTTAAGATGAATCCAGACACGTGTTTATATTACAACAGTTAAATCTGTGTCTGTATTGCTTGTTCTTATCAAACACCAAAATAACAGGTTAGTAGATGTTTTCTCCGGGAGCATATAAGGATTTTGGAAAGTCTACAGAAATGCTTAAATAATGCATAATACACTTTAAACCCATTAGATTTTAGAAACCTCCAAGTACACTTATTATATAATCCTTTAGAAGAGTCTGTTATGTCTCTATGCTCCTAATTGTTCCAGATGATAAATGTCACGGTATAACAAAGAAAAAACTATTTAATATACGATGTGTCCATAAAGTCTCTTTACAATTTCAAAAATTTATTACAAAGGCAGAAGAAAAGACAGATAAGTGAAAACTATTACAAAATGAGACGTATATATTTAAGAGTTTTTTGCCTCATTTAATACACCTCTATATGGGCGCCATTAGTTGCACGAAGCACATCAAGACGGTACTCGATTTCTTGCCATGTTGGCTGTAGCATCCCCTCATCAATGGTGGCAATGGTATCAGTGATCCTCTGCTTTAGATTAGTGATGTCCCTTTGTACCTTTGTTCCATACACCAGGGCCACATTCCAATCTATGTGCTAACGTTAACGCTCACCTGCGTGAGCGTTAACGTTAGCCGCGGTATCTACCGCATATTACAATCCAAACGCAAACGGGTTAAGTAACCCATTTGCGTTTGGTACCTTGTGATTTCAGCGCGAGGTTACTGTACTTTGCGCTCCCTATACTTAACATGGGGAGCGCAAAGTGTTAATCAGCGTTAGGATTACAAATCCTAGCGCTGATTAATGTCTGGCTCTGGTTAGCGGAAAGTTAACCAGAGCCAGGACTTGGTCTTAACGGATTCCGCGTCTGCAGAATCCATTAACGCCATCCAAAAACATTAAAAAAACAATCAAATATACTCACCTCCTGTTCCGCCGCAAAAACCCCGGCTCCAACCGCCTCCTCCGTCCGGCGGGAGCAGGGAGAGACTGGGGGAAAAAGTTCCTCAGTCTTCCCCTGCATATCACTACTATGGACTCCATCGAGTGGATGCTTGCGGCTGCACTCAGCGCTGCCGCGAGCATCCCAGGCTGTAGCGCCCGCTACAAATGCAGGCAGCATTTTTTGCTCCTGCATTATAATCCCCCCATTAAAACGGGGGCGGTAGGGGGAAAACTGCAGGCGCAGTTTTTTCTCCCTACCGCCCCCGTTTTAACAGGGGATTGTAATGTAGCCCCATAACTTTAACATAACCCAATAGAAAGAAGTCATTTTTCTTTGGCGAGACGTCAATCACTGCAAATGTTTACTTTGACCTTTTGACTGAATACGCGGCACCACAACTACCTGACCTTCAACCAGCCATCATTTTCCAGCAAGATGGTGCATCACCACATTGGGGACTGCATGTTCGTGGGGTCCTAAATGAAACATTTCCAGACCGGGTGGATTGGAAGGGGTGGCCCAATTCCCTGGCCACCTCGTTCACCAGATATCACTCCCCTCCACTTCTTTCTATGGGGTTATATTAAAGATATGGTGTATGGAACAAAGGTACAAAGGGACATCACTAATCTAAAGCAGAGGATGACTGATACCACCATTGATGAGGCTATGCTACAGCCAACATGGCAAGAGATCGAGTACCGTCTTGATGTGCTTCGTGCAACTAATGGCGCCCATATATAGAGGTGTATTAATTAAGACAAAAAATCTTAAATATATACGTCCCATTTTGTAATAATTTTCACTTATCTGTCTTTTAGTTTGCCTTTGTAATAAATTTTTGAAAATGTAAAGAGACTTTATGGACACTAGGCTTGTGCACCGATTATTTTTTTTTCGGTTCGATTCGATTTGTTCGGATGTTTAAACTTTTCGATTCGGCTCGTTTCGACCGATTGCGGTTTCGATTCGGTTCGGTTCGGATCGTTTTTCTTGTACATTTTTTTTTCAGAATATTGACCATTTTTCATATTTTCGGGTCACTTTGCTCATTTTTTGTATCGACATTTCGGAAATTTTCGTTTTTCGGAACGTCTGCTCTCCTCGTTTCAAAGTGTCTACGATAATTCTGGCGATTCTATCGTGTTTTTTTTAATTAAATAAAGATCCTTTTTTTCTTATGAATAATTGAATATACATTTCACAACTTTATTAAATCATATTAAAATGGTATGAAAGCCAAGGAACAAAAAAAATGAACAAAACGATTTAAAAAACGCTAAACTGACCCGAATGCCACAAGAAACAAGTGATACGCATTTACAAATACAAAATTTACAGAATCAGCGATATAACCGATAATAGTTAAATATACGATGTCCAGAATTACCGAAATGGAACCGAAATCACGAATGGAACCGAAATCATGAATAGAGCAAAAATAAATTTCGATTTGACACATTTCAAGTCCATTCGAAAATTCCGAAAATTTTTCGTTTCGGCTCGGAAAACTTTTCGGATCTATCGGTTTTCGGGTCCGATCCGATTCGGACATTCGGCCGAATCCGAAGACACGAATCGGGAAATTTCGTGAAAATTCCGAAACCCGAAACGCACATCCCTAATGGACACCCTGTATGTGCAGAGACGATGGATGAGTACGATTTTTACTTTGTTTAACACTTTTGGTGGCGCTAAACACCATGTGACCCCCTACAGTAGAAGGGATAAAAATGGAGACTTTGTTCACTATTCCTTAACCATTAGTGGCTCCCTGTTACTATTCCCTCCTGACATCCATATGACTCAGCGGAGCTGCTAGCTCTGCGTGACTTTGCACAAGTGGGGTCATGCAGGTTCAGCGGAAGGACTCTGCAATCCATATGTTCCCTGAATCCTTCTGTATGCAGCCAGAGATGGTGAAGGATCACACCATCCACTGAACTGTGGGACCAGAGGTGAGTTTAGGGACTTTGAGATTTCTTTTAAGAGTAGGAAGTAATTTTTTAAAAAGGAAAGAAATCTATATTTTTTTGATTCCCAGCTCCAGACAAGCAACCTTGGAATCACTAGCTACTCTTCAGTAAGCCAAAGGAGGAGGGGGTTTTCGGCACCCCCAAACACGGAGACTCGGCGCTAGATTCAGTGGGCTCCCGATATTGAGGATTGTGGCGCTTGTGGATATCTACTCTTCAGATCCCGGCAAATCAACACTTCCTATAAAAATATATGAAGCATTATTTTATACTAAGCACCTGTTGCAACCGAGCTGCAAGTGAAGTTTGTTGCTCGTTGGAATAGCAACTGGAGCAGTTATATTATCGAGTGGGGCCATATTAGCGGTTGGGGCCATCGTACTTATCGGCTTGTTTATTATTTATAACCGCATGCTTGGAATAAGGCTTATTTTTTGGTGTATCCCAGAACAGCAACTGTTATCAAACAGTTTGGCATTAATTCCTGCTTCCTTAGAAGCCTCTGCCAGGAGGATTTTTGCATTTTTAACCCCTTCACTACCAATAGAGATATCTCGGGCTTCAAAGGCACCATCTGGAGCCCTGGTATTGAAATATCTCGGTATGCTGATCCTCAGCCCAAAAGCAAACTAAATTTGTTTGCCGCAAACAAATTTCGTTTGCTTTTTGGCTGCAGAAGGTGCCCCCAAAGTTTTAACCCTTTGGGCATTATGCCCAAAGAGCAAAAACTGTAAAATCAGCTGCTCAAAGCTCTGAAATATCGGGCTTTCAGCAGCCGATGCAGGGAAAAATAGAAGAAAATAGACCAGCCAATAAAACCTCTAACTCAATTTGGCAGTAGATGGCGCCACCTACTGGCTAAAAATAGGTTATTTACAGTAAGACATACAGTGGGTATAAACTAGGGTTGCACCGATACCGATACTAGTATCGATATCGGTGCCGATACCGGGTACTGCAGGAGTACTTGGTACTCGTGCAGTACCCCCGATATTTTTTTCTGATACCGGGAGCCGGCTTGCCGGTATCCGAGGGGCTGCGGCGGCTGTCCGAATGCTCTATCGGCATTCGGACAGCCGCCCCTGGAGCTCTGCGATACTTACCTTCCTTCAGCGCCGCCGAGAATGTCTTCGCGCGCGCGCGCTGGTTGGAAGGACCCCAGCCGCGACCACGTGGGACCATGTGATCACGGCTGGGGTCCTTCCAACCAGCGCACGCGCGGAAACTTTCCGGCGTCGCTGAAGGAAGGTAAGTATAAACAAAGTGAGCAGCTGCAGGGCCTGTCCGAATGCCGATAGAGCATTCAGACAGGCCCTGCAGCTGCTCTCCGCTCATACTTACCTTCCTTCAGCGACGCCGGGAAAGTTTCCGCGCGTGCGCTGGTTGGAAGGACCCCAGCCGTGATCACATGGTCCCACGTGGTCACGGCTGGGGTCCTTCCAACCAGCGCGCGCGCGCGAAGACTTTCCCGGCGTCGCTGAAGGAAGGTAAGTATGAGCGGAGCGGAGGGGGGGCATATCCATGAGCAATGGGGCAATATCCATGAGCAATGGGGCAATATCCATGAGCAATGGGGCAATATCCATGAGCAATGGGGCATATCCATGAGCAGGGGGGCATATCCATGAGCAGGGGGCATATCCATGAGCAGGGGGCATATCCATGAGCAGGGGGCATATCCATGAGCAAGGGGGCAATATCCATGAGCAATGGGGCAATATCCATGAGCAATGGGGCATATCCATGAGCAATGGGGCATATCCATGAGCAAGGGGGCATATCCATGAGCAAGGGGGCAATATCCATGAGCAATGGGGCATATCCATGAGCAGGGGGGCATATCCATGAGCAAGGGGGCAATATCCATGAGCAAGGGGGCAATATCCATGAGCAATGGGGCATATCCATGAGCAAGGGGGCATATCCATGAGCAAGGGGGCAATATCCATGAGCAATGGGGCATATCCATGAGCTGGGGGGCATATCCATGAGCTGGGGGGCATATCCATGAGCTGGGGGGGCAATTATCCATGAGCAGGGGGGCATATCCATGAGCAAGGGGGCATATCCATGAGCAGGGGGCATATCTATGAGACCTGGGGGCTTTATAGGAGGTCTGTTCTTATTGGAAAGCGTCACATGGCATAAAATAAAAGTATCGGTAATTGGTATCGGTGAGTACTTGAACAAAAGTATCGGTACTCGTACTCGGTCTTAAAAAAGTGGTATCGGTGCATCCCTAGTATAAACTCAAATATTCTTAACTGATAATTAAAAATGATTTTACAAAAAAAACACTGGTTTTGTTGGGAAATCACTTGGTAGTGAAGGGGTTAAAATTAAAAACAAGGGAAACTGCCTCATCTCTTCTTTATCATCTTGTATTCTCTAGAAAGTGATAATCTTTCTGAAGCTCCACAGGGGCCGAGAAAGGAAGTTCACAGTATACAGAGATTAATCTCTTCACTACCAAGTACTTTACTGTCGAAAAAAGGTGCCATAAAATGTATTTGAAATATGAAATGTGTAGTTGGCAGTTAACTATAGGGTAAAATAGAAATTTTGACGAGATTGCTATTCTGAGATGTTTGAAAAAAATAAAACTGTAAATTTGCTCATATTTAATTTTAGAGGAGTTTTCTATCCTTTACAGGAATATTGGTGGGATGAATCGTTCCAAACTCTGGATGGTGTCTCTAATCAGGCCGAATGTCAAACAGTGTCTACATTATTAAAACAGAGGAAGAAATGGCCTTTGAGCTAAATCAGTAAATTTAATGAAGATAAATAATAAATATGCTCATATCTCCTGTTTATGGGGCTTTATAGTGATCATAATGAGATTATTAGTAATGCAGCTTCCAAAAATTACCAATAGAATATAAAATATATATTTGTATGTGCTGCATAATGGCTGTGTATGGAAATTACAGTAACACCTTGTATCTGTACTGTACAGTAATTTTCAGTCATTATAACCCCCTGAATCTTATCCCTGTACAGCAACAAGTGACCCCAGAGCTCTCCCCGTATTCTGCCCTCTCACATGCTATTGTAAAGCAGCAGCAAACTTTGTTGAGATTTTTTTGTTACAGTGAGGGTGGGGTCTGCTTTTTGTAGCTTTTTTACAGTAACACAGATTGACAGGAGTGAGATTATATTTTTCCATAGGGGCACAGTAATCTTGCTCTAAAAAGATATGCTAGAGGTGTATTACATGCTAATGATTATGTTTCAGTATATTACAATGCAAAATTGAGATTGTTTTTTTTTGTAGTGAAAGGGTTAAGGCATTCTCAAACTGTATGTAAAGCCTGTTTGCCTGCTCACAGGATGGGAAAAAAGGAGGTAACCCTATATTTGAAATATTAAACCTAGCAAAGAGAGCTGGTCAGGTCAGGAGCATACGTGGGGCCATTAAAGGACCTGTGATGAAAGTGCTCCTGTGACAACATTACATGACCTGGCAGCACTTTTCCTGTCCTCAAGGCTGCCATCAGAAATGTTGGGCCCCCTTACTGAACCACCAGTCAGGGACCTCTTAATTCAGCTGCCCATTTCATTAAATTAATTTAAAAAATAAAATTGTGCCTCTTTTTCTGCAAACCTTATTTTACCGAGAATGGGATAAATCCATGGTGCTCCAGTAAAGGGATAAACCGTGTTAGCTTCTGCAGATCATACTTATTGATCCCTCAGTAATGAGCCAGAGTGCTCTGACCGGCCCCTAGATGCAACGGCTCACTGGGAATTTTGTTGGTATCTTGGTTGACTAGACCAGGGTGACATGCAGGCGTCCGTATGCCTTTGACACCTAAGGTGCACATAGGGTTTGGTAAGGGCCCCCTGGAGCAATTGAGTCCCTGAACATGTCATGGACTGTCACCACCTGATGGCTGCCCTGCCTGTCCTGCCCATATATTGCATACAGTCTAGGTTGTCTGCCCATCTAGCCTGAAGAAAGCCTCAGCTGTGGAATTCTCTGCCTGTTGAGGTGGTTGGGTCCGAGACTGTACAGACTTTTAAACAATGACTGGATGACTTCCTGCAAAAATATAATATTAATGGCTATAATATTTAATATGTGGGTCAAAGCTCCTTGATCCAAGGAGAAATCTGACTCCATTCTGGGGTCAAGAAGGAATTTTTTCCCAGTGTGTTGCATATTGGTGAGCGCTTGACTGGGTTTTTTGCCTTCTTTTGGATCAACAGCAGTAGGTGGTGTGTGAAAAGCTGAACTCAATGGACGCACGTCTTTTTTTCAGCCTATGTAACTATCAGGGCTATTCAAAGAGATCCGAATTGTGGCCGAAAGTAACTGAACAATGAAATTCAGCGTTCGGTTACCTTTCCTGGCCATTCGGCTATTCAGAGAGAAGGCAGTTCGCCAAATCCTGGCGAATTGCCTGCACATACGGTGCCTGTTCGGTGCCTGTTCGAGGGCAGTGAATCCCCATAGAGAAGCACTGCTTCGTCTATTCAGAGAACAAAAACCAGCAGTGAAAAGTTGCCAAATTGCCCTGCTGTTCGGTGGTTTCATTCGACAGGTTTATTCAGGTGAATCCCATAGGCTTCATTGTTAAAAATATTCCCGTTTTAGTTCAATATCTAATAAACCGTTTATTATAATATTCTGCAGTAAAAAGTCTATAGATTTTTTTTTAGGATCTTTTAGGCATTTCTCTTGGATTTTTTTTAATCGTTTTTTCTTTTTCCTGTAACAGCCCTTTTTATTATCATTCATTGGATCTTATATGTAAATTTCAGATACTTTCGTTCTGTAGTTTCTTTGCAAACAGCGTTTCACTTTTCAAACGTCCTGTTTTTTTTTTCTTCTTTTTTTGGAGAAAGGATTTTACCAGGACGGATACATTGAGATTTCTCTCATTTTCAAGTATGTCCAGGGTGGCGAGTATCTACCGTTAGGTGTCTTGCCCAAGGACACTTACTGGAGAGGTTGCTGGCAGGGATCGAACCCATGTCTCTACAGGTTCTCTCCATGCAGAGCAGTGATGTTACCTCTACTCCACCCAGCCGGTACTTCACTCCATTCGTCTGCTGTGTCTGCTTTTTCCGGAGGCTGCTCCTTGCTGTGATCGGCAGCTGCTCGGGTTTCTCCGGCGTGTTCGGCGATGTTAATCCAGATGTTTTTGCTGGTTTCGGTGTGCCTTTGTGGGATTTGCAGTGAGTGTTCGTCGGGTTTGCGCCTGCTTTTTCCTGCTCTACGACAGCCCTGTGGTGCTTGCTGCATACACCGCAGGGTCGCCGAAATGGGAACGCCAAATCGCACTGAATGGAAGAGAACGAAAAGTCATGTGCGGTGAGTTTTCGATTCTCTTTGAATAACCCTGTATGTTCACTGTCCAGTCTGTCAGCGAAGGACTTCCTATTTAAGAGAATCTGCCCCCTATGGACTTGCCTTGGTATTGAGCTTCAGTACATTGTGCTATCTGGACTCTGGTGTTTGCTTCCTTGCTTGTGCTCCTGGTCACTCCAATTCCTGCCATCCCCATCTGACCTGTGCAGTGTATCATGGACTCTGCCTGCAGTGTCTGATACCCACAATAAACCTCTCTGTAACCTTCCTGTCTGTGCTGTGTATCCCCTGTAATTGGGCTCTCACCTGCCACCCCACATCAGGACCATGACAGAGATCTAGTATGTAATGCGTGAACAAAACCAGAAAATGACATGCAGCTTAAAAATATGGCTAACATCGACATTGTGGGAATCGCCCACTTCAGGGTGTCAAATACAATCCTAAAAGAATGTGAAAAAAATAATCTGTTACTTTAGCCTTACCTTCGCGAACACAAACCGTTCTTCTGTGATATATGATGATGTCCTGCTTTATAAAAGAAATGAAAAGTCATAACATAAGACAGATGTCTTCATCACCATAGTGCCAGCCCTGAGGGCAATCAAACAATGGCTTTCCTTTCAGAGATGCACAATGAGTGTCTTAGAAAAAAGGAAGTGGTCCTTTTTATTTTATTTTATATATATTTTGTCTTCTCTAGTTATTGTGATTTTTTTTTTTTTATTACTTCTGCAGCAATTATTGTGGATGGAAATCTTTAATTTGTAAGCACACATGATTGTGCTAGAGTTATCCGCCAGAATCAAATGTCGCTGAAATTACAACAGTCGCTCATGTTGAACTCTTGACGCAGAGGGTAACCGGTATCAAAATGTGTAAATTAATCCAGTTAATTAAAAAAATGTTTCAGAGGTTTTCACTGGACAGCAATGAACACCAAAAGTCTGCATGCCGGAGAAAATACTGAATATTCTTGACAGTTTGCTGCGCAGGCTAGAAAACGCAGCCCGAAACCCAAAATTCATATCTGAAGCACAAAATAATTCCATGTGGATAGTTGCTAAGTAACTATGTTAGACAAATCTCGAGAAAACTGCTTCCCTGGGAAATAGACATTGTGGGGCCGTGGCAAAAGCGAGCGAACGGCTTTATTAACAGTAAGCATAGAACATTTTTAGGCAGAAAACAATGATTAAAGGTTACAAAGTAACAGACTGCAATATAATATGCAAAATGTTCTACCTGTGATGACTAGAAGAAACCATGTGCCGGTTCATGACATTGTGTTAAGTGAATCCCTGCTATAACATCAATATTGTGACATCCTGATAAGGCTCTGAAGTGACCAAAGGGTAGATCCTCAGCTGTAGCAGAACTGCAAATGCTATGATCCTGTAGTTCTACAAAAGCTTAAGATCTGCCATTCAACAAGCCCTTGTTTAAAGACCAATTGTTTAAAGAATTTAAAAAAAAAAGACCAATCCTTTATTATTGTTTTATCAATAAAAGATGGTGTCCTCTCGGGACTGCAGAATGATTGAGTTGAAAAGCGTATGCACAAAGACTTCACCATTTGCCTAAACCTTTCATTACCAAAAACGTTTATAAATGATTCTCCATGAAATACAATGAAAAATGATAATTAGATTTGGATACAGAGCCCCTCCTGCATACCTTTTACCAGTCAGTGTATCTGTGTGTGTCGTTGCAGAATTTCTGTGACTCATTCAGTGTATCTATGTGTGGATATTTGTCAATATTTTTATTATTATTTTTGTTATTCTTCCTTTATAAAGCACCCGCATATTCCGCAGCGCTGAACAATGGGCACAATATAGACATGTTTACAATACATTAAACAACATTTTGACAAACCAATACAGGATGAAACAAAGGCCCTATTCCCGTGGGAACTCACAATCTAGAAGGGTTGGAGGTGGAAACAGGAGGAGAGGACTGCAAAGTGAGAGTGATGGACTGGTTGGGGCATTGAGGTGTATCAGTGAGTCCAGTAGTAGGCTTCCCTAAAAAAGAATGTCTTAAGGGAGCGTTTGAAGGAAGGGAAACTAGGAGAGAGTCTGACAGTACGAGGGAGAGCGTTCCAGAGGATGGGAGCTGCGCGTGAGAAATCCTGTAGTCTATCATGGGAAGAGGTGATGCGGGGAGAAGCTAGGCGCAGGTCACTGTTTGAGCTTAGGCAGCGGGCTGGGGTGTATTTGGTGATTTAGTGAGGACAGGTAGTGGGTTAGTGAGAGCTTTGTAGGTCAGGGTAAGGATTTTGAATTTAATTCTGCAGTGGATGGGGAGCAAGTGGAGGGACTCACAGAGAGGAGAGACCGAGCTGCGGATGAGGTGGATGAGCCTGGCAGACCCATTTAGAATGGAATGAAAAGAACAGATGTAAGTGTTGCAACTGTTGTTGTTGGTGGATATCACATATATTTTTTCCTCTACCTTTTTCATTGTCATTATGACGTTTAAATTTTGTATTTCTTGAGGGAATTTATTGTGTATTATATACTTCTCTGGGCTACCCAATGTACTTTCCAATGTTCTCTGGATTACATCCACCACGATAGGTGCAACAATAAATAATCTCATTGGTACTATTTCTAACATATGCTATCTAAGCAGCCTTATCCCCATCCATGAATGTATGTTGGGAATGTACAAAGCTAACATACAGTGCTTGCTCTATATGTATTTAAAATCCGTACTTGGCTGTATAGTGCTATCCCTCTATGTTTCCCATTGCAATTGTCTGGGGAGGGAGTACATAATATTTGCACTCACACCATTTGTTTGTATGTTTCTATTTTAATCGTGCTTCTTAAGAAAGTTTGTAATTTTATGTTTTTTCAGTCAATCTACTTTTCCCAGTGGTCTTCCATCCAGGAAATAAGGTATTCTTTTCATTCGATTTACTCTGGGTTTAATCCCTTTCTGTTCAAGATTGACTCTAATTCCCTCTTTTAGAGGAAATTTGGTTTTGTCATTTTTCTTCTTAGTTCTCTATTTTCCATTTAGAATGGATTTTAGGGTGGAGGGTGGAGAGGCGGGAGAGCGGGAGGCCAGCTAAAGGATTATTACAATAGTCAAATCGGGAGATTACAAGGGCGTGGATGAGTTTCTTTGTAGTTGCAGCTGTAAGAAATGGCCGAATTCTGGAAATATTACGTAATTGTTAGCGACAGGAGGAGGCAAGAGACTAGATGTGAGGGATGAAGGAAAGAGCCGAGTCAAGTGTAACTCCGAGACAGCGTACTTGGCTTGATGGGGAGATAGTGATACCATTAACTATGGTAGAGAAGTCAGGAGGTGGGGAGGCATTAGAGGGAGGAATTAGTAGGAGCTCAGTCTTCGACATGTTAATCTTTAGGTAGTGAGAGGCCAGAAACAGTCGCTGACTGTGGAAAGGACAGAAGGAGAGAGATCAGGGGTTGAGAGGTATCATCAGCATAGAGGTGGTAATTAAAGCCAAAGCCGTTAATGATTTTGCCCAGGGAAGAGGTGTAGATAGAGAAGAGCAGAGGAACTAGGACAGAGCCTTGAGGTACACCCACTGATAAAGGTATTGAAGAGGAGTTACCAGCAAATGACACCGAGAAGGACTTGTTGGACAGATATGAGTCAATCCAAGAGAGTGCAGTGTCACATAGACCAAGAGAGCTGAGAGTCTGTAGAAGGAGGGGGTGGTCAACAGTGTCAAAAGCATCCAAGAGGTCAAGCAGAATGAGAATAGAATAGTGGCCGTGGTTTTTAGCAGTTAGGAGGTCATTGGTGACTTTAAGAGCAGTTTCCTTGGAGTGTAGGGGACGGAAGCATGATTGCAGCGGATCAAGTAGGGAATTAGAGAACAGGAAGAGGGAGAGGTGGTTGAAAACTAGTTTTTCCAAGAGCTTAGACGTAAACGAAAGCAGGAATACAGGACGTTAGCTGGATGCAGATTTTGGATTGAGGGAGGGTTTCTTTAGTATAGGGGCAACCTGTGCATGTTTGAAGGTGGATGGGAAGGAGCCAGTGGAGAAAGATAGGTTGAAGATGCCAGGTCATTTTTGCAGCTGTCACTTTCCGTGTTTTTGTTTTTAATCTCAATGTGGAATTGCTCCTGGTGAGGGTATAAATAAAACCCAACGTTTTGTCTCAGCTGAAAAGCAGCATGATTATATGTGGTTGCTTAGAAAAGCAGCTCTTGGTTTAATTTAGTTGGCACCTCTGGTCAGTTGAGTCCTGTGACGTGGCACGTGAACTTACACTTTAATGGCCATTCAAGTAAACCAAAATCTTTGATTGTGTTATGTTATGCATGGAGTTATAGGGGTAAGTGCAGATTACACCTCTTTTTCATGTATTATTTATATGCTTCAGCAGGGAAGTTATTGTGGCTCACCTGGCCTTCCTTTTGGATCTATTAAATGCAGTATAATGATTCTACATGCTGTTGGGTGGCATTTATTATGCAATGCCCATCAGCCTTAATAAATATACATGTGCATCAAAACATGTATGATATGGCCACCTTGGAGGATTTTAATAATAGCAGGGGTGTGAGGGCTCTTCGCTGGATTCGTTCATACTTATACAAGGTTCTGTCCTGTACACAACCGCATTAGCGCTGGGTCTCAGCGCGTGTCCTAGCGTTTCCCTAGAATGCGCTAAACGACCTTGTACAGAGACTCCTGCGGCCAAGGTGATCTGTTAGTATGTAGTCAGGCGCTAAGTTTTTCTTTAGTGGTGACAATTTAGCTCGCACCAGGCGATAGGGCCCTACATCTACTTTGCTAATATCCTTTGCACCTTATTGGGTATAAGGTTGATATACTATTTATTTTTTCCAAGGCTACTTTTTTTCCCCCCCTGTGTCCAGAACCTATTTACGATAATAATTGTTTTTAAAGAAAAGCCCTTGGTACTGATAGGGTTAAATAAGATGGACAGTATACACAGCATCAAATGATAAATGTTGGGATACATGCACTGGCGTGGGCGTCCTGACCTGTATGAACTGTGTATTATTTACAAACTTACAGAAAATGTTGCACATTTTTGCAACAATAATCAAGTGGATACAATGATACAGTCAATCGTTGCAATTCTTATATTGAGCAAGACAAGAAACATCCAGTAATTGTGAATCGAAGGCTTAGGGGAACCAGACAGGACAAATTCAACCTGCAACCACCTATGGATACAGGTCTGGTTTGTCGTCTCACAAATAAGTTAAAATTATAAAATCACCAGATAGTAAGATTTCTGCAAACAAACCGATCAGATTTTTCTCTCCGTGTACATAAATTCCTCTTTATGCCAGGGAGCGTGCTCGCTGTAAAGGGCTGGTGATTAAATAGTATGTTTTTCAAACTAAAGATTCCACTGTAAACTGTAATTGCAGATTAAGAATTTGACAGTACATAATTATTTTGCTTACTTCAATCCCTGCAGAAATAATTACATGGTTCATTACTGTGCTCGAGATTGGGTTTATCTCTATTCCATGAATCAATTCAAGTGTGCGAAGCAAATTTATGTTCTCCGGTAAACATTTTAAAAAGGAGGGAAAGAAACAAGGAAGTCAACAACCGTTCTGCGCGAATAACTGATACCTATGTTATCAGCTAGTATTTATGTTTATACACCTGGAAAATGTTCCTCGGTGTGTTAGGACTCAGTGGTAGCTATTAAGGCAAATTATCTCAAAAATATGAGGAAAAAAAGGTCGAAATAAAGAATTGCATCGAGTTGCCTCATCTGCATCTTGATTTTGCTGCAAACTCTAACACGTACAGTTTATTTTAGTTGTTAATGTACTTGAAGCCTGAAAGAGCACCAACCGTGGCTTGTCAAAATGTCGAAAGTGTTGAAGACTAGAGACCTGCCAAGTTACACCGTCTGACTGTGTGACGCACAGTTTTCTCTCAGTCCTTCCTGATCATCCAACAGCTCTTAGCTGTCAACCAGTTTTCAGGGCGACCAAGGGAAAAATGAACTGAACGCCCGCTTAATGGCACTCGCAGTGCTGTAAAAGTAAAAACCAGGGCATTCTAATCCCATAAATCAGCGCTAATACAGCACCCGTATATGAGTAGCCTTGAATAATCACCATGGTGCGTATGTGTAGAACGACATGCCCATTTGAAACAAATCACGTCACCGTCAATACCCCTTTGGCGATAACTTCTTCATCTTTCCGATCTCAGACCTGTTAAAGTTGTCAGGTCTATCACTAGCACCAACAACTCTTCCTTCCGGTGTTCAAAGCTGCCTATGAAAAAATAGTTGGATTTTGTCAAAACGAATCAGGATCTATGAATTCACATTCCTCTAGGAGTTTGGTAGCATCCAATACGGCCAGGTGGAACTGGGCAAATGCAATCTACTCCTGTGACTTTTTGTTACTTCTTGTCATCAAAGAATGGCTGTGAGTACTTTAGCAAACCGCATGGAATCAGTTTGACATGGGCTAGTCTTCAGGGCCGGATTTGCTTCTCAGGAGCCTGTAACCACAGGAATGTGACGTGCCTCCCCAAAGAAAATAAAAAGAAACATGCCAAAATTACTTTTAAATTTTTGTTTTGGGGCAAACTAAAAAAATAAAAATAAAATCTTTTAAAACCCCCCCCTGAAAAAGCAGTTTCTCTCTGAGCTCAATTCAAAAGCAGGGGCAGAATCTGTTGCCTTAGTTGAGTTAGTGCAGCGGCATTGTATGTTTTATATGTAAAAGAATATATTGCCTCTGCCGTAGAACAGAGAAAAATATACACTTTGCATTTACTTTTGTTCAAATTTTTATTTTTAGACATTACTTGATCATGTTTGGTATCATTGTAAAGACCAGACCTTTCCAATGACACCTCACTTAGCCTTGTGCGGTGTACAATTCAGAGATGCAGGTTGCAAAGTCCCCCTGTTTCTCCTCACTACAGTGCCACGGTCTAGGTTGTCAATGAAACAAAGCAGTGCATCATCAACTCCACACTTGCTGGCAGTGTGGGAAATGTGAAGGTGAGTTAGCGCAGCATGACTGTTCACTTTTTAAATATAAACTGAATAATAGTGCTGCGTTAAAAAAATATGATTTTGTTTAGTATTTTTGTTTTTTCATAAATCTAACCTGGTTATATTTTACATCACTGGAAAGGCTGTAATCCAGCCTTTCCAACGATACCTCATATGTCCCTCTAGCCTTTAGGGCTCCAGAGATACAGTGGTCTAAATGATTGTAAAAAAATAAAATAAAAACTATTTTTGTTTTGCTGAGCAGGGCGCCCCCTTGTGGCAGGCGCCTGTAAGCACATGCCTACTCTGCCTAGTTATAAATCCGGCCCTGCTAGTCTTGTTGGGTCTACTGGCCCCAGCCTTCTGCCCCTGGGCTCACATGCATGGGTTGAGTCTGTCTGCTCCGAGGCTGCTCATAGCCCAGAGAAATGTGAATGCACTCAAAAAAAGTGTAGTTTCAGGCAAAATGCCGCACCTGTCAAAGTGACGTCTGGAACCATAGCCCCATTTTTAACTGTTGGATGGACCAGCCCTGGCTGAGGAGGTAGACTTAGACTCTCTCTTCACATGTAGGCTAGGGTCAGACTGAGGCAGTGCGAACGCGCGTGCAGGCGCACTTAATCACGGCCGTAGTAGCAGCAGATGACGGGCAATGACGGCCAATATACGAAGTACGGTCACACGAAAGTCCGGCCGTGCAACGCAAGTGGAAAACGAACGCATTTTGTCGAGAACGTAAAACCTCTAGTACGGTTGTACAGAGTGCGCTGCGTCCGCTAGAGGCGTGTGTGCGTGAATAGGAGACGTCAGACACTGCTAATGTCTGGCCAACATAACGTCCAGATGCACAAAGTGTTTTGTGGATGATCCGTACAAAATCACGGATGCAAATGCGCATCGTATGACCGCTATCGCGTACTCTGTGAAAAAATGCGTCCATTCGTTCGAACGCACTTTTTCACAGACAACGCGAAAATGCGTTCGTCTGACCCTAGCCGTAGAGTTGGTTTTTTTCAACTTGAGCCTGAAATAGTGAGGTGCTAATGGAAGAATATGTGGAAGAATATAGTTTTTTTTTGCAAACAGCGTTTCACTAACGGTCGAACTTTTCGCGAACATCGCAAAAAGTTTGAAGTTCGCCGAACTTTCGAACGGCCGATGTTCGATTCGAACTCATGTTCGGATCAAACTGGCAGCCCATGCCTACTGCTGATCAGAAGATCCCATATTTCTACATAAACCTGGAATATTACTGTATGAAATATATTTTAGTATAAAGGGTTGAATATTAACTGATAACATAATGCTTTAGCCCCTCTTCCAAAATATCAACAGGATGAAGGATGATCTGTTTCTGTCAATATACAAAGCTTAAAAAAATAGTTTAAGTATTTTCTAGAAGTAAATCTCACAGCAACCTAACCCCAAATCCAGGTTTAATGCACTAGTTGTGCACTCTGTAGCCATAACGGTTACCTTTATCTTTTTCAAAAACCAACCTGGTAGTGAAGGGGAAATAATTCATTGAATGAAGTAAATATGTGAAGTTCTAAAACAGTCATTAAAAGAAGTCATTAAATAAAATTCAGATAACAATGATGAAAAGTATGCAGATAGCTAAGGTAAGTCCTATGAATCCATACACGCGATACAGTAATTCAGAATTCAATATTGACTCTATAGCGTTTCTTAGAATTCTAAAAAGCAAGGATGTTTTGGCTAGTGGGAAAGGTACATGGAAATGTGTGTGTGTGTACAGATATGTTTCTACAGAGATGTGTGCATAACTACAGTATATAAATGTGTCATATATATTTATAAATAAACAGATTTACTGATTTACCCTACAGGTCCTAGCATCCACTGCAACTGGTCATCATGCCTAGCTCCTGCTGATGAGGGTCCAATAAACCCGATACAACGCTGTCCTAGGTGCGGCTTTAACCAGTTGCATAAACCTTATCTCTGCTAGAAAGCCACAGTGTGGCATAGCATTGATTTTAGGGTTCTGTGTAATAACAGACCCAGGATGCATAAAAGTGAGACAGATGTAATTTGCATATCCTACCCAGAATTCCTTGCTGCATATGGGGAATGTGGCACAGGAGCTCTGGGATGCAATTCTTTGAATTGCTGTGATGTGCAAGTGGCTTCTGCAATAATAAACACATTTATAAATAAAGAAATTATATATATATATATATCGCGTGTATATTCCAGAATTTGCATATTGTATCTTTTTGATCTTCATTCTGCCAGTCTGTTACAGTTATTTTCTCAGAACATGCACAAAGCTTCTCAGCCATCCTTCTCTTTGTGCTTCTGCATATCTGCAAAAGGACATTTCTCATTCTGTAATGAAATCACTGATAACTATCCCACAGTGAGAGTTCCTCTGTGTTATATTTATTTATGAGCAGGGCAGTAGAAGTGCTGAGGAAGAATGTTTCCTCCTAAATTCTGAAAACTTCACATTGGAATAAAGCCTAGGAGTTACCCATTGTGCATAAGGCAATGTGTGATGGGAGGTATATGCTCATTATGTAGATACTATCAGGCTTATGTCTATTACTGCATATACTAGGTACTTAAAACCATCACAGCTGAGACTGAGAAGGGTTGCTGTTGGAAGAGGTTGCTGGAAATGGCTAGAAGATGCAGGATCTCGATACATTTGTATCCACCTCTGTGGGATCTGTGTGGTAAGACTGACCTCAAGCGAGCAATCTGCTTATTAGATGTTGAAACTACTGTGACAGAGGAGACAAAGTACTGAATGTCAAAAAAAATACCCCTCTGAGCTTTAATATACACTCTATGCTTTAAAACAAACACAAAAAACTCAGAAAAATAAAACAGAGCACAAAATACAGCATCCAGACTGCAAAAACACGAATCCCATCTGCTCCTACAGATTATGTAAGGTCTATTTATGTTGCTAATCCATCATCTTTTTCTCCACTAGCCTAATAACATCCCTGCTTTTAAAAAAAGACCATTCATACAAAGGGAAACTCTTAATACTGAATTCTTTAATCACATGTAGGATTCATACAACATCCCTCAGCTCTTCACACTGAGATGTGATGTGGGAGTTATCTGGGTGGGGTGTGCTACAAGTATACTGTATGTTTATAAACCGAATGAGCAACATGAAATGTAACAAATGTATATATAAACAAACTAATAAATACTAAAGAAAAAGGAGGGTTTAATAACTACAGTAAGAAATCATTTGTGATTTGTACTGGAGGTTTAAGGTGTAAATATATACACTTTGAAAAAAAAAAGCAAAGGATTTACTAACTAGATCAAGAATTATTTATGATGGCAGATTGTAGGAATGATTTAGGCTAAGGTCAGACGAAAGCAGTTTTAACGTGCGTTTAGCATTGTATATGCATGCAATTAAATAAAAATATAAAGGATTTAATAACTAGAATAAGAGAGATCCTTTATGTTGAGAGATCACTTGAGGTACTGGTGGGTTAAGATGTAGATCTATGCATTTAAATAAAAAATAATAGTATTAATGATTTATTTTTCTAGTTAAGAGATCACTTGAGGTGCTGGTGGTTTAAAGGTGTAATTATATGCAATTAAATAATAAAAACCAAGGTTTCAGAACTAGTAAAAGAGATAGTTTATATTGAGAGATCACTTGATGTACTGGTGGGTTAAGATGTAGATCTATGCACTTAATCAAAAATAAAAGTATTATTGATTTATTTTTCTAGTTAAGAGATCACTTGAGGTGCTGGTGGTTTAAAGGTGTAATTATATGCAATTAAATTAATAAAAACCAAGGTTTCAGAACTAGTAAAAGAGATAGTTTATATTGAGAGATCTCTTGATGTACTGGTGGGTTAAGATGTAGATCTATGCACTTAATCAAAAATAAAAGTATTATTGATTTATTTTTCTAGTTAAGAGATCACTTGAGGTGCTGGTGGTTTAAAGGTGTAATTATATGCAATTAAATTAATAAAAACCAAGGTTTCAGAACTAGAAGTAGAGATCCTTTATGTTGAGAGATCTCTTGATGTACTGGAGGGTTAAGATGCAGATCTGTGCACTTAAATAAAAAATAATATTAATGCTTTACTGTTCTAGTTTAAGAGATCCCTTGAGGTACTATTATATGCAATTAAATGAATAAAAACAAAGGTTTCAGAACTAGAAGTAGAGATCCTTTACGTTGAGAGATCACTTGATGTGCTGGTGGTTTAAGGTGGAACTCCATGCACAATAAATCCGTAGCCTTCATCATCTGAGATACATATCTGATGCATTGAGTCACAACATGACTTCTCATGACACAGACTGGATCCCCATTGTCAGTCTGCACTTCAGGCATGGCGTGCAGTGTTAACCCTCTGGTTGCCAGAGGAGGGATCTTCTATCAGCCACCCCCCACACATGGCTAAGCAGACAGAAGGCATAACAGAGGGAGGCTGGAGGGAGGAAGAGATGCACTTACCGCGGATTGAGGCAGTGCTCCAGGTACCCTCAGGAGATCCTCAGCCATCCAGACCCCAGCACATTATAAGGATAGCACTCACTACACAGAGCAGCATCAGAGGATTGCTTTCTCACTGCCAGGACATGATCTGCGGTTTGCAAGTGTGTGAATCCAGCACTCAGCCCTGACTCCCCCTCCCCAAAAAAAACATAAGTCATGATTGATAGAGGAGCATATGGTCGGGATTTAACCTATGGATCTCATGATGCTGCTACCCCCAGTTCCACCTCCTCCTGGTCTACTGTGAGCACTGCCCCTGCTGGATCACTGTGTCCAAGAGTTCTACAGAGGCGACCAGGATGGTAGCAGCAGCATCTACATTAGCTTGGGGTCCGCGGGATGCAGAGCATGACACCAGAGCAGTCTCTGCCGGGCAGGTCGTCTGAAGGAGAAGACCTCCTAGGAGAAGGATGGCAGCTCTGTGGGATGAGGATGGCTGGTGATGGGGGGCTGAGGAGTCGGCTCCTTGGTTAGGAACATACCATGCAAGGGCTGTTCCTGTGGATCTAGCATGTGGATGCCACCTTAACCTCAAAAATACTATGGATGTGCCTGAGAACTCTAGCAACGTCAACAGTACTATCGTCCCCATTTCGGGGGTCCGTGCCCCCCCAGGTGAGGGGCAATACACTGTGACTGTCATCTGGACACTGGCATTGCTTGTGGGATTCATCATCATCTTCACCATCGTGGGAAATGTGTTTGTGGTCATCGCTGTCTTCACTAGCAGGGCGCTGAAACCACCCCAGAACCTTTTCTTGGTGTCCCTGGCCAGCGCAGACATCCTGGTGGCCACCTTGGTGATGCCCTTCTCTTTGGCTAACGAGCTGATGGGATACTGGTACTTCGGGACAGTGTGGTGTGACATCTACCTGGCCTTGGATGTTCTCTTCTGCACCTCCTCCATAGTCCATCTTTGTGCTATAAGCCTGGACAGGTACTGGTCTGTGACCCAGGCTGTGGAATACAACCTGAAGAGGACACCAAGGAGGATCAAAGGCATCATTGTTACGGTCTGGTTGATCTCAGCTGTCATCTCCTTCCCACCCTTGATCTCCATGGACAGAGACCCTGAGGATGATGTCTACCCACAGTGCAAACTGAATGATGAGACGTGGTACATCTTGTCCTCTAGTATCGGGTCCTTCTTTGCCCCATGTGTCATCATGATCCTGGTCTACATTCGCATCTACCAAGTGGCCAAGCTGAGGACCAGGACAATGTCTGAGAAGAAGCAAGTCACAGACTGCTCCTCTCACACCGAGAACGGTTACAGTAAGGGGACCTACATGAAGTCACCAGGGGACAGAGAGAATGGACACTGCCCACCAAGACCTAGTCCTCCAAGAGCTACAGATCTAGACGACGTGGAGCTGGAGGAGAGCAGCATGTCTGAGAGCAAGAGGAGGAAGAGCAGCAGTAGAGACGAAAACACGGACTCCAGCAGGGAGAAGAAGACCTCCAAGAACTCCTTCTCCAAGCAATCCAGCCGCCTGTCCCGCTCCAGCAACAAATCCATAGACATGCTCTCCTCCAGGAAGAAGAAGAAGAGGAGCAGCATCTCAAGGAGGAAAATCAGCCAAGCCAGGGAGAAGAGGTTCACCTTTGTCCTGGCAGTGGTGATGGGGGTCTTCGTGGTCTGCTGGTTCCCCTTCTTCTTCAGTTACAGCTTGTATGGCATCTGCAGGGAGCTCTGCGAGATACCAGTGACCTTGTTCAAGTTCTTCTTTTGGATAGGCTACTGCAACAGCTCCCTCAACCCTGTCATCTACACCATTTTCAATCAGGACTTCAGGAGGTCCTTCAAAAAAATAATTTGCCTGGGCAGGAGGAAATCATTTGTGCACTGATAACTAAAAAGTAAGGTTTGCCAGGTCATTGACCCAATGGCAACTGAAAAGAAGGATGGGTCAGGTCATTGACCCAGTGGCAACTGAAAAGAAGGTTTGCCAGATCATTGAGATGGTGGCATGGTCAAGGTGGGTTTCATCTTCCACCATCCAAACGAAGCCATAGGCACATGGTGGGAGTTAAAGTTCATGATGGTGTCAGCTGGAGCATTAATTATTGATCTCGACTTGGATGGGTGGTGGTGTGGAAGGTAATTAAGACCACGAGGTATGGGCAGATTGGACAACACATGGTCCATCCAGCCATCTATGAACAATCTGAGCGATGAGACTGAGTTTATGTGACAGACTGAATGTACAGACAAGAAGTCTAAAGTCTCAGTAATTACGTTACAGCAATTTAACTCCGCTCATGGTGCCCAACACCCACCAAAACCCACTTTGCCAGTCCTTCCTGGTCTTAAAGGGTTAATGGTATGGTCTGTGTGTGTGGGGAGGGGGGCTCTGAGTCACCCCTCAATGTTTTCTACTGAAGAAACAAGAACAAACATCAATAAAAAGGGGCTAAATGTTGTATGCTATGATTTTATTGGGTTGCTCTGTTTTCCTTCTGATCATATTTTACAGGAAATTTGACATTTTGCTCTGGAGATTATATTTACGGATAATAAAAAATGTGATACGTTTTGTTAATGTTTTCTAAAAGGACACGTTATCTTCGTTCACTATAGGGACTCCGTATCTGGCATCGGAATAACATGGTTTAACCCTTTGCGCCGCACTGATCCATAGCATTGCATCCTCACACTCCTCTCTCTCTCACCTCTCTCTGTAGTCAGATGTTTTTTTTCTTATTTATTTATAAAGTATTTTCCAGGAATGATACATTGAGATTTCTCTCATTTACAAGTACGTCCTGGGTATAAATTGTCACATTTTACTACTTAATTTTTAAGTTAGGAAACAGCTGTTTTTTTTAATATATATATATATATTTTAATAGCAGAATTTTTTTTTGTAGTTCCCCACATGTGACCAGCATATAGAGCGCAGCAGATAAAGTGCACATTAATTAAATATGAACCCCTGCCTGTGATGTCTACATCATACATGGGTGTGGACGGTTGAGTTTGGGATTTACAGCTGCTGTGCCATGTAGGGTTGACAGATCGGCCATGTTTTCCTGGACACACCATAATTTATTCATGCTGATGGGCAGCGCATGCCGTCCCGCAACATGTAGAATCCATACACTACAGGTAACGAATCAAATAGGAATTCCAGGTAACCTGTCTTGATTTCTTTCCGGCAACAAATGAATTATCCATGTTGCAGGGCAACACTTTTCCGTGTGTTCCCCATTGCATGAAATGGTAATGTGTGTCCAGGCAACCACCGTGCCATTGCAGACATGTAAATGAAGAATTCCAGCATACTGCAGTATTCTTAAATCATGGGTTTATTTTGCTGGTGCAAAAATACAAATGACTTTCGACCACATTTTGGTCACCAAGTGTGGTGAAAATGTTGTGTGTTTTTTGCTCCAGGAGAATACATCCATTATTTAAGAATACGGCAGTATGCTGCATTGCTTCATAGGGATGTCTGTAACAAGGTCTGGGAGTGTGGAGTGAGGACCTACACTGCCTACTATTTGGGTGAGCTGCTACTGCGGACGTTATTACTCGTGAATGTTCTGTGGCACACACCGCTACGCCATGTAGTGTCGTCAGGTGTGCGTGGGAATTTGCTGAGCAATGGCAGAATGAGATGTGTGAGTAACAGAACAGTGACACAGTGCTGGAGTAATAAAATGGTCGAAATTCCGAAAAAAAAATGTACACGAAAAACGAGTCGAGCCGAACCGAATCGAAACAGAAATCGGTCGAAACGAGCCAAATCGAAAAGTTTAAAAATCCGAAAAATCGAATCGACTCGAACCAAAAAAAAAAAATCGGTGCACAAGCCTAATCAAAAGGGCGATGTACGACTGAGCAGGACCTTATAGAAGCTTAGCACCTTAATACTTTTTTGTAATAAGATTTGTCCTTTAAAAGCTTTTTGGTGCATCTTGGCAATATTTTGCGTCCTATCAGTGTGCCGCAAGATGGTAATGTTGGAAATCGCTGAGTTAAGCCATTGTTTTCTAGAGATATTACACTTCATCCTGCCCGGGTGGTTATGGGTACGAATGTGGCAGAGGATTATGAAAGGTGTTGGTCAACCGGCGCTGAGGGGTTACAGTCTGATATCCTTTCTGGCGAAGTGTAGTAAAGAGCACACACGCAACACATTTTGCATAGGGCATAGCATCCTGAGCACCAGAGAGTCAGCAACCTTGGTCCTCCAGATTTTTCGGAACTACAGCTCCCACAATGCTCAGCCACTAAGTACTCAGAGCTTCATGGTTAATGCAGCTCCGAAACATCTGCGTGTTTGCTTAAAGCTGCTGTATGTTATTGAAGATGACCAATATAAAAGAATCAGCGAGTCGACGACTGTATTCGCGCGCACAGGGCACTTTACCAAAACAACATGCTGTGTTGTTATTATTTTTGTAGATCACCAGCAGATTCTGCAGCACCGTACAAGGCAAGTGGACGAAGATGTTTAGAAAACGATGCACTACATTGATTAAATGTTTGTCATCAAAATGACACAGTCTGCCCTTTGTACTTTCATTCCTTCCATTAAAAGGCAACACAAAGCTCCGCACCAAATTTAGTACTACCGTAGACAATAATAAAATATAGAAAAAGTATAAATAAAAGTCATAATGTGGTTTAGTCAAACTTGATGATGAATATCCCTCCATCCATCCTCCCTTCTTCCATTCATCCCTATATCCCTCCATCCATCCATTCCTCTATCCATCCCTCCATCCATCAATTCCTCCATCCCTCCCACCATCCTTCCATCCATTCATCCATTTCTCTATCCATCCATCCCTCCATCCCTCCCACCATCCTTCCATCCATTCATCCATTTCTCTATCCATCCATCCCTCCATCCATCAATTCCTCCATCCCTCCCACCATCCATCCCTCCCTCCATCCATCTATCCCTTCATGCATCCATCCATCCATCCCTCCCTTCCTCCATCCCTCCATCCATCCCTATATCCCTCCATCCATCCCTTTCTCCCTCCCTCCCTCCATCCATCCATCCATCCATCCATCCATCCCTTTCTCCCTCTCTTCATCCATCCATCCCTCCATCCATCCCTATATCCCTCCATCCATCCCTTTCTCCCTCCCTCCATTTCTTTCTCCATCCATCCATCCATTCCTCCATACATTCATCCATCCATCCATCCCTCCATCTATCCATTCATCCATTCTTCCATCCCTCCCACCATCCATCCATCCATTCCTCCATCCCCTGTACCTACAAAACCTCTCCACTGCAGGCCTTTCAGGACCAGAGCTCATGATCTACAGTTAGACACAGCACAGGATTGATTTATGTAATAATAATAAAAAAACATTTAAAAATGCTTTGTATGAGGCAGGTATATATGGGCATGTGAAGCATAATGAGAGTTGTCAGAATAGATGTCTGTCAGGCGCCCAGTGATTTTGGAAAGTGTAATATTAGAATATTTTTGTGAATAGCCATGTTAGATGCGGATATGCTATCAACCTGATCTGTTTCTGATAAATGTTACACTTTTTATAAAACAAAAGTCATAAAAAAAGCTGTTATATATATATATATATATATATATATATATATATATAGTGCATTAGAAAGTATTCAGACCCTTCCATTTTTTTCAACTTGTGTACAGTGAAGCCATGCACTAAAATTGCTTATTTTCTTCAAATCAAACTATGGCTATGCTCAATAACCCATAATGACAAGCAAAAAAAAAAAGAAGCTTTGACGCTACAAATTAATTTTTAAAAAAAATATTCAGACCCTAAACCCATCGTGTAGTTGAAGCTCTTTTAGCAGAAAATAAAGCCTCGGGTCATTGAGGGTATTATACGGAAAGATTTGCACACATGCATTAGTTTCTACTGTTGTTTTCTGCAGATCCTCTCGGGCTCTGTCAGGTCGAATGGGGACTGTTAGTGGACAGCCATTCTCATGTCTCTCCAGAGATGTTTGACTTGGTTGGAGTCCAGGCTCTGGAAGGGTTACAAACGGATGTTCAGAGTTGTCTCCAAGCCACTTTTCCATTGTCTTGGCTGTGTGTTTAGAGCCTTTGTCCCGTTGGAAAGTGATGCTTCTGACCTAGTCTGATTTCCTCAGTGCTCTGGACCAGGTTTTCACTAGGGATTTCTCTGAGTTTCAGCATTCCTTCAACCCTTGACCATTGTTCCAATTCCTGAACAAAAGCCCCCAGAGCATGATGCTACCAACACCATGCTTCACCATTGGGATGGCAACGATCATAATGTGAAGGTAATAAGAAGTCGCCTCCAGACATAATTGTTTGAACTGAGGCCAAACAGTCCAATCTTCATCTCATCAGACCAGAAAATCTGGTTTCTCACGTCCAAAGGCCTTTTAAGTGCTTTCTTTGCAAATATCAAAGGACTTTCATATGTCTTGCAGGGAAGACAGTCTTCTGTCTGGCCAGTCTGCCATGAAGGCCATAATGGAGGATTGTAACAGTCATGGTTTTCCTTACGCTAGTGTCCTAAATCTTCACATATGATCTCTGAATGTCACCCAGAGTAGCCATTGGGTTCAAGATTACCTCTTTTACCATGGCACTTCTCCCCTGATTGCTCAGTTTGGCCATGTAACCAGCTTTGGAAGAAGATTAAATGGAAGATCTTTGGAAAAACCAGGACTCCAATCTATAAGTAGAAACCTTTCAAAGACGATCCAAGGAATCCCTAATTTCTAAAAGTAACATAGCAAAGGGTCTGCTTATTTAATATTTCAGTTATTTCTTTTTAATTACTATGCGGTGATGTCAATGTGGGGCATTGAGTGTAGATTTCTGCAAAAAAATGGAAACAAAATGGAGGGAACTGAATTCTTTCTGAATGCATATGTACACTCACCGGCCACTTTATTAGGTACACCTTGTTAAGACCGGGTTGGACAACAATTTGTCTCCAGAACTGCCTTAATTCTCTGGGTGAGGGTGGGGGGTTATGGCCCTCTAGTTATGACCAGGTCCTACACCTACATTTCTCTTCACTTTTTTGTTAGGCTTGCTGGAACAAGAAGAGATTATGATCATGAGAGCCAAGCGCATTGCTTGGTAGCACTTCAATACTGAGCATGGTAAAAGGACAGAGACTGGGCCAGAAGGGAGCTGCAGGGCTGGGTACCAGACACCAACCGATTCAGGGTGGGGTTTCTGACAACCGTATGAGCTGTTTTTTTATTTTATTGAAGTTTTTGTCTTCTATGTTGTTTGTGAATTTATCATTTTTATGCTAATAAATTTTTTTTTAATATACCTTGGTCCTAGAAGCTTGGCCTAATTTAGGGACCAGGAGAGCTATATTGATTATGGCACGCATTCACCGTGGTATCGTTTCGATAAGCTCATGCAATGTTACAGCATTTATTTCCATCCAGAGTGACATTAATGTGTGGCCAAGATCTTGTATTGATGATGGGAGAGTCGAAAGCTGCATACAGTCTGCTCCAGCAAATTATCCCAAAGATTCTCAATGGGGTTAAGGTCTGGACTGTGCGGTGGCCAATCCATGTGTGAAAATGATGCTCCCTATTCTGGAACCCTAGGGTCATATTCAAGAAGTGAATGTCACATACAGGATATCATTTGAAGTCAGGTTAACTCGTCCTCCTTTGAAAGCACACAAAGTCCTGTATATTTTCTTCACTTAATTGAGAAAGTAGCAGCAAATTGCAGTTGAGGAGTGGGTAGAGAGAGCTTCTCCAAAGTATGCTTTATTTTGGGAGGAAGATGGATAGAGAGAGCTTCTCTTGGTATGCTTTGGTATATAAGATAAAGATGGGTAGAGAGAGCTTCCCTGGTGAAGTATGCTTGTTATGAATGGAAGGTGGGGAGATGGAGCTTCTCTGTAGTGCTGCTTTGTAATAGAAGGAAGATGGATAGAGCTTCTCTGAAGTATGCTTTGTAAGCAGGGCCGGATTTATAACTAGGCAGAGTAGGCATGCGTTTACAGGCGCCTGCCACAAAGGGGCGCCTTGCTCAGTAAAACAAAAATAGTTTTTATTTTATTTTTTACAATCATTTAGACCACTGTATCTCTGGAGCCCTAAGGGCTAGAGGGACATGTGAGGTATCATTGGAAAGGCTGGATAAAAACCTTTCCAGTGATGCAAAATATATCCAGGTTAGATTTATGTAAAAATAAAATACTAAACAAAATCAAAATCATATTTTTCTAATGCAGCACTATTATTCAGTTTGTATTTAAAAAGTGAACAGTCATGCTGCACTAACTCACCTCATTTCCCACACTGCCAGCAAGTGTGGAGCTGATGATGCACTGCTTTCATTGGCAACCTAGACCGTGGCACTGTAGTGAGGAGAAACAGGGGGACTTTGCAACCTGCATCTTTGAATTGTATACCGCACAAGGTTAAGTGAGGTGTCATTTGAAAAGTCAGAGTCTGGTCTTTACAATGATACCAAACATGACCAAGTAATGTCTAAAAATAAAAATTTGAAAAAAGTAAAGGCAAATTGTATATTTTTCTCTGTCCTACGGCAGAGGCAATATATTCTTTTACATATTAAACATACAATGCCGCTGCACTAACTCACCTAAGGCAACAGATTCTGCCCCTTCTTTTCAATTGAGCTCAGAGAGAAACGTCCTTTTCAGGGGGGGTAATTTTTTTTTTGTTTAGTTTGCCCCAAAACAAAAATGTAAAAACTCATTTTGGCATGTTTCTTTTTATTTTCTTGGGGGGGGGGGCACGTCACATTCCTGGGCTTACAGGCTTCTGAGTAGCAAATCCGGCCCTGTTTGTAATCGGAGTAAGGTAAAACATAATGCATCTGCCCAGGATAAACAGGACTCACAAGCCTCCATGCTTAGAATGAAAGAAGTGAAGCTTTGCTGCACAGGAAATGGAACTGGGCCAAACTAACTATGCAAGTTAAACCGGAAGAGTGGACTAATCCATTCTTAAGTAAAAACATAGGGGAGAAACAACAAAGAAATCTGGTTCCGTGATACACCCTGAACCACTCTTGCACAATTTGAGCCCGATGAATTCTGCCATTGCCATCAGGGAAGGAAAACTATTCATGGAAAAATCTGCTCATTCAGTATATTCATGGAGTCACATGACCTAATTTTTGAGCACATAACGTTGCTGAACCGAGACCTGATCAACTGGAGCAACCTCAGATCATAACGAGCTTGTAGGGTAGGTGGTGACTTTTTTGGCCAGGTATATACCACCTCACTTACTGCACAGTGGAAATGTGGAGCATTACATTGTGTCCACTTGATTGCTAGAGGAATATGGGAATCATCACTGTCACGGAACGGACATGAGAGCTCTTTTCAGCGAGCCACAGGACTAAAGACTGAACCCTTTTTAAAGACCATTTTTTCCTGTTTTCATTTTGGTTTTGCGTGTGATCCTATGGACCTCTTATTTTATTGCTAGATGTGGTTTTTTTGGTGTAATGTAATAAAAATGTACCCTGTATGATGTGACTGTAAAAGTATGAAAGAAACCGTTTGTATGTGTTTTTCCCCGTCGCCATTTTGCTCATCCCAGCATGGTTTCACAGAACAAAGGATCTCATGCCCCAAAATGGAGGATGCAGTGGGCCAGAGGATTGAAGGCTTTTCCAAGACCTCATCTGCCTAATCCCCTGGACAATGGGGGAGCCTGAAAGGGCAAGATAGAGGATACAGCAAACCAGTTGATTGGAGGCTTTTCCAAGACCTCATCTGCCTAATCCCTGGACAATTGGAAGGCTGAAAGGGACCTGATAGGGAACAGGAGGCTGGGAAAGGAGCCCATCAGTGCTGGTTGTGTGGGTGGGGGAGTTGGTAATCTGTTTGTGTGAAGTTGTATAAATGACCCTGTTGAAACCCATAAAATTCAGTTCACTGTTTTAAAGCATACAGCCGCGTCTGGTGTCTTCATTTCAGAGCTACAATCACTATTGCAGGAGACACTCAGCGGTCTCCTGCATCACCACTCAACCCAGGAACGGGATCCCCAAGGCAACACCGCACCATCTCTCCAGACGCCAGACCAACGTCATTTCATCCTCCAGGCCGCTCGAGACGCCGAGTGCCGTGCCACTCGGTAGTCAGGCCGGACGCCATCAACGGGGGGGGGTCAGATAGAGCAGGACCGCAGGCGGACTTCCATCCCGCCACACTGGTGGCAGCGGTGGGATAGCTCTTTGAACCCCCAGAAAAAGCACTCAGCATGGCAGGGTACGCCAACTACAAAAAAGACACTCTGCGGGGCATCCTGGAGAGCTGAGGAGGCACCCTGGGCTCAAAAAGTAAAGCCGCCCTGATCGAGGAACTGCAGGAAATGGACCAGGGAGCTGTGGGCACGCCAACCTTACCACCCACCCAGGCATTGGTCCCAGAAGATCCCTTCCAAAGGAAAGTGCGGCAGCGGGTAGCCCTCTTCGGAGCCGCCCCGTCAGAAGCCGCTATACACAACGCCATCCAGGAGATCTGGCAGGAAGAGGAACGAGACAAGGGGCGCCAGCATGAACTTCGGCTGGCCGAAATGCAGAACCAATCAGCGGGCCGGAAGGTGCCCTTCCAGGCGTTTAAAACCTTCAGTGAGGCGGAGGAAGAGATTGAAAGCTTCCTCCAGGACTTTGAGCGGTTGTGCCAGGTACACGAGGTCCAACGCTCCGCTTGGGTCGGTATTCTGGCCTGTAAATTGACAGGTCGAGCTGCAGAGGCGTATCGGACCGTTCCAGACGAAGAGGCCAAGAACTATGACTACGTAAAGCAAGCTTTATTGAGCCGCTTTGCCATCACTCCTGAAGCCAGCCGGGTGAAGTTCCGAAACTCACGCCAGCCCAACGGCACAACGCAGGTCGAGTGGGTGCATCGGCTACAACGAGACCTAAAGACTTGGTTCCTGGGGAGCAAGGCCCGAATGGTGGAAGAAATCACCCAGCTGCTACTACTGGAACAATTTTTTGAACACACCGCCATAGCAGTACGGGAGTGGGTACGGGACAAGAAACCCCAGACGGTGCAGCAAGCTGCTACCTGGGCAGACGAGTACACAGACACGAGGAAACCCAACGGGGGTGAACAACCCCCACCCCCTTGACCCGCAATACCCGCCCCTCCCCCGGAGCCGTCGACCCGCTGGCCCGCAGTCAGACCGGCGAGCCGTCCAAACTCGGCGGCCAACATCCGCTGTTGTGATGCGACCAGGTGGGGCACTACCGCCGGAATTGCCCCCACTGAGCCCCCATTTCGCGGGCCCCCACCCGAGCACCACCCGTGGCTCACTGCTACCACACCAAAACCCTGTGGTTGGACTCCCCGGAAGAATGGGGGATGTTACACGAGGCCGACCCTGTACAGGCTGCCTCGGCCGACAACCGCCAACACCACCGACAGGCCGTGTGGATCAACGGACGGGCCGCCGAGGGCCTCCGGGACTCCAGTGCCACCATCACCCTTGTACGACCCCATTTAATACAGAAAAAGGACCGGTTGGACCACACTGTCGCTGTCCGTGTGGCCGGAGGGAAAGTGCTCCGACTCGCTACAGCCCGAGTCCACCTGGATTGGGGTTCGGGGGAGGGATCCGTGAGGGTGGGTTTACTGGATCGACTACCGGCTGAAATCCTCCTCGGCAATGACCTGGGACGCTTAGTTTCCGCCTATGCCACGGATGCAGCAGCCCCGGTGACCACTCGGCAACAAAGCCACCGCAACAACTATGGCACTCTAATCGGGACCCAGGTGAGACCACGACCCAAACCTCCCAAACCCCCCTGACCCCCCCAAACCCCGACCAACCACGACCCCGTCCCCTCGACCTGACCACCCCCTCACATGGAGCTCCCCAGCCACCCTCCGACACCAGACCCAGACCGACCCCACCCTAGAGAGATACCGAGACCGGGCCAGCAAGGGCCTGGAAGGCGACAGGACCGATAGCATCGAGTGGGAGGATGGGCTACTATATAGGTATACTGAGAGGGTGGGCACCAAGAAGCAACAGGTTCCCCACAAGCAGTTAATCGTACCCCAGGCCCCTAGACAGGAACTCCTGAGACTGGCCCACGACATTCCCCTCGCCGGACACTTAGGGATAAAGAAGACCCGACACCGGTTAACCCGAGCTTTCTTCTGGCCCCACCTTAGTGAGGATACCCGAGAGTACTGTCGCACCTGTTCGGTCTGCCAGAAGGTCGGGAAAACCGGAGACCACCCGAAAGCCCCGCTGCACCCCATGCCCATTATCCAAGAACCCTTTAGGCTAGGGTCAGACGAACGCATTTTCACGTTGTCTGTGAAAAAGTGCGTTCGAACGAGTGGACGCATTTTTTCACGGAGTACGCGATAACGGTCAGACGACGCGCATTTTTCGTCCGTGATTTTGTACGGATCATCAATAAAACACTTTGTGCATCTGGACGTTATGTAGGCTGGACATTAGTAGCGTCTGACATCTCCAAATCACACACACACACCGCTAGCGGGCGCAGCGCACTCTGTACAACCGTACTAGCGGTTTTACGTTCTCGAAAAAATGCATTCATTTTCCACTTGTGTTGCGCAGCCGGACTTTTGTGCGACCGTACTTCGTATATTTGCCGTCATTGCCTGTCATTTGCTGCTAGTGCGGCCGTGATTATGTGCGCCTGCACGCGCGTTCGCACTGCCTCAGTCTGACCCCAGCCTTAGTCGGGTGGCGGTCGACATAATCGGCCCCCTGCCTCGCCCCAGTGCCACCGGGAAGAGATATATTCTCACCGTGGTGGACTACGCCACCCGATACCCCGAGGCTGTGGCCTTGGCCAATATCCAGGCCGACACCATAGCCGATGCCCTCCTACAGGTATTTTCCCGGGTAGGATTCCCACGAGAGATTTTGTCTGACCAGGGCACCCAGTTTACCGCTGAGCTGACACAACAGCTCTGGCGCCTGTGTGGTGTCACTGTCAAGGCACTTCACAGCGCCCCATATCACCCCCAGACGAATGGGCTGTGCGAGCGGTTTAATGGGACCCTGAAACAGCTGATCCGGGCCTTCACCCAGGAAAGAAAGGACTGGGAAAAATACTTACCCCACTTGTTATTTGCCTATCGGGAGGTACCACAGGAATCGACCGCATTCTCCCCCTTTGAGTTATTGTATGGGCGCCAGGTGCGAGGCCCCTTAGACCTAGTTAGGGCTCAGTGGGAGGGGGGACAGGAGGCAGACGGGCTCCCCGTCCTGAGTTACGTCTTGGAGCTCCAGGAGCGCTTGACGGAACTCACGGAACTAGTTCAAGGGAACATGGAAACGGCCTAGGCCCAGCAGAAGGCGTGGTATGACCGCTCCGCCCGCAGACGCTCGTTCCTCGTGGGGCAGAAGGTCCTGGTGTTAAAACCACAGCAGCAGAACAAGCTGCAGGCGTCCTGGCAGGGCCCGTACTGGGTGGTAACCCAGCTGGGGGATACCACCTATGTGGTTGTCAGCTGCGCAGACACCAGGATCCAGCGGACGTTCCACGTCAATATGCTCAAGGCCTACCATGAGCGCCCGGAAACGGTGGCTGCCATTTGTGCCCTGGCCACCGAGGAGGCAGAACAGTTTCCCCTGATAGATCTCTCCGGGATAGACAACTGGCCCGCAGGGGTCGACCAGGTGCAGATAGGGGAGGAGTTGGGTCCTCAGAAACAGGCCCAGATTAGACAACTCCTCCACAACCACCAGGAGGTCTTCTCCGCCCGCCCCAGCTATACCAGCCGGGCCTTACACCAAGTTGAGACCCCAGGCCAGAGACCCCTCCGGCAGCCAGCCTACCGACTCCCAGAGGCAGTCCGCGAACCCATGCGGGCTGAAATCCGGGAGATGCTGGAGCTGGGGATTATCGAGCCCTCCGCCAGCCCATGGGCCTCCCCTGTAGTGTTGGTCCCCAAAAAGGACGGGACCACTCGGTTCTGCGTGGACTACCAGAGGTTAAACGACTGTACCACGACTGACGCATACCCCATGCCCCGAGTTGACGAGCTGTTAGATCAGATCTCTCAGGGGCACTATCTGACCACCGTAGATTTGTGTAAGGGGTATTGGCAGATTCCCCTTGCAGAGGAGGTGACCCCCGAAGTCGGCCTTCATCACCCCATTCGGCCTGTACCAATTTCGGGTCATGCCGTTCGGGATGAAGAACGCCCCGGCTACTTTCCAGCGGTTGATTGATCACCTCCTCGATGGCCTACAGGAGTTTGCCTGTGCCTACTTAGACGACATAGCCATCTACAGCCAAACCTGGGAGGAACACCTTCACCATCTAGGGGTAGTGTTAGAGCGGATCAAGGACGCCAACCTGACCCTTAAACCGGAGAAATGTAAAATAGGAATGTCCGAGGTACAGTACCTCGGCCACCGGGTGGGCTGCGGGAAACAGCGACCGGAACCCACCAAGATAGAAGCCATTCTCAACTGGCCCATCCCCGGGACCAAGACTCAGGTCCTTGCCTTCCTAGGGACCGCAGGCTACTACCGAAAGTTCGTCCCCCAGTACAGCGCCCTCGCCAAACCCCTGACTGACCTGACCAAAAAATCCGTACCCCGCCAAGTCCTGTGGTCCCCGGAGTGCAAGGCGGTCTTCCAACAACTGAAGAACGCCCTAACCCAAGCACCCCTCTTAGCCGCTCCGAATTATAATAAACGTTTCGTCGTCCATACAGACGCCTCCATGTTTGGACTGGGAGCCGTGCTGAGTCAGGTGGGAGACGACGGGGGGGAACATCCGGTGGCATTCATCAGCCGCAAACTTCTCCCCAGGGAGGTAGGATATGCCGCAGTGGAGAAGGAGTGTTTGGCCCTGGTTTGGGCCCTGAGAAAGTTCCAGCCCTATGTTTACGGGCGCTCCTTCACCGTCATGACTGACCACAATCCCCTGGTGTGGCTGAACCGAGTGGCTGGGGAGAACGGCCGCCTGCTACGGTGGAGCCTGGCCCTCCAACCGTTTAACTTCACAATCCAATATCGGCCCGGGCCTCAAAATGGGAATGCAGATGGATTATCGCGGAAAACGGTCCAGGAACCCGGAGACCTCCGTTCACCAACTTCCCCCGAGTCGACCCGTGTGGGTCCAACCGTGTCCGTCGGACTCTAGACGGGGGGAGAAATGTCACGGAACGGACATGAGAGCTCTTTTCAGCGAGCCACAGGACTAAAGACTGAACCCTTTTTAAAGACCATTTTTCCTGTTTTCATTTTGGTTTCGCGTGTGAGCCTACGGACCTCTTATTTTATTGCTAGATGTGGTTTTATTGGTGTAATGTAATAAAAATGTACCCTGTATGATGGGACTGTAAAAGTATGAAAGAAACCGTTTGTATGTGTTTTTCCCCGTCGCCATTTTGCTCATTCCAGCATGGTTTCACAGAACAAAGGATCTCATGCCCCAAAATGGAGGATGCAGTGGGCCAGAGGATTGAAGGCTTTTCCAAGACCTCATCTGCCTAATCCCCTGGTCAATGGGGGAGCCTGAAAGGGCAAAATAGAGGATACAGCAAGCCATCTGATTGGAGGATTTTCCAAGACCTCATCTGCCTAATCCCTGGACAATGGGAAGGCTGAAAGGGACCTGATAGGGAACAGGAGGCTGGGAAAGGAGCCAATCAGTGCTGGTTGTGTGGGTGGGGGAGTTGGTAATCTGTTTGTGTGAAGTTGTATAAATGACCCTGTTGAAACCCATAAAATTCAGTTCACTGTTTTAAAGCATACAGCCGCGTCTGGTGTCTTCATTTCAGAGCTACAATCACTATTGCAGGAGACACTCAGCGGTCTCCTGCATCACCACTCAACCCAGGAACGGGATCCCCAAGGCAACACCGCACCATCTCTCCAGACGCCAGACCAACGCCATTTCATCCTCCAGGCCGCTCGAGACGCCGAGTGCCGTGCCACTCGGTAGTCAGGCCGGACGCCATCAACGGGGGGGGGGTCAGATAGAGCAGGACCGCAGGCGGACTTCCATCCCGCCACACTGGTGGCAGCGGTGGGATAGCTCTTTGAACCCCCAGAAAAAGCACTCAGCATGGCAGGGTACGCCAACTACAAAAAAGACACCCTGCGGGGCATCCTGGAGAGCCGAGGAGGCACCCTGGGCTCAAAAAGTAAAGCCGCCCTGATCGAGGAACTGCAGGAAATGGACCAGGGAGCTGTGGGCACGCCAACCTTACCACCCACCCAGGCATTGGTCCCAGAAGATCCCTTCCAAAGGAAAGTCGGGCCGGACGCCATCAACGGGGGGGGGGGGTCAGATAGAGCAGGACCGCAGGCGGACTTCCATCCCGCCACAATCACATTACTTTATGTGTTTGACATTCAGACACATGTCTATTATTATTATTGTCATCATTTACATAGCGCAAACAGTTTCCGCAGTGCTTTGCAATAACCAAAGGGAACAAGATACAGATAAACGGACATACTGTATGATGGAAACAAGAGGTGTAGAGCGCCCTGCTCATAGGAGCTTACAGTCTAGAGGGATTGGGGTTGAGGAAGACCAGAGGAATTTTACTATATAGCAGGATCATTAGTGCCAGTGGTTTGGGAACGGTGGGGGCCATAGAAGCAGCTTCAATCGTGTGTGAGTAGATGATCAGAGGGAGGAGTTGCGTCAGTGATGTGGTATGCTAATCTGAAGAGATGGGTTTTGAGGGATTTCTTGAAGGCCTGAAGGTCAAGGGAGAGTTTGATAGGGCGAGGTAAGTCATTCCACAGGACCGGTGCTACCCTTGAGAAGTCTTGGAGGCAAGAGTTGGCCGTGCGTGTGTAGAATGATGACAGGTGTTGAATGGAGTTGTCTAGATGGGACGTGCTTGCGAAGTAACGAAGACATTCACTCTGGTCAAATTTATGTAGTACTGGATCCATGAACGATCACTGTGAATACCAAAAATATTTGAATGCATGCACAAAGCAAACAAAAATGGCCAAAGCCCAATACTTCAATGAAAATCTAAACAATAACATATCAAACCCGAGAAATTTTTGGAAAATCATAAATAACATACAATCGCCCCCTGTCCACTCCCAACCAGCTGCTGTCAAAGTAAACAACCAAACCCCGCAACACCCCCTAGATGTAGCAAATGCCTTTAATAACTATTTTGTTGGATGCGCCAACACCCTGATTGCTAAGCTAGTAATTGAAACACATTCAAAGGCAGCACACAAGTCAGATACTTCCATCTGTACAAAAACCCTGTATCAAAGGGAAATTCAGTTTTAGACCGGTGCCTGTCAGTGCCATTACTAAACTTCCCTGTAACCAAAAAATTAAACACCAGACAGGACCTGACCAAATCCCAGCAATGCTGCTAAAAATCAGCGAGCCGACAATTGCAAAACCTGTCGCAACCCTAATCAATGAATCACTGGCGACTGGATACATACCGAAACTCTGGAAGACTGCGAGAGTGGTACCTATCCATAAAAGTGGAGACAATACTTTGGTATCCAACTACCGTCCAATATCATTGCTTCCTGTAATGTCAAAAATCCTGGAAAAATGTGTTTACACTCAATTACGTGATTACTATCAGTATTGGAACTATTTAACCCCAGATCAATCCGGCTTCCGTCCAAATCATTCAACCACAACTGCCCTTTTAAAAGTTTCCAATGATATCCAGGCTGGTATGGAACAAGGAAACCTAACCGGAGCCATCTTCCTTGATTTTGCCAAGGCCTTTGACACAGTAGACCATGGTATCTTATTACAAAAACTTAAAAACTCTGGTATTGGTGATCGCACGCTAACCTGGTTTCAATCATATGTGTCTGATCGGTCGCAATATGTGTCCATTTCTGACAGCACTTCCCTCCCCCTCCCAGTCACTTGTGGTGTACCCCAAAGCTCAATACTCGGCCCCCTGCTATTCACAATATTCATAAATGATCTGCCCAATATCTGCAAAGCCTCAACTGTACACATGTACGCAGACGACACTGTATTCTATACCAGCAAACCAGATCTCCCACAGCTGGAGGCCGTGCTGCAAGACCAATTCACAGAGGTAGAAAAGTGGATCAAAGATAACAAACTTTTTCTAAATGCTGACAAAACTGTTACAATGCTCTTTGGAACAGCACCTAAACTACACAAATTGCAAACACCCCATCTATGTGTAGGACAAAATCAAATGGCATGCAGACCACAGTCACTTCTCAAACATCTAGTTATGTGGTTAGACCCAAATCTATCCTTTAGCCCCCCCACATCGAAAAACTGTCATCTAAAATTTACCCCAAACTAGGGGCCCTGTACAGAAACAAATCCTGCCTGAACCCGCGGTAAGAAAGCAGATTGTACAACAAATGCTTATGTCGGCTATTGAATACGGAGATGTAGTGTATGCAGCCACCCCACAAACACATCTTCATAAACTTACCACATTGTATAACTCATTCTGCCGCTTTGTGCTACATTGTAACTACATGACCCACCATTGTGACCTGTTAAAAGAACTAAACTGGCCGTCGCTGGAATCTAGACGCACCCTTCACCTTTCCAACCTGGTGTTTAAGAGCTTTTCTGGGAAGCTACCACCCTACCTGAATAGGCTGCTTCCCTCAGCAATTCCCTCATCCTATAACCTCCGATCCAGGACCACCACCTTACTTGCAATACCACAATACAAAAAGAAGGTGGCTCGATCCTCATTTTCCTACAGAGCACCACAATTATGGAATAACCTCCCAGACGCCATCAAATCTTCCCCCAGTCTAAAGTCCCTTAAGAGCTCCCTATTAACATACCTCAATAAGGAATGCACCTGTAAACATGTAGTGACTATATGTCCTACATATTTATTTTCTGTTAACCTGTATATTTGTTTTGTGTTAATTTCTTGCATTTAACTACTTTGTATTTCTGTAACCATGTTCTTGAACCCAGGACATACTTGAAAACGAGAGCAATCTCAATGTATCCTTCCTGGTAAAATCCTTTATAAATATATAAATAAATAAAACATGTAGGGAGGGGTTGAGTTATTGAGCGATTTGAACGTGAGCATCAGTATTTTAAACTGTTTCCTGAAACGTACAGAAAGCCAATGGAGGGTCTGGCTGAGGGGGGAGGTACACGAGGTGCGTTTGGTGAGAAAAATAAGCCTGGCGCCTGCATTCATTACAGATTGCAAAGGGGCAATATTGGAGTTGGGGAGGCCAATAAGGAGCGAGATGCAGTAATCAAGTCGTGAAATGACCAGAGCATGAACCAGAACTTTTGCGGTATCTTGTGTCAGAAAGGGGTGGACACGGGCAATGTTTTTGAGTTGAAAGTAACAGTGTAGATAGCAGAAAATTATTTTTAAGTTGTGATAAATATTTATACTGTTTGGATAATACATTCAATAATTTTGAATTACCCCAATTTGTTCCAAGTTATTTTATTTTTAAAAAATTACTTTCAGAGCACATAATTCAGAATTAGGAGTTTAAAATCAAAACACGTATAGAAGTATGTTATCTTGGTCTTCATCTCGTTTAGAAATACGGCTCTTTGATCCAATTTCTCGTTGTAAAGGGAGTCCCTTGAAACATTAATTTGTAAAGCTGTACTTCGGAACAGAATCCATTTGAAACACAGTAGAAAGAGCTGAGAGAGGCTGATCATTATGAAAACCAATTGTATCTGTGCTAAGAATCCTGGATTAGTTCCATTAGACTTATTCTGAGTTCTAGGCACTTTTTAGTTTGCTAGACAAGCTTTGCTATCCTGAGAAATATCTGGTTTTCTGGTTTTCAGAAAAACTCATCTGTAACCTTATGACCATATCAGGGAATACTCGATCTTGGGGACACCCATTGTTATTAACTACAATTCACATTGTGCCTCGTTGAACTATAGTGACTTAATTGCTTCATTTGTTGTTATTAGAACAAATTAATAAGTTAAATTCCACCAAATGGTCCTGGATCACAACCCTTATCGACTGTGTGAATATAGAAATAAACAGATTGGTACCAATTTTACACAGGCCTCAGTGGCAGCGACACATTATGCCATGCAAATGAGAAAATGCAAGTTAGTGTAAGAATGATGTTGATCTGCTACCCTTATCATTGGCCACGCTTTCAGGCTAAGAGAAAAGACTTTCCAGGTTCGTCAAGCTTCTTGAAGTCAGATGATACTCAGAATGCGGCTTGTCGTTACTTACTTGCGGTATGTCTCTGGATTACAAATTCACCCACCGACCCATCCGGATTGTAATGTTTGACCACATACATATGGACATAATCAGGTCTCTTTCATATACACTAGTGATGGGCCAAACACCCCCGTGTTCGGTTCGCATTCGAACTCGAACACCCTAAAAAGTTCGAACGCGAACACAGTGCGAACACCATGCAAGTCAATGGGGCTCGAACGTTCGAAAATTAAGCTCCCCTCCAAGAGGGCATATATGCAAGATATTGGCTATAAAAGGTGTATGGGGGTCCGGGTACTGCCCTGGGGGACAAGAAACAATGAAAAAAATGTTAACCCCAATTTTTAATCTGTTCACTGCTGAGTGCTGAGCCATTTCACCGCTGTGTGCTGAGCTCATTTTTACCGCTTTTGCTCATGTTTAAACGCAACTTTAAGCCATGGGAAATGTTTGACCAACAACGAGTGGGAAATGATTGACCAACACACAGGACAGGGTATACCTGAAATAGGCCAGACAGTATACAAGGACGCATTCTAACATGAGCTTCATCGTTGATCCATGCTGCTGTCCCAGATGACGGTTTTCGCCAAGCTGTGACAATAACTGAAAAACACAGGAAACAACTGGATTGCAACAACGACACCACATCACTCACCCAAAGAAGAACACCCTGTATCATCCCCTCTACCAGCAACAGCCCCTGCATCACGCACCAAACTAGCATCAACCCCTTCATGCCCCCTGGGATAGCAAACCCCGAATGGAAGGAATAAATTGTAGTAGTGCAGCGCACAAGAAATCTGATGTACATACACGTATTGGATTGGATCTATTGCGGATGATGGAATTTCAGTCAGTTCCTCATAAAATAAAAATTAGAGAAAATTATTGTGCAATATGAACTTATACCGGTATATTAATAAATACAGGTTCCTATCAACTCACATAACAAGAGCCTGGACTGACTCTAGATTAAATTGCCTTTGGGTTTTTATTTTCTTATTTTACAGGTACCCAATCACCTTTCCATTGTTCTTCTGATGGTATCTCGAAGAAAAGAAGTACAACAAGGGATGCTCCCTAATATAATTCTGCATAAATACGTATATTCCTTTATATATGAGACAATTGCACACTTACTCTTGATGGAGTCACCCTTGACTCTTAGATGTGCGCAGAAAGCAGATAAAAATAAGCGCTTTTTATTTAAAATACAACCAGGACACGTTTCGCCTATAAAAACGGCTTCATCAGCTGGCAAAATAGTTCTAACTTCATATATAATTTTTCCCTCCTTTATACCCCTTTAATTGAAAACACCTATAGTTCATTATTGTATTCCACGTCTCTTTGTGGGTTAATTCCAAGTCTCGCTTTCAACTTGATTCCCTCGGTCTGTCGGGATTCTCCGCGGCTCTGCTTCCTCACTTTTTATGTGAGCTCCACCGTTGAAACACACAGATGGTATCCCATCAGTCTCTTCTTCTTTGCATTGGAACTGAGTCTTTCGATTTTTTTCAAAGTCACTTCGAATCACCGGAGCCTTACTTCTCCGGAATATCGATGCTCTTCTCACCTCATAACGGGATCAGTGTATAACCCTCGATATAGAAAAGAGTTTCCCCACATTATTTTCAATACACCACATGTTCAGCATAACTTGTTAAAACATTTTTAATTATATAAAAACAGAAACCATAAAAATTGTTTTTTAAAAAGGGATTTACATAAAACTTCTATTTTCCTTATGAAACCATTTATCTAAAATTATATTCCAATTAATTTACTATATCTAAAATTATATTCCAATTAACGTACTATATCCATTATGTTCCTCAATATCATGAATTCATCTTTATGCAGTCTATCCATATATTATAATTATTATTTTAATTTAATAAACTCAACTTACTACCCAAAAAACTTTTAAACTTTAATTCCCTAAATGTGATACATTCTTACCATGCCTTTCCCAGAATACTATAATTCTATTATTAAAGTGATCTTTATTTATAAATTTAACCAATTTATAGATCTTACAGGGGCTTGTAATTACAAAGATAATTTTGAACATTAAATAAAATTATCTATCACCCTCAAAGTGTGTAGTGTATTAATTTTTGGTCTCCATAAACTTATATTACACCCTTACTTAAATTGAATTAGTCAAATTAATACACTACACACTTGGAAGTGATTGGAACACCTGATTCTGATTATTTGGATGAGTGAGCAAATACTTTTGGCAATATAGTGTATATGTTACAGGTAAAGCCCGAAGTATGGTTAATCCTAGGATTACCCGGGTAATCCTGACATTATCCAAAACCTATAATAAACAAGTATGCACACAAGGTGCACCAAGAGTGGCCGGAAAAGGGTTAACTTTATTGATACTAAAATAGTCACAAACCAACAAAAAAGTGAAGCGAATCTAAATAGACATGGTCACAAAACAATTGCAAAAGGCGAGGGGTATCACGTCAGCAAACAGTTGCCCACAGGGCATACACAAGTAGGGGGTTAAACACTACCTACACCTCGGTGGTTTAAGCCACCTACATACCCAATAAGGGGAAAGCTGAGGGGGAACCCAACATGTATAGCCGTACAAGAGACCAATAACAGAATAGACAGAAAGTGACTGTTAAAAACAATAACAGGGCATAACTCAACGCGTTTCACCCATAACGGGCTTAGTCTAGAGCTGAAGTGCCCATCTGACTCACCCCAATAAGTACCAGAGTAATCATGATTTGATTACGTACAGCCAGCCATTAGACGGCATCCTTACAGATCCATACTGCAGCATGCCAGGAAATCCCTTCCGGGTTCGTCATAGGTCACATGATCCAAGAGGCCAATACGCTAGAAGAATTCATGTGCCTAGCGACAATAATAAACAGCAACATAGTAATACAATTAATGGTCAAAAAACGCGACCATAGTGTGACGAGATAGTAAGAAATACTCATGCTAGACCAAATAAATGTCCCAACACGTGGTACACACATATAAATGGTACTGCGCGAACATAACACCAGGCATTAATCAATAATATGGTAGCAACAAAAGTGGTAACTATGCCGAGCGGTACAGAGGACAAGCGGAAATTGCTCCCTGGAAAAGCAGATAGAGTAATGGTGTAGTAGATAAAATATCAGAGGTGATACAAATATACAGAAATACACCATAGCAAAAGTCCACGCCTGCAAGACGTAAATGACGGGCATAAATGCAAAGGGCCAAGCATGAAGTTAATTCAGCGACACCTGACATGGCGTAATAAGAAATACCAGATATTTATAATAAGGATTCTAACATGGTACGTAAACCGCAAGGTGAAGCTGGTAAATACCCAAATAAATACACCTAGCGGCTAAAGCGACCGCTGACACCAACGTCAGGGCTGAGAACCAATCCAACGGTAAAAGGGGTGAAATATGTGGTAAACCGAAGGTATACTGGACTCAATCTGCAATGATAGCCACTGAACCAATATACCAAAGGGGAAGACAAAATAGATCCCCGATTGGAAGGAACGAATTGGCGATAATATGATGTTGCACACTAACTGGATATAGAAAATACTAAATAGCATATGTTGAGATGTCAAATAACAAGGCAATAGCACAAACAAAGGGGGTCAGACTAAAACATAAAAGGTGGGATGGACAATTAGTGTACGAAGAATTAATGTTAACCAATGATTATACAACGGAATATATAAGTGATAAATGAAAATATATAAAGGGATAAAAACTAATATTTAATCATAAGACACATAAAGAGAGTTATTATGTTAGATAAAAGCGGCGAAGGTGAAGCCCTCATTAAGACCTGATGGTGATCGTGTATTAAGTCGGTATATCCAAAAGGCTTTCATTTATCACTTATATATTCCGTTGTATAATCATTGGTTAACATTAATTCTTCGTACACTAATTGTCCATCCCACCTTTATGTTTTAGTCTGACCCCCTTTGTTTGTGCTATTGCCTTGTTATTTGACATCTCAACATTAGGGATGAGCTGTTCAGTTCGATCAGTTCGGAGTTCAACTCGAACATCGGCAGTTCGAAAGTTCACGAACTTCGAACTTTTTGGCCTGTTCGGTTCGAGTACGATTTTTTTTTTTAAAAAAAAATGTATAAAAAATGCTTAAAAATACTAAAAAATCTAGAAATAAAGAGACTCTTTACTGCAGAATATTATAAGCAACGGTTTATTAGATATTGAATTAAAAAATTATGTCTACGTGCAAAGATTCTCACCTCTAAATGACCTGTGCTCTCAAACGGCGTAAACAACAGGTGTTTAATTAGTGTTTAAAAATAACATGTGCTTTTAGTTAGTCTGGTCTAATGAATTTGATACATTGTCTGTAGACTGAGGGTGTCTGGAGGTGTCTCCTGAACATGTATCAAACAACACCTGTGCTTCTGAGAAGTGTTCATTTCTCTACTAAATGTTCCTCTGATATGCTGTTTAACCCCTTAACCCTGCATTTCACTGCTGTGTGCTCAGCTCATTTTTACCGCTTTTGCTCATCATGTTTAAACGCGATTTGAAGCCACATTTTATTAAATGACCCAGACATATTAGATATCGTTCTTTCCGGCAGACTCCGCAGATTCATAACATATCATTTTTATATGTATACGTCATGTCCTGCCTGTAAATTATGACAAAAAAATGCAATAAAAATAGAATTTTTAATCATCTGCAGTGTGTAAAGTGTTTTTTTCACATTTTAGCACATGAGCGTTTGCGGTTATATTTTCTATGGGGTGCGCTTGTACAAAAATTAGAAATGGGGACTTGTTACATTTTGTGGGGGGAATTACGTGATTTTTAGCAAACGCACCCCATAGAAAAAAATCATTAGTGCAGTATCATTGTTCACATTATAATTGAAATGTGAACAATATTGTTACATTAATAAAAATAACACAAAAAAAATACATGTTTGTTTGTTTTTTTTACTTTATACCTGGTCATGTTGGGTATCATTCGATAGGCTCAGGCCTTTCGATTGACACCCTCCATGACCCTCTAGCTGCCACGGTTCTGGAGATATCGGGGTTCAAATGAACCCCCTATCTCCACCAGGGGATTCCGGGCAGCTAGGGGTTCCCAGGCTATCTGACGTCATCACGCTATGCGTGAGGACGTCAGGCAGTGAGGGGGGACCCGGAGGTGGAGCCGCCATCCAAGATGGTGGCCCCCACTGGAGCTAGGCCACATTTTGGCGCTGCAAGGCATCTCTATACACAGCCCCATCAGCATCTCTATACACAGCCTCACAACATCTCTATACACAACCTCACAGCATCTCTATACACAACCTCACAGCATCTCTATACACAACCTCACAGCATCTCTATACACAGCCCCATCAGCATCTCTATACACAGCATCTCTATACACAACCCCATCAGCATCTCTAAACACAGCCTCACAGTATCTCTATACACAACCCCATCAGCATCTCTATACACAACCTCACAGCATCTCTATACACAACCCCATCAGCATCTCTATACACAGCATCTCTATACACAGCCTCACAGCATCTCTATACACAACCTCTGTCATGCCTACTGCTGCTCCTGCAGTGCGGCCTTCCCAACAGAGAGGGCGCCAGTCTCTGAATCAGACCACTTTGAATGCCGCACCTGGTCAGGGATCTAGGCCTTTAAATATCAGTCACTGACTGTGCTCTGAGCCCTGACGTGGTTTATTCTAGCCCTCAGCGCGTGTCTTTAGCTCCTGCATATTGGTTTTCTGGTTTGACTTCTGGCTTGTATATTTAACTGTGTTTTCTGTGATTATCCCTTGGCTTATGTTTATCTTGTGTACCGACCTCTGGCTTGTTATTACTACGATATCTCTCCTGTCCCTGATCTGTACTTCTATGTATTTTAGATTAGTACCTGGCCATTCTAAGGACCAGCTTCTCAGTTTAGGGTTTTTTCTTGCCTTTCTGGGTTTTGTCTGCGTGCTGGGTGACTCTATATCCTTACAACCTCACAGCATCTCTATACACAACCCCATCAGCATCTCTATACACAACCCCATCAGCATCTCTACACACAGCATCTCTATACACAGCCTCACAGCATCTCTATACACAACCTCACAGCATCTCTATACACAACCTCACAGCATCTCTATACACAGCCTCACAGCATCTCTGTGAACCCTCAAATGAACCCCCTATCTCCACCAGGGGATTCCGGGCAGCTAGGGGTTCCCCGGCTATCTGACATCATCACGCTATGGAAATGACATCATGCCTGGAAATGACGTCATCGCGTATGGCGCGATGACGTCATTTACGTTGGGAGGAGCTTGACTTCAGCATCTGAGGACGCTGAAGTCAGAACGCCGCGGGACCCCGGACAGAGAGGTGAGTATCTCCGCTGGGGGTCCCACAAAGCTGATGACGTGTGGGACACGTCCTCCTCAGCATACAGCGGTAGTAACTGAGGGCGTGTCCCACACGTTATCATCAGTGAAGGGGTTAAAAACGTCTTTTTTAAAAACTTTTTGTCCTTGTTTCCTGTCCCCAGGGCACTACCCGGACCCGGACATTGTTTTTAAATGTTTCTATACATCCTAGAAATCCGCCACTTCACGGGCAGGTTATGGGGACCTCCTAGGCACGATATTTGAAGAAATTTTTCGTTTTTTTTTTAACCCTTATTTCATGGAAAACTCACTGTCCCTTTAAAAACTTTTTTTACTTTTTGTCCTTGTTTCTTGTCCCCCTGGGCACTACCCGGACCCCCATACACCTTTTATGGCAAATATCTAGCATATATGCCCTCTTGGAGAGCACTCTAAAAATCGAATTTTGAGTCCCATTGACTTGTATTGAGATCGAGTTCTAATTCGAACTTTTGAAAAGTTCGAATGCGAACCGAACTCGGGGGGTGTTCGGCTCATCCCTACTCAACATATGCTATTTAGTATTTTCTATATCCAGTTAGTGTGCAACATCATATTATCGCCAATTCGTTCCTTCCGTTCGGGGATCTATTTTGTCTTCCCCTTTGGTATATTGGTTCAGTGGCTATCATTGCAGATTGAGTCTAGCCTACCTTCGGTTTACCACATATTTCACCCCTTTTACCGTTGGATTGGTTCTCAGCCCTGACGTTGGTGTCAGCTGTCGCTTTAGCCGCTAGGTGTATTTATTTGGGTATTTACCAGCTTCACCTTGCGGTTTACATACCATGTTAGAATCCTTATTATAAATATCTGGTATTTCTTATTACGCCATGTCAGGTGTCTCTGAATTAACTTCATGCTTGGCCCTTTGCATTTATGCCCGTCATTTACGTCTTGCAGGCGTGGACTTTTGCTATGGTGTATTTCTGTATTTTTGGATCACCTCTGATATTTTATCTACTACACCATTACTCTATCTGCTCTTCCAGGGAGCAATTTCCGCTTGTCCTCTGTACCGCTCGACATAGTTACCACTTTTGTTGCTACCATATTATTGATTAATGCCCGGTGTTATGTTCGCGCAGTACCATTTATATGTGTGTACCGCATGTTGGGACATTTATTTGGTCTAGCATGAGTATTTCTTACTATCTCACCACACTATGGTCGCGTTTTTTGACCATTAATTGTATTACTATGTTGCTGTTTATTATTGTCGCTAGGCACATGAATTCTTCTAGCGTATTGGCCTCTTAGATCATGTGACCTATGAAGCACCCGGAAGGGATTTCCTGGCATGCTGCAGTATGGATCTGTACGGACGCCGTCTAATGGCCGGCTGTATGTAATCAAATCATGATTACTCTGGTACTTATTGGGGTGAGTCAGATGGGCACTTCAGCTCTAGACTAAACCTGGTATGGGTGAAACGCGTTGAGTTATGCCCTGTTATTGTTTTTAACAGTCACTTTTTGTCTCTTCTGTTATTGGTCTCTTGTACGGCTCTACATGTTGGGTATGTAGGTGGCTTAAACCACCGAGGTATAGGTAGTGTTTAACCCCCTACCTGTGTATGCCCTGTGGGCAACGGTTTGCTGACGTGATACCCCTCGCCTTTTGCAATTGTTTTGTGACCATGTCTATTTAGATTCGCTTCACTTTTTTGTTGGTTTGTGACTATTTTAGTATCACTAAAGTTAACCCTTTTCCAGCCACTCTTGGTGCACCTTGTGTGCATACTTGTTTATTATAGAATTCGTTTGGGTTATGCCCTGTGGAGTGGTCCATTCAGCCCCATTTTTCCTTCGTTTTTCCATTATCCAAAACCGCTGGTTAAAGCTGGAAAAAAATGAAAATTTCGGACTTTACCCGGGTAATTTTAGGACTAACCAACTGCCCTTGGATAACGATCTGGAAGAGCTGAAAAATTCGCACTTTACCCGGATAATGTGCAAGTCTGAAGCTTCACCCGGGTAATCTGAGGACTATCCACAGCTTCACCTGGGTAATCTGCAGAGCATCCAACCCCACTTGGGTAACAGTGAATTTTGCTATTATCTATGGATATTATCAACGAAAATGGCAAAAGACAAACATTAAAACGTATTGCGGATATAATGAATACACAGAGTAACAGGATATGTTTCTTAAATGAATGTAAAAAAGTTACGTGATCTTTATTACGTGTCATGTGTGCTAATATATCATTTATGAAACATAATAACCATCAGGTTACTCTTTATATAATATCTTTATCTTAATAAATAAATTTTCTGACAATTAATGCACAGAGTTACATGACAGTTATTTAGTGAGGTTTGTGACTGTGGACACAATTTCGTTAACAAAATTGTGGTTTTTGCTTATTTTTATCAGTCAGATAACAGTTTGCAGCTTTATCCGGGTAATCCTTGGAATTCAGTCATCTGTAACCTGTTGAAAACCTAAGAAAAGCGGAGTACCCAGAGGTGTTTGGATACTTTGCAGATTACCCGGATAAAGTACGATGTTTTGTTGCACATCACATTTTATTCAGCAACACTAGGGTAATGTGCGAATTACCAGGTTAAAACAGTGCAGAAAACCGGGGAGCCCAGAGGCCTCTGGATACTTTGCAGATTACGCGGGTAAAGTCCGAAATTTAATTTCGCTGCGGACTTTTGCTAATGACGCCTGGGTAATGCTAAGTTACCCGGGTAATCGAATCCTAGGATTAACCACACTTCGGGCTTTACCTTTAACATATATATATATATATATATATATATATATATATATACACCCCCCGAGATCAGGTATAACCAGGCACAGACCTCCCAGAATTCTATATACCCAGGCACAGATCCCAGAATAATATAAACAGCACAGGCCCCAGAATTGTATATACCCAAGCACAGATACCAGAATTATATATCCAATCCAGACCCCAGAATTATATGTACCAGACACAGAACCCAGAATTATATATACAGCACAGACCCCAGAATTATATATACCAGCAGACCCCAGAATTATATATACCAGCAGACCCCAGAATTATATGTATCCAGCAGACCCCAGAATTATATGGATCCAGCAGACCCCAGAATTTTGTATACCAGCAGACCCCAGAATTTTATGTACCAGCAGACCCCAGAATTTTATGTACCAGCAGACCCCAGAATTTTATGTACCAGCGGACCCCAGAATTTTATATACCAGCAGACCCCATAATTATATGTTCCAGCAGACCACATAATTGAATAGCCAGACCCCAGAATTATATGTTCCAGCAGACCCCAGAATGTTATATACCCAGACATATCCCAGAATTATATGTTCCAGCAGACCCTAGAATTATATGTTCCAGAAGACCCCAGAATTGAATAGCCAGACAGATCCCAGAATTGAATAGCCAGACAGACCCCAGAATTGAATAGCCAGACACACCCCACAATTATATATAACCAGACAGACCCCCGAATTATACTTACCCAGACAGACAGACCTCCTCCCGTGTGATCCTCCGAGCTCCAGCTTGTTCCTGCACACGGCCGCCGGCTTCTTATGATCTGAAGGCTGTGACGCAATCTCGCAAGATCTCGGCAGTAGGCCGCGTCACAGCCTTCACAGGGTTGAAGACAGCAGCTGCGCGAGGGTGCAGGTGGGCAGTGCTAGGGGAACATGGGCCAGTCGAAGGGGCTGCTAGCGGAATGCTGTTAATGCAACTAAATTGGCCCACAGAGGGAACGTGCGTTCCCGCAATGTTCCCGCTGCGGGAGAAGTGCGGGAACGCCATGCATGTGCGTTTCCGCAGGACTCGAGCCCTGCCATAAACTCTCATGTTGCATGTTGTGCAATTGCCACGCCTTTGCAATCTCAATGATCCAATCACTGCTTGCAGCGATGATGATATTTAAGGGGTTATTCACAAAGGGGTTATTCACACAGTGCTTTGTACTTTGGGGATTCAGTTTCGCCAACCCGTCAGTGATTTCCCTATTCACCGTAGTGCACTGAAGATGTAATCGCCGAATATCGCTGAAGTGCAGAAGAAAGAAAAAAAAATCGAACTCTGCTATTCTTCTAAATAGAAGTGCATTAAAATGTGTCTAAATAATAAAAAAGGTCCTTTAAAAGATAATTAGAAGGTCTGTTACAGAATAAAAAAAAAACAATTTACAAAAGATTGGAAACAAAAATATCAGCTAAAAAATACAAAAAGGCATTCAGAAAAATAAATAAAAATACTGTTTGCTGAAAATGAATACACTGTTTAATAAAAAAAAAAAACAACAATATTTTTTCACATTGAATCTTGTGGGATTCGCCTGTTTAACCACTTCGCTGCTGAGCCATTTCACTCCTGTGTGCTGAGCTAATTTTTACCGGTTTTGCTCATCGTGTTTAAACACGATTTGAAGTCACATTTTGTATACGACCCAGACATATTATATATCGTTCTTTCCGGCAGACTCAGCAGATTCATAATAGGGGAGATAATTATTATATGTATACGTCATGTACTGCCTGAATATTATAACAAAAAATGCAATAAAATTAGAATTTTCAATAATCTACAGCGTGTAAAGTGTTTTATTTTATCATCTGAGCGTTTGCGGTTATATTTTATATGGGGGGTGCTTGTTAAAAAAATTAGAAATGGGAGACTCGTTACATTTTTTTGGGGGAAAATTACGGGATTTTTAACAAATGCACCCCATAAAAAATCATTAGTGCAGCATCATTGTTCACATTATATTTGAAATGGGAACAATATTGCTGCATTGATAAAACAAAAAAACAAAAAAACTGTATTTTTTTATATTTTCATTTTTATTTTCTTATTTTTTTTCTTTACTTTTAACATGGTCGTGTTTGGTAACTTTGGAAAGGCCATGCTCTGGCATTAACCCCTAGCTGCCATGGATCAGGAGATAGGGAGTTGGTGGCAGCTAGGGTTTAACTCCAGAACTGACATCATCGTGCTATGCGTGATGACGTCAGTTGTTTGGGGGAGATCCTGGAAGCTTGGTCGACATCCAAGATGTCGGCCAGCTCCGGGAGGGGACCGCGATATGGTGCCTGTTGGTGCCAAATTGCGATCCATCCCCCAAGGGGTTAAAGCCAGCCACCGCTTGGAAGAGCAGGCTGTGCGCTTCCAAGCGGTACCTGGCTTTGATTGTGCCCCTTACGGAAGGGGAGGGAGAGAGGTCCAAACAACCTCCCCTTCAGGCACCTTCCCTGCACTGGCGGGGGGGGCCTGTAATAGATGTCATCGCCCTGGCGCTGGCACGATGACATCTATTAGTGCCCGCTGTGGTCCCGGATGCTGGGCTGACATCCAAGATGTCAGCCCGCACTGTGGGGCACAGCGATCAGCCGGAATCCGGCCGATCGCTGGCTGCAAAGGGAGGAGCGCGTCCTCCTCAGTGAAGTGGTTAAACCTGGCGGACTGAATCATCAAAAATCAGGGCATTTCCTCCACATTTCGGTGCAGTTCAGCGTTCTCTAAATAGATTAACCATTACTTCTCAATGGGACAATTTTCATTTCCGCCGAGATCTGCGGTGAACTGTGACGTACTTTGCTGTCAATGTATCTGTATTTGGTGAATGACCGTTTACTAAATAGATGAACTACCACGAAATTGCATTGTAAGGTGAAATTCACCATTCGGTGCAATTCGGTGGCTAGCTTGGCGCTCTCTGAATAATCCCGTTCATGATTCCACAGTGCTGCGTGATCTCGCGGCCTGGAAGCGCAAGGCTCCATGGAGTCCTATGGACTCCAGGAGCTGATGCTCATGGTAGTGCTACCGCGGGTATCAGGGAGGTTAGAGCTGCGTTCCGGGGCGAGGTGCTGAGATAGCACGTTACCTAGAATATGGCGTTAACATGGAAACGGTAAGGGAAAATCCGAAAGTGCACATTTTTCTGCTTACCATATCCATATTGGCGTCCACACTGGAATAGGGCCTATCTCTGGTTAAGTTTTCACCTGACTCAGACTCTATACCTAGTTCTTGTACAGATGATTGTAATTGATTCCAAATATCTGAGTGATAATTATAGAGGACGACTTCCTGTTAAAGGTGTTGTTGTCTACTCTAAAAAATGGCGGATACTCTTAACTAGGAGAGGAAATCTGCAATGGGTGCAGAAGTAAGTCATTTCCTAGACTTTTCTAATATTCTTTATCACCTTCATCATCTACTCTTTGTATTCAAGATATAAAGCCCTACCTAACAACATAAAAAATAAATTAATAGTGTGCGTTCACAGTGGAAACCATAGAAAGACAGCTGAGCCCGGTCAATGCGCCAGATGGGAAAAACTACATTAAATAATCATGTATTCATTTACGTCTGAAACGTGGGATGTTTGTTGAGTTATAATTATCCTGGGAAGTTGCATAATATATTTGTATTAAATTGATATTTTAACCAGTAAAATGATCTTCTGACTATCCGAACAATCAATGAATAAGTTGTTAATAATCAAATTCCTTCATCTATGCAAAAGGTGAAATAGACTCTAGTAGATAATGTATCAAAATACAAAGGGATGGATGTGGAATAACAAATAAGAAACCTCTCCTCAACCGCAGAGACAGCAAAGAAACAGGAAAAACAGAAGACTGTTTGAAATAGTAATAAGATTTCACTTACTGTGAGGGCGCATGAAGGGAGCATTAATCTTTCTGTATCTTGGATTGCAGCCATGACACAGGGCAGCAGACGCTGGGGTGCGGATTCTATCAGAGAATTAGAATTTGATATATCTCATCATTGTTATAAAACCAAATAAAATCAGAATAACGGGTGAATTTTGATATGTAAAACCTGTGTAATATTTTTAATGAAATCTGAAAATAAGTTTTACGCTCATCAGGATGGAACACTGACCGACGCATTCCGAAGATCTCAAATGTATATACAGTTGCAGTTGCAATTAAAATGATTCAACTCCCACCACCGCAAATCATATTTATTGTCAAATTTTAGAGTTGTTCAACTGTTTGCAATAAACAAATGAAACAAAAGCAATAGAGATGGTTCAACTTAATGATTCAAGTGGTTTCCCCAAAATTCAACTGAAAATGCAACTTTTAATGAAATCTGCAGTCTGTAAATGTGGATAATAAACCTGATTTACAATGGGGGTTGAATAATAATGATTGCATTTGTATATCGTGTTTGCATATATTGCCCACGTGTTGTTCCTCACTATATTGGAAGGAAAAAGAAAACAGAAAATATCTAAAGGTTTTGTCTTGCATTTAGAGGAGACTGTTTTTTTTTTTCGTTTTGGATTTTTTGTTATGGTTTTTTTTTCCGTTTCAGATCATATTACCGGCTGGGTGGAGTAGAGGTAACATCACTTCTCTATAACCACAGTGACTGTGGAGACACAGGTTTGAATCCCGGTCAGAGCACCTCTTCATAAGTATCCTTGGGCAAGACACCTAATGGTACATTCTCGCCACCCAGGACATACTCAAAAACAAGAGAAATCTCAATGTATCCTTCCTGGTAAAATACTTAAAATTAAAAAAAAAATCTACTTTTTTCTACTTTTTTTTTACTTATATAAAAAAATATATATATATTGTTCTGTTTTTTTGTTGTTGTTTGTTTCAGGTCTTTAGATACACTATATTGCCAAAAGTATTCGCTCACCTGCCTTGACTCGCATATGAAGGGGTGAGCGAATACTTTTGGAAATATACAGGGTTATCCAAAGAGATTCGAAAAGTCACCGCACGTTCGGTGACTTTTCGTTCTCTTCAATTCGGTTTTGCCGATCCCATTTCGGTGACCCTGCGGTGTATTCAGCAAACACCACAGGGTCCCCGAATTGCAGGGAAAAGCTACCGAAAACCTGAATAAAACTAACCGTAAAACCTGATGAATGCACGCTGAAAACCCTCAAAAACATCTGGATTAACCCGTCGAAGACGCCGGAAAAACCCAAGCAGGAGTTGATCACACGCAGCGAAGCCGCCGGAAAAAGCAGAGAAAAAGCTGACACCGCAGACAGAGGGAGGTGAATAAATTAGCAAAAAACAGTTTGTATGAATGTGAAAGTGAAAAGCTGTTTGCAAAGAAACTACTGAGCGAAAATGTCTGAAATTTGCATATGAGGTCCAGGGAATGATGATAAAAAGGGCCGTTACAGAAAAAATAAGTAAACTTAAAAAAAAAAATTAAAATAAATCGGACTTTTTAAAAAAAAAAAATTAAGAAAAATGCTTAAAGTATCCTAAAAAATCTATAAATAAAGAGACTCTTTACTGCAGAATTTTATAATGAACGGTTTATTAGATATTGAATTAAAACGGGAATATTTTTAACATTGAAGCCTATGGGATTCTCCTGAATTAACTTGCCGAATTAAACCACCGAATGGCAGGGCATTTCGAGAACCTTTCACTGCTGGTTTTCGTTCTCTGAATAGCCGAAGCAGTGCATTTTCATGGGGATTTCACTGCCCTCGAACAGGCACCGAACAGGCACCGTATGTGCAGGCAATTCGCCAGGATTTGGCGAATTGCCTGCTCTCTGGATAGTCGAATGGCCAGGAAAGGTAACCGAACACAGATTTTCAGCGTTTGGTTACTTTTCTCAAGCAATTCAGATCTCTTTGGATAACCCTGCTAGTGTATGATACAGTGATCCATATTTTTGGACCGATTCGAATGTTTGGACAGCTGGTATTTCATTTTTTGGGTCCATTTGTTGTTTCGTTTTTATTGTTAATTAGGGATGAGCTGTTCGGGTTCGGACGGTTCGGAGTTCGACCCAAACTTTGGCAGTTCGAAAGTCCACGAACTTCGAACTTTTTGGGTGTGTTCGGTTCGAGTTCGAAAAAAAAAGAAATTTTGAAAAAGTATAGAAAATGCTTAAAAAAATACTAAAAAATCTAGAAATAAAGAGACTCTTTACTGCAGAATATTATAAGCAATGGTTTATTAGATATTGAATTAAAAACTAATGTGTACGTGGAAAGATTATCAACTCTAAATTACCTCTGTTCACAAACGGGCATAACACCAGGTGTTTTTAGTCTGGTAATCAATTTGATACATTGTACACTATACTGAGGGGGTGGGGTGGTGTCTGCTTCTGATTGAGATTTGAGAATTAATTTCCCTCCTAAAACATCCTAATATGCTGCATTTAACCCTTTCGCTGCTGAGGCTTTTCACACCTCTGTGCTGAGGTCATTTTTACCGCTTTCGCTCATCATGTTTAACCGCGTTTTGTAGCCATATTTTGATATATCACCCAGACATATTCTATATCGTTCTTTCCGGGAGATTCATAATATGTCATATATGTGTAAAGTGTTTTTTTTTCACATTTTAACATGCGATCGTTTGCGGTTATATTTTGTATGGGGTGCGCTTGTTAAAAAAATTAGAAATGGGGTCTCGTTAAATTTTTTTTGGGGAAAATTTAGCTTTTTTTAACAAACGCACCGCATAGAAAAATCGTTAGTGCAGCATTATTGTTCACATTATAATTGAAATGGGAACAATATTGCTGCATTAACAAAATAAAAACAAACAAAAAAACTTGTTTATTTTTTTTTAAATATTTAAAAAAAAAAAAAAAAAATTTAAAACATTTTTCATGCTCATGTTTGGTATCCTTGGAAAGGCCATGCTCTGGCCGATCCAACGATATCAAACATTAACCCCTAGCTGCCACGAATCGGGAGATAGGGGGTTCATTGGAACCCCCTATCTCCACCATTGGTGGCAGCTAGGGGTTAACTCCAGGACTGGCGTCATCGTGCTATGCACGATGACGCCAGTCCTCAGGGGGAGTTCCTGGAGGCTTGGCCGACATCCAAGATGTCGGCCAGCTCCAGGAGAGTATCACGATCCGGCGCTTTTCAGCGCCGATTCGTGATCCGGCTCCCCAGGGGTTAATCACAGCCACCATTTGGAAGGGCAGGCTGTGCCCTTCCAAACGGTGCCTGGATTAACCCTCTGCCCCCCGGCAATCGGGAGGGAGAGAGGTCCAAAGGACCTCCCCCCCTCCCTTTCAGGCGCTTCCTCCGCACATGCGGGGGGGGGCGCCTGAATTAGATGTCATCGCGCCGCCGCGATGACATCTAATTGCTCCGCCGGGGTCCTGGAGTGCTGGACTGACATACAATATGTCAGCCCGCACCGGGGGGGCGCAGCAATCCGCCGGAATCCGGCGGATTGCTGCCTCCTGTGCATGGACGCGCTCAGAGTGTCCATAGCACAGGAGAACCACTTGGCTGGACGCGCTGAGCGTGTCCATAGCAGCCAAGTGGTTAACTGGTGTTTGAAAAAAATTCTAAATAACATCTAAGGCTAGGGTCAGATGAGCGCATTTTGTACGGACTGTGTGTCCATGCAGTACAGACGTACTTACTGACTGACAACAAGGTAGTGGCCAAACAGTCCTTTTTTTTCACTGACGTATTTTTTGACTGATGTAGCAGGGAAAATAAATTAAAATGAAAAAACATTCTGTCCGTCAAAAATGCTGGACGTATAAATGCAGTCCATCTGACCTGTTTCATCACTCACATACAAAGCTACACGGACGTTGCGGACGTGGCGCACTCCGCACGTTCGTTCTAGCAGTATTACGTTCTTGCCTAACCTGCGTCCATTCTTGCCTAACCTGCGTCCGCGTGATAACTGCGCTCGTCTGACCCCAGCCTTAAGCAATGTTATTTTTCACCTCGGGATTAAACATTCACAGGGTTATTCAGAGAGCGGTGAAAAGCAGGAGAATAACTGGAGAAGTGAAAATTCTAGGTCAAAATAGCCAAACCAGAAAAATTCTCCCATTTATCTCACTTTCCAAATCGGCTATTTGGTCTAGATTGTTCTCTTCTCCTGCCAGTTCTCCTGGCTTTCACCTCTCTCTCAAGGTTGTTCAGAGAAAGGTGAAAACCAGGAGTATGGCAGGAAAAGAGAACAATCTGGACCAAATAGCCGATTTGGAAAGTGAGATAAGGCTAGGGTCAGACTAACGCATTTTTCACAGCGACCGAAAGTGCGTCCGAACGCATTGCCGTATTTTTTTCACGGAATGCGCGAAAACGTTCATACGATGCAAATTTTTGTGCGTGATTTTTTACGGATCCAAACCAGGAAACTTTGGGTGTCTGGATGTTATGTTGGCCGGACATGAGCAGGGTCTGACGTCTCCAAATCACGCACACACGCCGCTAGTGGACGCAGCGCACTCTGTACGTCCGTACTAGCGGTTCTGCGTTCTCGAAAAAATGCGTTCATTTTCCACTTGCGATGCGCAGCCGTACTTTCGTGCGACCGTACTTCGTATATTGGCCATCATTGCCTGTCATTTGCTGCTAGTGCGGCCGTGATTAAGTGCACCTAAACACACGTTAAAAATTCGCTAGTCTGACCCTAGCCTAAATGGGAGAATTTTTCTGGTTTGGCTATTTTGACCTAGAATTTTCCATTCTCCAGTCATTCTCCTGCTCTTCACCGCTCTCTGAATAACCCTGACAGGGTTATTCAGAGAAAGGTGACACTCAGGAGAATGACTGAAGAGAAAATTCTAGGTCAAAATAGCCGAACCAGAAAAATTCTCCCATTTATCTCACTTTCCAAATTGGCTATTTGGTCTAGATTGTTCTCTTCTCCTGCCAGTTCTCCTGGCTTTCACCTCTCTCTCAGGGTTGTTCAGAGAAAGGTGAAAACCAGGAGAATGGCAGGAAAAGAGAACAATCTGGACCAAATAGCTGATTTGGAAAGTGAGATAAGGCTAGGGTCAGACTAACGCATTTTTCACAGCGACCGTCTGTCAGGCCCTGGAGGCCCTGACCCCCGGACGCCCCCTGTTTTGTATATTATCCTGCATGTCCCCTGCAGATTCCAAGACTCTTGTATGAACAATGCACCTTCCTGATTATGATGTGCTGGCCCTGGATCCACACCTGCTCTTTATCCTCCCTGATTAGCCCTTCATATAAGGGAGTCCCCACCCTCAACCCTGGACTTCCACATTGAAGTTGAATTCGCTGACTGCATACCTGTTTGGCAATAGGTATCAAGGAGCTTTGTCAATCTCCTGACTTCGCTGCCAAAGACTCCAAGGACCCTCTGTTATATCACCTGGACTTTCATTGCTTCAATATACCGGTACCCTCCCATCCTGCCCCCCATCTAGGACCCCCCCGTGTACCCGACCCCTTGCTGAACCCTGACCACGCTATTGTCTAAACCTTGCCTGATATTACGTTCTCGTGTTTGTTGCACAATAAACACCCTTATCTCGAATCTGCCTAGATCACTGCATATTGGGCTCACAACTCTATCTTGCTACACCAACCGCAGTCAAACCCTGACAGAATGTGGAAGTCAACAACCTGTGAGTCCGCAGTGATATATACAATGGTGGAAAACTTAAAAGATGCCTTCCTGAAGATCCAGCAGTACCTGGACTCCCTGCTTGATTATATGCAGCAAAACCCAAGGGGCACCTCATCTAAGGTGTGCGTTCCTGCTACAGAGGGAGCCAGAGGACCACTTCCCAGAAGAAAAGGCAAGAAGGAGGGCGCTAGTAGGCTTGTGCACCGATTTTTTTTTCGGTTCGGTTCGGTTCGATTTTTCGGATTTTCAAACTTTTCGATTCGGCTCGTTTCGACCGATTTCGGTTTCGATTCGGTTCGGCCCGTTTTTCGGGTACATTTTTTTTTTCGGAATTTCGACCATTTTTCGTATTTTCGTGTCACTGTGCTCGTTTTTGTATCGACTTTTCGTAATTTCGGAAATTTTCGTTTTTCGGAATTGCACATTTTTCGGGATATCGACCATTTTTCGTATTTTTTCGTGTCATTTTGCCCGTTTTTGTATCGACTTTTCTTTTTTTCGAAAAATTTTCGTTTTTCAGAAAATGTTCGTTTTTACAAAATTTTCGTTTTTCGGAAAATTTTCGTTTTTCCGAACATCTGTTCTCCTCGTTTGACACATTTCAAGCCCATTCGAAAAATCCGAAAATATTTCGTTTCGGCTCGGAAAACATTTCGGATCTGAACTTTTCGGATCTAAAATTTTTCGGAAATTCGGCCGCATCCGAAAACACGAATCGGGAAATTTCGTGAAAATTCCGAAATTCCGAAACCCGAAACGAACATCCCTAGGCTCTAGACCTTTGCTTCTACTGTGGGGGTCCCTTGCATCAAATATCGGCCTGCCCACCTAAGCCAGGTACAAAAAGTTTTTCTACACCTGTTCATGCCAAGCCTGTTTGTACCAAACCTGTACCGACTGTCAAGCTCACAAAGTCTTCGTTGGGGAAACCGGTGCCTGCCTTGCAAAAACTGACCTCATCAACTGTCAAGTTACAAAAACATGCACCCAAAGAAAAAACCCTATCCCAGCTTGCTCCTAGAAGAACCAAGGTAATTAGTCCTCCACAAAAGCGTACTCTTGTTCCCAGAAGAGCGGAGTCAAGAGCTACCAGACTCTCTGTACCCAGAGACCGGGTTACTCAAGAAGCTCCTTCTGAGGGGTCAGACCACGAGACCCCTATGGAGTGCGCTGAACCGGATTCTGATCCCAAAGTGCCAATGGAGCAAGATTCCATAGACACTGAGCCAGCCATGCCGATGGAGATCAAGCCTAGCCAACACCTCATGGCTGGTGTTGCCAGAAACCCAGAACCCAGCCCGCTACCTCCATGCTGCACATATGCCTCAAACGGGACTGTCGTTCGCAGAGAGGACCTGGAGATCTTCGAATCGGCCCTGAGACTTCGGGAAGCCGCTCCTCATGGACACACTGCCACCTTCACCGTGTCCTTCTGAGGATGACTCGGAGTCTGAAGAAAGGGAACCAAGGGAGGAGAGGTGCCCCTCCATAAGTCCAGCCACATATCTGTGCCGCTCAGTGGCCAACTACAGAACTTCAGCTACCAAGACCATCTCAAGTGCACCATGCCAGAGAGCTGCCTTCATTGGTACCCTGTTCTCCATGACACCCACCGTTGTTCGGTTGCCTGTTAAACCGAAACCTCAGGAGCTGGAGGCTCACCCATGCCTCATTGAATTGGAGGTTGAGCAAAAGCCCGAGGCTGCTGCCCAGCATCCCACAGGATCTCGAGAGGTCGCTGCCCAGCATCCCGCAGGATCTCGAGAGGTCGCTGCCCAGCATCCCGCAGGATCTCGAGAGGTCGCTGCCCAGCATCCCGCAGGATCTCGAGAGGTCGCTGCCCAGCATCCCGCAGGATCTCGAGAGGTCGCTGCCCAGCATCCCGCAGGATCTCGAGAGGTCGCTGCCTGCATCCCGCAGGATCTCGAGAGGTCGCTGCCCTGCATCCCGCAGGTTCTCCAGTTGTCGCTGCCCTGCATCCCGCAGGTTCTCCAGAGGTCGCTGCCCTGCATCCCGCAGGTTCTCCAGTTGTCGCTGCCCTGCATCCCGCAGGTTCTCCAGTTGTCGCTGCCCTGCATCCCGCAGGTTCTCCAGTTGTCGCTGCCCTGCATCCCGCAGGTTCTCCAGTTGTCGCTGCCCTGCATCCCGCAGGTTCTCCAGTTGTCGCTGCCCTGCATCCCGCAGGTTCTCCAGTTGTCGCTGCCCTGCATCCCGCAGGTTCTCCAGTTGTTGCTGCCCTGCATCCCGCAGGTTCTCCAGTTGTCGCTGCCCTGCATCCTGCAGGTTCTCCTGAGCTATCACCGCCACGGGGCCGTTGACCCCGCCGTAAGGCCAAGCCACTCACTGCCCAGCAAGAGCCATGCAGTACCGAGGTCGCTCAAGTGCCGTGCCTCGCCAAGGTTGCCACCATTGAGCCGTGCTGTACCCAGGTCGCCACTGAGCCGTGCAGTACCAAGGGCCTCGCCAAGGGCGCTGTTCCTCCGTGCCTTGCCAAGGGCCTCGCCAAGGGCGCTGTTCCTCCGTGCCTTGCCAAGAACGTCGCCATTGTGCAGTGCCAAGGTTGTCGTCAAGGGCGCTGCCCCACCGGTCCTCGTCAAGGGCGCTGCCCCACCGGTCCTCGTCAAGGGCGCTGCCCCACCGGTCCTCACCAAGAGTACAACTAAGAGCTGTGTCACCAAGATGATTAATACCCCAGAAGGCACCATTTTTATGAAACCCTTACCACCTGGGTTTATCTACGGCTCGAACGGGTCTATGGTCAGATGCGCAGACCTGCAGGTGTTTACGAATGCCAAAAGTGCCTGGAGATCGCTTCGCAGTGATAAAGTTCTGCCCAACCCTGGTCATCATGAACAAAGTTCTGTACTCCAATGGTGCAACGACTATTTGTCCCATCATCCGCCAGTGTGACTCTGACCTCGGCCTGGGCCGTCCGGAGTCCGGCCCTTAGAGGGGGGGCCTATGTCAGGCCCTGGAGGCCCTGACCCCCGGACGCCCCCTTTTTTTGTATATTATCCTGCATGTCCCCTGCAGATTCCAAGACTCTTGTATGAACAATGCACCTTCCTGATTATGACGTTCTGGCCCTGGATCCACACCTGCCCTTTATCCTCCCTGATTAGCCCTGCATATAAGGGAGTCCCACCCTCACCCCTGGACTTCCACATTGAAGTTGAATTCACTGACTGCATACCTGTTTGACAAAGCTCCCTGATACCTATTGCCAATCTCCTGACTTCGCTGCCAAAGACTCCAAGGACCCTCTGTTATATCACTTGGACTTTCATCGCTTCTATATACCGGACCCCTTGTTGAACCCTGACCATGCTATTGTCTAAACCTTGCCTGATATTACGTTCTCGTGTTTGTTGCACAATAAACACCCTTGTTATCTCGAATCTGCCTAGATCACTGCATATTGGGCTCACAACTCTATCTTGCTACACCAACCGCAGTCAAACCCTGACACCGTCAAAAAGTGCGTCCGAACGCATTGCCTTATTTTTTCACGGAATGCGCGAAAACTGTCATACGATGCGCATTTTTGTGCGTCATTTTTTTACGGATCCAAACCAGGAAACTTTGTGTGTCTGGACGTTATGTTGGCCGGACATGAGCAGGGTCTGACGTCTCCAAATCACGCACACACGCCGCTAGTGGACGCAGCGCACTCTGTACGTCCGTACTAGCGGTTCTGCGTTCTCGCAAAAATGCGTTCATTTTCCACTTGCGTTGCGCAGCCGGACTTTCGTGCGACCGTACTTCGTATATTGGCATATATATTTCGTCATTGCCCGTCATTTGCTGCTAGTGCGGCCGTGATTAAGTGCGCCTAAACGCATGTTAAAAATTCGCTAGTCTTACCCTAGCCTAAATGGGAGAATTTTTCTGGTTTGGCTATTTTGACCTAGAATTTTCCATTCTCCTGCTCTTCACCACTCTCTGAATAACCCTGACAGGGTTATTCAGAGAAAGGTGACACTCAGGAGAATGACTGAAGAGAAAATTCTAGGTCAAAATAGCCGAACCAGAAAAATTCTCCCATTTGGTCTAGAATTTTCCATTCTCCAGTCATTCTCCTGCTTTTCACCGCCAAAAAATCAGTAAACTTTTTCTGCGTGTCCAAAAATGTCTCCTTTTTTCATACAGACTGCCGCCCCAAGCAGTTGTTTATGAATAGATTAAAGGAAAAGCATTTACTGACATTCGAAATGTCATTTTTTTTGTTTTTTACATATCTCTATACATCCTAGAAATCTGCCACTTCACGGGCAGGTTATGGGGACCTCCTAGGCACGATATTTGAAGGAATTTTTCGTTTTTTATTTTTAACCCTTATTTCATGGAAAACTCACTGTCCCTTTAAAAACGTTTTTTTAACCCCTTAGTGACCGGGCGGTTTTACACAAATCCGTCCTTTAGTGACCGCTGCTGTTTTTACGTTTCTGCGCTGTTAGTGTTTACGTCAAATTTTCCTCTTACTCATTTATGTAACCCACACATATTTTACACTGTTTTTCTCGTCATTAAATGGACTTTATAAAGATACCATTTTTTTCATAATTTCTTATAATTTACTATAAAAAATATTGTGAAATATGACAAAAAAATTGAAAAAACACCACTTTTTCGAACTTTGACCCCCAAAATTTCTTATGTATCAACAACCGTCAAAAAAAATTAATTCCTTTTAGTAGTTTCTAAATTTAGTACTGAGTTTAGCAATACCCAATGTTTACATATTCCTCGCTTTTTTCCTTATTTTATGCAACAATAAGTGCAAGTAGCACTTTAAGGTTTACTGCCAAAGAGCACCCCAAAATATGTTCAGCAACATCTTCTGAGTATATTGATACCACCCATGTATAGGTATGTCGGGTCATTTGGGGGCTAATAGGCCTTATTTGGGGGGTGCGCATTTCAGTTTTCCAACTTGGAATTTTCACATTTCGTCATCATGCACCCATGTCCTATTTGGGACATTTTTGAAGCCGGCCAAAGTAATTTACCCCCATCAAACCATATATTTTTAGAAAGGGCACACCCTAGGGTGCTTCAAAGAGTTGTATTTTAACACTTTCCATGCACTAGCTCTATGTCAAACTTTCAGGTAGTCACTTTTTGGGTTATTTTTTCACACACATTGTACTTTAGGCATGAATTGTCAAATCCAGTTATGGGTTACTGCCAAAAAACACCCCAAAATATGTTCAGCAACATCTTCTGAGTAAAGTGATACCACCCATATATAGATTTGTTCTGTTGTTTTTGGGGTGCTACGCCAATCTTTGACATGTGCTTGTCAATTTTCTAATTTGACATACAGTATCTTCTTTGCTTATCTTCTTTTTAGGGGCCTTTTTACATACCCCAGTTTTATGAACGTGCATATATTTGGTAAGCTAACACCCCAAAGTATTGTAAATGGAGTGTTTTAATGCTATGGATGCAACCGTTTGCTCCAAACAAATTGGATACTGTTTGGTGGTCATTTTTCATTTTCACACCCACATCAGTTTTGGACTGTGATTTAGGAGACACGGTTGTTTGTTACTGCATGAAAACTCTCCAGGTTGTTTTCTGCAAGGTCTCCTGAGTACACCCATGCCCCCATGCATAGGTGTGCAAAGATTTTGGCAAAATACAGCACCAATTGTAGAACATAAAAATGTACGAATAAAATGTAAAAGTCTGGTGCAGTAAAAGAAAAAAAAAACTAAACTGAACTAACTAACTGGAGTGTGAGAAAAAACAGGAAGGAAAAAAAAAAATCACAGATCACGCACAGTGTGATATAGCTTGAAACAGTCCCCAAGACACAGACCGGGTTGTCCAGGGCATTCTGGGCAGTAAAAGATTGTGTCTCTCCTCTGCCCCCTCTTGAAACACACCCTGCACCTTTTTTGGGGTTTCTGTTTGCCCTCAGTAGGGGGGATTTTATAAATAAAATGCGTAGCCCCAACTCTGTCCCCCATCACCGCCCGGGGAGCAGGTGCATCCTGGTACAAAAGCCCCGAAATGACCTGGAGCTGAAACTGTAAAAAGGACAGCGTCACTCCGGGGTTTGCCTTTTTGCAGAGCAAAAAGGCATTGTGGGTTGCAATTTGCATCAGGTAAATTGCAACCTTTTTGTACCAGGCCCTTGACTTCCGCATAATCTGGTAGGGCTGGAGCAGCTGATCTGCCAGATCAACCCCATCCATATGCCGGTTATAGTCTTTGATGCACACTGGCTTCCTGATGCGCTCAGCTCTGCCACGTACAGAGACCTCCACAGACCTCTCAGTGTGGATGGTGGATAGAAGGTATACATCCTTCTTGTCTCTGTACTTGACCGCCAACAGCTCCTCTTGGCGCAGAGCTGAGGTCTCCCCCCTTTTTAGCCGGGTGCGGACAAGCTGTGCTGGGAAACCTACGCGGTTCTTGCGAACAGTACCGCATGCTGCTGTATCAAAACAATACAGCAGCTTGAACAAAGGGACACTTGTATAAAAATTATCAACATACAAGTGGTACCCTTTGTTCATCAGGGGAAAAAGTAGGTCCCACACAATCTTGCCACTGGTTCCCATGTGTTCTGGGTAACCTGGAGGGTCAAGGCTACTATCCTTTCCCTCGTACACCCGGAAGGCCTGAGTATACCCACTCTCGCTGTCACAGAGCTTATACACCTTCACTCCATACCTGGAGCGTTTGGAAGGAATATACTGCTTGAATCCCAGCCTTCCCTTGTATTTCATTAGGGATTCATCCACGCAGATATTCCTTCCAGGTGTATAAGCCTCTGCAAACCTGGCGGCGAAGTGGGTAATCAGGGGGCGGATTTTATACAGCCTGTCAAACTGGGGATGCTCTCTAGGAGGGCACAGGCTGTTGTCACTGAAGTGCATGAAACGCAAAATGTTTTCATACCTTCTACGTGACATTGATTGGGGGTAAATGGGGGTAGAGCAGATGGGGCTACTGCTCCAGTAGGAGCGAATTGAGGGCTTCTTTATGATGCCCATCAGCATAGTAAGTGCCCAGAATTTCAGAAATTCTGGCACATCTAGCGGGGTCCATTGCTGCCTTGCCAAGTAGGAGTCTGGCTTCGCAGCACAATGCTGATGGGCATACAGATTTGATTGGGCCACGATGTGGCCCAACAAATCATCCCCCATAAACACCTGCAAAAACTGTGTGGCGGTAAATCCTGCAACATCAATATTGATGCCAGGATTTGCCGTGAAAGGAGGGATATCTGGCCTCTGGCGATGAGGCACTACCCACTCCTCAGCTGGAGCTGTGCGTCTCCTGCTGGCAGGTGGTGACCCAGGATCTGCATCAGAAACATCACTAGATACATCAGCCAGCGTAGATGATGTATCTAGCGACGTCTCTGAGCAGTTGGCGGGGTCAAAATCAGGGTCGGAGTCTGACGCAGATGCCTCAGATTCTGACGCCAGGATGGCATATGCCTCCTCGGCGCTGTACACCCTCTCAGACATTATATATAATAGATTATAAAATTTTATAATTATTATATATAATAAGCGGATTGTTGGTTCTTAGAAGAACCGTTGGGTTTCAGAAGAAAATACAAATAAACACCTAAATCTCTCTAAATCACTCTAAACCTGCCTCAATTCTTCTATATCTCCCTAAAATCTCTCTAAATCTGCCTAAATTTTTCTAATCTCACTAAAATCTCTCTAAATCTGCCTCAATTTTTCTAATCTCACTAAAATCTCTAACCTGTCAAATCTGATCTCTCTCTCTCGCTCACCAAAACACAAGTGAGGAGAGGGAGGGAGAATCACAGAGGTGAAGAGCCAATATTTACAAAATATTGACCTGACCTGACAAATTAGAAATTTTATTTTGATTTTTTTTTACTTCTGATTGGATGTTGCTAGCCTGCCTCTGATGAGGCAGGCTAGGAACATCCCACTCAGCCCAAGATGACCCTGCCCTTAGAAGGGCAGCGCCATCTTGGCTGTCAGTTTATTTTATTTTATAACTTTTTATTGATTTTTATTTTTATTTTTTTATTTTTTTTACACTTTTTTTACTCTGCTGGGTGCCTTGATCCCTCGAGGCACCCAGCAGAGCACCTGATCACTCATGTGATCTTTTTGTACTGAGTGCCACGATACCTCGTGGCACTCAGTACTTCCTGCCGCTACCGGAAGTGATCGCTCGGGGGAGCGATCACTTAGCGGACCGGCGGCAGGTAAGCATATTGCAAGGATGCCTCGATGTCGAGGCATCCCTGCAATATACACAGAGCAGCTGGAAGCGATACCGATCGCTTACAGTGCTCTCGAAGTGCCGGGCACCTCTCCGGTGAAACCGGATGTTGGTCGCTCCCGGGGAGCGATCACAAGGTGCCCCGGCACTTCTCACCGCCATTGCACGGATGCCTGGACTCCCAGGCATCCTGCAATGGCGTTTGAGCTGCTGGAAGCGATCCGATCGCTTCCAGCGCTCTCTAGAAGTGCCGGGCACCTCTCCGGTAAAACCAGATGTTGATCGCTCCCGGGGAGCGATCACAAGGTGCCCCGGCACTTCTCACCGCCATTGCACGGATGCCTGGACTCCCAGGCATCCTGCAATGGCGTTTGAGCTGCTGGAAGCGATCCGATCGCTTCCAGCGCTCAAAAAACCGCAGGACGTACCATGTACGTCAGCGGGTCTAAAAGAGACCCGCTGCAATGACGTACATGGTACGTCCTGGGTCCTTAAGGGGTTAACTTTTTGTCCTTGTTTCCTGTCCCCCAGGGCACTACCCGGACCCCCATACACTTTTTTTTTTATGGCAAATATCTAGCATATATGCCCTCTTGGAGGGCACTCTAAAAACAGAATTTTCAGCCCCATTGACTTGTATCGAGTTCGGATCCGAACATTTGGAAAGTTTGGGTTCGGCTTCGAACCGAACTCTGAGTGTTCGGCTCATCCCTATTGTTAATTCATATTTCCGATTGATTTGTATTTCGTTTTTATTTATCAGAATGTGAAATGGATTATTAGTTATCCAAACCTCTAGATGTTTTTTTTAAAGAATACCCATTAAAGAAATGGAGAACCTGTTTTTCTAACGAAAGAAGCAATTGTAACCAAAATTGAAGAAATTCTCTTGTATTTTACTTTTACATTTTTTTTATTTGTACATTGCACATATTCATGCATTATATCATTACAGAAGGCCAAACTCTGGTTTAAGTGACTCCTTAGTTGACTGTGTAGGAGGTATGGAACCAGAGATACAGAGGTCCAAATGATCTCCTACAATGAGATTTCAGCTTGGGTGGTGCACATGCCCCCTGTATCCCATCTCTGGACCCGCCATTGGTTGACAATCATTTTTAAAAGTAGCGTGGGTGGTGTAAGAAGGATTATTTGGTGATAATTTTGAGGTCTAATGCAGCGGAATCTTTCTTTTTAACCCTTTAAATCACTGAACCCTCCTTGAATGGTTGATGCCCGTGACAGTCTTTTATTGTTTGAGCCTCTGTACCAACATAAAACATGACAGACATTATTACAGGATAATAAGCAGAGTATTGTCGAAATAAAAGCACAAAGGCAAACAAATATAATTCAATAAAAATAATCTAGATTCATGTGTTTGGGGGGGGAAAAAGTTCAAATTATTTACAGAAGATAAATTTCTATTCTTTAGAGTGCTTTTATGTATCCTTTCATTATCCTTCCACAGCATCTGCGGCCTAATTGAACACACATCCTGTAAAGGGAATTGCATTATCACAAAATGGACTTGCATGAAGAACTGATTTTTCCGTTACTACAGTTATTGAAAATAACGGTTTCAGCTAAAACATACATACATATACACCATGGGTATTCCTTAAACCTCCCTTGTGGTGCCACAATACAAAAAGAAAGTGTCTCGCTCCACATTTTCCTACAGAGCACTGCAATTATAGAATAACCTCCCAGACACCATCAAATCTTCCCCCAGTCGTCACTCAAGAGTTCCCTATTAACATACCTCAATATGGAATGCACCTGTAAACATGTAACATAGTGACGGTTTCCTACATTTATTTTGTGTTAATCTGTATATTTGTGTTTTGTTTTTAATATCATGCATTTTATTACTTTGTATTTCTGTAACATTTCAATGTTCTTGAACCCAGGACATACTTGAAAACGAGAGAAATCTCGATGTATACTTCCTGGTAAAATTCTTTATAAATAAATAAATAAAACAAAGGAGGCTCACCCCCTGGCAGGGAATTCCCTATGGAGGAATTCATTTAGACTCCCGTACTTTCTTAACCATATGGGTAGAGTGTCATGTAAGGTATCATTGTTCAATTATAACCTGAACAATGATGCTACGCTAACTCACCTTCTCATTTCCCACAATGACAGCAAGTGTGGAAGAGATGGCACAAATCTTTGTTACGCATTGGTTCAGCAAATACCTAAACCGTTGCTCTGCAGTGAGGAATGCTGGGGGGTCCTTTAGAACCCCACGTCTCTGATTTTTACACCGTACAATGTCAAGTGAGGGGTCATTGGGAAAGTCAGAGTCTAGCCTTTTTAATGAAACCAAACAGGACCATGTAATGCAGGGGTGTCAAACTCAAATGTCATCGGGGCCGCATCAGCAGTTTGGTCACCCTCAAAGGGCCAGTTGTATCTGTAGGACTATGTGTCCACTCTTTATTATCATAAATTATTGTCACTGCATTCAATTATTACTGTTTTTTGTAATAATGGAAGTAATAACTAGCTCTGAAAGCAGAAACATAGTCAGAATAATGGCAAGTAGATATTCAAATGTACAATTATTGTACAATTTATTGAAAAAGGAGTTTTCGATATTGCCCCAGCTCTCACATGGATATTGCCCCAGCTCTCACATGGATACTGCCCCAGCTCTCACATGGATACTGCCCCAGCTCACCCATGGATATTGCCCCAGCTCTCACATGGATATTGCCCCAGCTCTCACATGGATACTGCCCCAGCTCTCACATGGATACTGCCCCAGCTCACCATGGATATTGCCCCAGCTCACCCATGGATATTGCCCCAGCTCACACATGGATATTGCCCCAGCTCACACATGGATATTGCCCCAGCTCACACATGGATACTGCCCCAGCTCTCACATGGATACTGCCCCAGCTCTCACATGGATACTGCCCCAGCTCACCCATGGATATTGCCCCAGCTCACCCATGGATATTGCCCCAGCTCACACATGGATATTGCCCCAGCTCACACATGGATATTGCCCCAGCTCACACATGGATTTTCCCCAGCTCATGGATTTGCCCCAGCTCTCACATGGATTTGCCCCACCTCATGGATTTGCCCCCAGCTCATGGATTTGCCCCAGCTCATGGATTTGCCCCAGCTCACACATGGATTTGCCCCAGCTCTCACATGGATTTGCCCCAGCTCATGGATTTGCCCCCAGCTCATGGATTTGCACCCAGCTCATGGATTTGCCCCCAGCTCACACATGGATTTGCCCCAGCTCATGGATTTGTCCCCAGCTCATGGATTTGCCCCAGCTCTCATGGATTTGCCCCAGCTCATGGATTTGCCCCCAGCTCATGGATTTGCCCCCAACTCATGGATTTACCCCCAATTCATGGATTTGCCCCAGCTTACACATGGATTTGCCCCAGCTCTCACCTGGATATGCCCCAGAGGCAGCCAGCTCTCACCTGGATACTTGCTCCATCTCCGGCAGGGGTTGAGGGGGCCCAGATGCCGGGCAGCGGGAGTGCCTGCCCGGTCCTGAACAGTCCGTCCTGTTGAAGGGGATGCGGCTGCGTGCGTGCGCGCGCAGGTCATGCGGTCCGGCCAGTCAGGTGGTACAGAGACTCAGTACCACCTGATTAGCCGGACCACGTGACCAGCTGCGCCTGCACACAGCCGCCTCCCCTTTAACAGGACGGACTGTTCAGGACCGGACAGGCACTCCCGCTGCCCGGCATCTGGGTCCCCTCAACCCCCGGGCCAGTTTAAGGCTGGCGGGCCACATGACGAGGTCTGGCGGGCCGGATTTGGCCCGCGGGCCTTGTCTTTGACACCCGTGATGTAATGTGTAAAAATAGAAAAAAGAAAATAATTAAATGCAAAATTCTTTTTTTCTTTTTTAGAATGCAGAGGATGTGCTGTTACTTGAAAAGCCAAACATGCAATTGGACTAACTCACCTTCTCATTTCCCATGCCTGGACCAAATTTGGAGGTGATGGCGCAATGCAATATTACGAATTGGTTCATCTAAACACCAGCTGCTCCAAGGACCCCTTTATTTCCATTCTTTACACTCCACAAAGACATGTTAGGTGTCACTGGACAGGTGAGAGTCTGGCCTTTCTAAATCATACCAAACATGACCATGTAAAATCTAAAAACAAAAACAAAAAAACACAAACCTAAAATAATTATTTGTATTTATTTTTTGTTCGAAGCAAAGACATTGTCCATTTGTCACATATAAAATGAGCAATACCACTGCTGTTGCTCACCTTCTCGTTTCCCATGCCATGAGTGTTTTATACATTGTCATATTATTCGTAAAATACAATGCGTCAAAATACAAGTGAATTTTTTTTCTTTTCAGTTTAACCAAGAGACATATTTAAGAGGCACAAATCTGTATGATTGTGGATGAACATAAGCTTTTCCAGCTGACTTTTTTTTGACCAGCGGCATTTTTTAAGTATCAAATCTGGACAAATTTTTTCAACTTAATCAGCCAATATTTTGAAACAAATATCGAATGCAAGCGGTCATATATTTTTTAATTTTTTTCAAGCAAAATCGGCCGATAGAATTAAATTGAGCCCTTTATTGAATGCCAAAATGTGATATCGGGTGCATACGTACGCATAACTAATAAAAACAACCTATTCTTTTTACATTTACCAATTAACCAATGTGGTGATTTATGACACACATAGGGGTTCCTTCCACCGCTTTCCATATGGATCCAAGTTACTGAAGCCAAATATGTTGGTTTTAATGTAAAATCAGATGCACAGGAGCCTTTCTGTCATGTAATCCATTTTGTAATATGATGTGTTCCATTAAAGATCATTTTAACTGGTACCCCAGTTTAATCAGCATTGCAATCTGGCTCACTGAGCCAATCTGGCATCATCACGCTCTTGCTGCATCTATTGGAGATATTGTCATGAATCCCCCTTGGGTCAGTGATGCTGGTCCCTGAATATAGTATACTATCTACCCCTCCGATCCTCAGGTGGTCAGTAAAGCTGGGGTTGATCCATTCACTTTATTCCTACTAATCTGGGTTACCCCCTATCATTAGTACTGTTTTGTTATTATAATATATTGATTTTCATGGTCATAGACTATGCAATTACTTGTGGTCAGTAAAGCTAACTATCTTCAGGGAACAAAACGACATGTGTCCAGCAAGGGTTAACAGATACCAGAATACAATGATACACTTGGTTGGGATAACAGGGCGGGTTTGTCAGGAACAGCCAAGTCGGTACACAGAGCGTGTTCGTTAGGAATAGCCAAGTCAGTACACAGAGCGTGTTCATTAGGAATAGCCAAGTCCGTACACGAGCGGGTTCGCTAGGAATAGCCAGGTCAACGACCACTTGATGAAGCTGCTTGGAGCAGCGAAACGCGTCCTGGAGACACTGACTATTTTATAATATGTTTGTAGAGGTCGGCAGGGCTGGGTCCTGGATGGACAATATGTTTCACCCCTATTTGGGTTGTGGACCCTTTAAGTGCAACCACAGGGTTAATCTTCCTGTCCAGGAAGAGTTTTAAAGCCAGCAACTCCCAGATAGGATTGTGGGAGTTTTTAGGAAAAAGGAAAGTAATCAGTGGAAGCTGTGTGTTTGTGTTCCAAAAGCAGGAGACGTGCTGTGCCTTGCTGGAGAGGCTTCTACATACTGGGGAAAGGATTCCCTAGGTTTGGGACTGTTTAAAGCGTTGGTGAGCCACTATTATTTCTCTGTTTATTTGTGCTGAAGATCAGGACTTTGCTTTAATTTCGCTGAACCAAAGCATGTACTTATTATGTTGCCTTTTTGACTGCCCTGAAAGGGTGAATAAAGCTGTTTTGTTTGTGAAAGACATTGTGCACGTGCTCTGTGGGCCCCCAAACGTCACAATTTAAATTTTTTTAAAAAGACCACATCCTGGAATCCAATGTGGTTTTAATTGGGTTTTTCCTGAAAAAATCCATAGGCGTTCCACTTCGAGCTATGGTAGCTCCAAGAGTAAGTTACCATTTGGCAAAAAACTGTGTCATAAATTAGTCTGATTTGCACTAGGAGAGTGTATGTCTTGTTTTTTGTCTTTACCGTTACATGGTGATTGGAGACCTTTATCAAAGAAAGGTGGGGATCACCTGCTGAACAAGGAGGAAGAAAAATTACCCAAAAGCGCAGTGCCACTCAGAGCCAGTGTTGGGGCTCAGTGTTTATGAGTGGAATCTTTTACACAAAATTTGTTGCATATAATCCATTCATACTGCACCATCATTGTTTTTATGTTTGCTTTTTTATAACCATATGATGGATTGCGGATCTGAAAGAGTCCTCCAAACTCCATAAGCATTCATTTGCGCTCACCAGATATGTATAAAACAATGTTTCATTTGGTCTTTTCATCAATTTCTTTGTTTCTTTCAAGATCAATAAAAAAATAAATGTGTAGAGGCCGTCAGCAGCCTCTGCCCAATTGTTTAAGGGCAATAAAAGGGGAACTCTATTTTTAATAGAGTATCCCTTTAAGGGCTGGGTTGTGATCTAGCCCCTAGTATGCACCAATGGGATAGAACTTATGGAAGGATGTGGTTGCTGCCACTTCTCTAGAAGAGAACATTCTATCTATGCTTCACTCTTCACTTAGATACTGACCACGCAGCACTATGTGTTGTGATATCGTTTAATGTTTTATCATTTATAAATAAAGATGAATAATAATTAATAATTTATCAATGATATTCCTGTTATATTATTATGTAGTCGCCATGTTTATGCCGTATTAAAAATAGCCTAGCACATACACGTTTGTATCTGTGTTTATGTAACTGTAATCCAGGATATAATATAACTGAATAAATCTCAAGTTCTTTTTTTTTTATTCCCCCCCCCACTAAAAAACGGATATTCTTGTAGTGTTTAATTGTAATATATTATATCCTGTCTACTGTCTTTAAAGCTTTAAAACGGCTTGCCGAATAATGACATTTATTACCTTTTACCCTGCATTTTCGTCTGTCTTCTCTCTCTAAATGTCCCTACCCCGAAGCAGCAGGAAAGCCCACTCCCTGTTGTGAATGAGGAAGATGAGAATCACAAGCTGAGTATGTCGTCTCTTAGAAACAGATGAAGAAATAGGATTAACTCCTTGAAGGCAACCCTATTCTCTTTTTAGTGCTAAAACGAGGACGCTAACGGGAAAAATCTGCACCTGCAGGTTTCTCTGTAGCATCTACCTTTTAGAGCAATATTCCAAGGCAGGTGCAATCTCAGCACCTTGCCCAGGAACTCAGTGCTGCCTGCTGGAATACTTACGATAGCGCTTTCACGCCACCACAAGCATCTGCTCCTGAAGTACATAGTACTCTGTGGAGGCAGGGCTGGATTTATAACTAAGCGAAGTAGGCATGTGCCGCAAGGGGGCGCCTTGCTCTAAAAATGTTTTCAATCATTTAGACCACTGTATCTCTGGAGCCCTATCATTGGAAAGGCCAGATTATGGCCTTTCTATTGATACCAAATATTATCAGGTTAGATTTAGTTAAAAATAAAACAATAAAATATTATTTTTCTCATTGTTTTTTCTAACTCACCTTCTCATTTCCCACATTGCCAGCAAGTGTGGAGCAGATGATGCAGTGCATTGTTTCGACTACCTAGACCGTGGCACTGCAGTGAAGAGAAACAGGGGGACTTTGTAAACTGCATCTCTGAATTGTACACCGCACAAGGTTAAGTGAGGTGTCACTGGAAAGATCAGAGACTGGTCTTTACAATGATACCAAACATGACCATGTAATGTGGAAAAATAAAAAAAATTAACAAAGAAAATGAAAATTGATTTTTTTTTTCTCTGTTCTATGGCAGAGGCAATATATGCTTTTACATATAAAACTGACATTTTTATTCAGTTTGTCCCAAAACAAAATTTTAAAAAGTCATTTTGGCATGTTTTTTTATCTTGGGGGGGCGCTCCGCATTTCTGTACCTACAGGCTCTTGAGATGCAAATCTGGCCCTCTATGGAGGGTTGTGCTTCCGTGCCGCAAGCCCCGCACCGTGGTATGATCGTGGACGGAGACTGGAAACTACCCAGTCTCACTCTGCTCCCGGGGACAAAAAGCGACTCATTGGGCCACCATTCTGGCTGTTATTTTGCAAATGTGGATTCATTTAGCACCAGCTTTAAGGTGGTGTTAAAAATCTGTTTTGCCTATCGGTGCGGTAATTTGCGCTAGGACTTTGTAATTCCTTATCGAAACGCAAAGTACAGTAAATTCGCAGAAGGTAGCGCAATCACTGATGTGCTAACATTTATTTCACAGGTTTGGCGTCAGAAAGGTACTATGGAGGGCATGCGTTAAAGTCACTTATCCTGATGGTAAAGCTTACTCATCCGAACGCTATCATTACCATTCACTAGGGAATAGGGCCCAAAGACGACAAACCAAATCAAACTGAGAAAGGAGTAATGATAATTTGAGGTATTGCCTGAAGTCGAGTACTGGTTTCCCCTTTTTGATATACAGTCAGGTCCAGAAATATTGTGACATCGACACAATTCTAACATCTTTGGCTCTATACATCACCACAATGGAGTTGGAATGAAACAAACACAATGTGCTTTAACCGCAGACGGTCAGCTTTAATTTGAGGGTATGTACATCCAACGGTGTAGGACTTACAGCAGTTTGCAGATGTGCCTCCCACTTGTTAAGGGACCAGAGGTAATGGGACAGAATAATAATCATAAATCAAACTTTCCCTTCTTAATACCTGGTTGCAAATCCTTTGCAGTCAATCACAGCCTGAAGTCTGGAACGCATAGACATCACCAGACGCTGGGTTTCATCCCTGGTGATGCTCTGCCAGGCCTCTACTGCAACTGTCTTCAGATCCTGCTTGTTCTTGGGGCATTTTCCCTTCAGTTTTGTCTTCAGCAAGTGAAATGCATGCTCAATGGGATTCAGGTCAGGTGATTGACTTGGCCGTTGCATAACATTCCACTTCTGTCCCTTCAAAAACTCTTTGGTTGCTTTTGCAGTATGCTGTGGGTCATTGTCCATCTGCACTGTGAAGCGCCGTCCAATGAGTTCTGCAGCATTTGGCTGAATGTGAGCAGATAATATTGCCCGAAACACTTCAGAATTCATCCTGCTGCTTTTCTCAGCAGTCACATCATCAATAAATACAAGAGAACCAGTTCCATTGGCAGCCATACATGCCCATGCCATGACACTACCACCACCATGCTTCACTGATGAGGTGGTATGCTTAGGATCATGAGCAGTTCCTTTCCTTCTCCATACTCTTCTCTTCCCATCACTCTGGTACAAGTTGATCTTGGTCTCATCTGTCCATAGAATCTTGTTCCAGAACTGCGAAGGCTTTGTTAGGTGTTGTTTGGCAAACTCTAATCTGGCCTTCCTGTTTTTGATCCCCCGTTTTTAACACGATTAAGGACTGATGAAGGCAAGAGAAGTGCTGAAACGCGTATCCTCCACTTATCCCTTTTGACCCATCCCCCCTATTCTGAATACCCTGTTTATCATTTATGATTAAAATACCCCTTTTTTAAAAACACTACCCAATTTGAAGTTGTATTTATGGATTGTCCCACACCAGATATTTAGTCTATCTTGTGTGTGACATTAACATTTCTTTATTCACCTGCTCGAGACAACCGTAAGCTGCTAAAGAGGTGAAGGTGCCCACCGATTAAGGTGTACCGCATGCCATAAAGTTGAGCCTGGATGAATAAGGCTCCATCATCGGTGAGTGAGACCATTTTTTTTTACCTTGTATTTATTCAGCTGTTTTATCGAGTTACGCTATGGGAGCACTACTTCTCCCCTCCTTTTGCATTTGAGATGAACAAGGAAAGAGGCCACTCTTTACTTGGCCCAGTGTACTTCGAACCAGATGAGAGTATGGAAGAGAGGAGGGTCGGTATGGGCGCTCTTGTCTAGGTATGGGTGCTTATTTTGGTTTGCTGCCGTCTAGGAAATGGCACAGACTCTCGAATGGGTGTGCAGATATCGATAAAGGAAAAAGAGGGGGTTCCTAGTGGCGCAACAATTATGTACAACAGATCACAAAGTCGTACTTATGAACCAATAGATGCATATAAATCTTTACGGTTCGTATGAGAGCAACTTAACTGGTGCAGATTTAGGTAAAGTGCTATTGCCACAGTTGGTGTGATTTAAAGTGCAACAATTTATGCAATATAAAGTGCAACAGTTTTATAGTGCAACAATGCATACATTATTAAAGTGCATCAGTGACAACTTGAGTGCATAAAAAAAGCCAGCATAGCACATTAATAAGTGCAGATGTCCGTGTCAGCGTTATAGAGACTGGTACAGTCGGAGTATATGTACTGGACGTCTATTAGTGAGTATACACAAGATGACCTTACACTGATTTCCTGTGTGTATTGAAGGTCTATTGTCCTTAATGTCCTTGTTTTCCAGAGGTCCTAGGATGGCAGAATACGCACTAAACGTGCTCTGCCTTATACTCGATGTGACGGCTCCTCCTATATCGTTGATTAACTCCACTCAAATCGGGAGATAAGGAACGGGGGAGAGAGAAAAAATAACAATAGTGCAGCAACGTTTGGATATTGATACAAGCTCTGGTGCTCAGTGATTGCGCACTTACAGGAATTAGAGCCGCTTAAATCCGGGCTCTGGAGTGAAGCGCCTGGTGTCAACTATAGGGTGACTACTGCCCTTCTTTAATACAGCGTCTTCACCTCAGGTGGAGAGACATAAAGGGAAAAAGAGGGGAAGTGCTCTCATGGCACAACATCAGTGATTACTGACTTGCTATAGTGAAGGGGAAGTTGGTTACACTCACCAATTTGGGAGCCTTATCATTCCAGGCTCAACCGTTGTGCGTATGGTACTGCTTGATGGTGAGTACCTGGACCCCTCTCAGCTGTTCCTTTGGGTGCAGGTTGCGGTGTCCGTGGTGGGTCCTGGAGGGCTGGCCTGGTCAGGTTGGTTTGGATTTACCAGTTTAGGTTCAGTAACCAGATACTCCTGTATACTTGGATAAGGATTTATTCAAAAATTACATGGATTACAAATGCAATCAATAATACTCAATTAAAAAATGGGGGGGGGGAGTGGTGGTATCTCGAGACGCGTTTCGGCGCTATCTGCGCCTTCCTCAGTCGATAGAATGAATGAAATGGGGGATCTGAGGCTTTCCAGGGGTCTCCTTTTTATTTGGAGTTCATTTCCTGTAATTCTCCCATTGAAAGTGTCCAATTTCCGGGTTTGTGTTGTATCGCGGTCACATGGTGTGAATCGCGTCATCAGTCTGCGTCGCGGCCATTTTGGATCTGCGTTCCACCGTTTGTTTGCGTTCCATTCGGTGGATCGCGATGCTGGCCATGCTTTAAGACGGGAGTTAGAATCCGGAACTCCACACTGACTCGAAATATTGTCTGAACTGGGACCTTGCATGCACACAAGCAAGGAGATCGCGCTACATGGGGGTCAATTGTTCAAATCTTCCACACAGTATGGGCTGTGGGAGCTGGTCTCCATTGATTAATTGATGCCTAAGCCAATGTATACAGACACAATGAAATTGCGCAATTTCATTGTGTCTGTATACATTGGCTTAGGCATCAATTAATCAATGGAGACCAGCTCCCACAGCCCATACTGTGTGGAAGATTTGAACAATTGACCCCCATGTAGCGCGATCTCCTTGCTTGTGTGCATGCAAGGTCCCAGTTCAGACAATATTTCGAGTCAGTGTGGAGTTCCGGATTCTAACTCCCGTCTTAAAGCATGGCCAGCATCGCGATCCACCGAATGGAACGCAAACAAACGGTGGAACGCAGATCCAAAATGGCCGCGACGCAGACTGATGACGCGATTCACACCATGTGACCGCGATACAACACAAACCCGGAAATTGGACACTTTCAATGGGAGAATTACAGGAAATGAACTCCAAATAAAAAGGAGACCCCTGGAAAGCCTCAGATCCCCCATTTCATTCATTCTATCGACTGAGGAAGGCGCAGATAGCGCCGAAACGCGTCTCGAGATACCACCACTCCCCCCCCCCATTTTTTAATTGAGTATTATTGATTGCATTTGTAATCCATGTAATTTTTGAATAAATCCTTATCCAAGTATACAGGAGTATCTGGTTACTGAACCTAAACTGGTAAATCCAAACCAACCTGACCAGGCCAGCCCTCCAGGACCCACCACGGACACCGCAACCTGCACCCAAAGGAACAGCTGAGAGGGGTCCAGGTACTCACCATCAAGCAGTACCATACGCACAACGGTTGAGCCTGGAATGATAAGGCTCCCAAATTGGTGAGTGTAACCAACTTCCCCTTCACTATAGCAAGTCAGTAATCACTGATGTTGTGCCATGAGAGCACTTCCCCTCTTTTTCCCTTTATGTCTCTCCACCTGAGGTGAAGACGCTGTATTAAAGAAGGGCAGTAGTCACCCTATAGTTGACACCAGGCGCTTCACTCCAGAGCCCGGATTTAAGCGGCTCTAATTCCTGTAAGTGCGCAATCACTGAGCACCAGAGCTTGTATCAATATCCAAACGTTGCTGCACTATTGTTATTTTTTCTCTCTCCCCCGTTCCTTATCTCCCGATTTGAGTGGAGTTAATCAACGATATAGGAGGAGCCGTCACATCGAGTATAAGGCAGAGCACGTTTAGTGCGTATTCTGCCATCCTAGGACCTCTGGAAAACAAGGACATTAAGGACAATAGACCTTCAATACACACAGGAAATCAGTGTAAGGTCATCTTGTGTATACTCACTAATAGACGTCCAGTACATATACTCAGACTGTACCAGTCTCTATAACGCTGACACGGACATCTGCACTTATTAATGTGCTATGCTGGCTTTTTTTATGCACTCAAGTTGTCACTGATGCACTTTAATAATGTATGCATTGTTGCACTATAAAACTGTTGCACTTTATATTGCATAAATTGTTGCACTTTATATCACACCAACTGTGGCAATAGCACTTTACCTAAATCTGCACCAGTTAAGTTGCTCTCATACGAACCGTAAAGATTTATATGCATCTATTGGTTCATAAGTACGACTTTGTGATCTGTTGTACATAATTGTTGCGCCACTAGGAACCCCTTCTTTTTCCTTTACTTCGAACCAGAGCCTGGATACTGTAGGCTCTGGAAAGTGTAAGTGCCCCCTTTTCTGTACAAAACTTTGACCAGCGTGTTCAGACAGTACTGTACTACCACTCTCCCTTTTTTTTCCTTTTTTTTGAGGACCAGGAACAACTTAGGACCCCAAGGAGAAGATACCCTATCCGGATCCCCACATAAGCCTGGACGATATAAGTGAGGGGCATATTTAGCCTTACACATTTTTTCACGAAGAGCACACGTTTTCTACGTGCACCTCAAAATTGCGGTTACATAGACTGTTTGTTTTTCTCTCGTTCTTTCCCCCTTTTTTATGGATTTTTTTATGAATTGTTTTTAGATGATTCATTATACAGACACTGTTGCACTTTTTCTTTGCTATTGTTATTATAGTTAACACCAGCATTCTAGTTACTACTGCAATATATGCACTTTGTTGGCACTTTGCACACCATTAGCACTTTAATCCACGGTAGCATTTTTTCATCGGTCATTTAGACTGTGCACATATCCCTCCTTGAACATTGGGATTTACCGTTCACTTAGGATATAAAATATTTTCTCCTGGTTTTTGTACGAATTTTATCATTGCACTGAGTCACCTTTACTTTTTGTAACTGCTCACTATCGACATCGCATATAGCTTCTGCCTTTAATATATATCATTGCGAGTTTAATTGTATCATTATTATTAATACCTTAAACGTACATTCAGATTTCTTGCGCCACTGGAGTACCCTCTATTTTTCTACCTCTTTCCAATTATTATTATTATTTATTTATAAAGCGCCAGCATATTCCGCAGCGCTGTACAATAAGCACAGTATAGACAGGGTTACAATACATTGAACAACATTTGACAAACAGTACAGGAGGAGATGAGGGTCCTATTCCCGTAGGAACTCACAATCTGGGAGGGTTGGGGTTGGAAACAGGAGGAGAGGACTGTAAGGTGAGAGTGATTGATGGTTGCATCAGTGAGTCGGGTGGTAGGCTTCCCTAAATAGGAATGTTTTCAGGGAGCGTTTGAAGGAAGAGAAGTTAGGGAAAAGTCTGACCGTACGAGGGAGAGCGTTGCAGAGAGTGGGGGCTGCGCGTGAGAAATCCTGCAGTCTATCATGGGAAGAGGTGATGCGGGGAGAAGCTAGGCGCAGGTCACTGTTTGACCTTGGGGAGCGGGCTGGGGTGTATTTGGTGATTAGTGAGGACAGGTAGTGGGGAGCTGAGTTAGTGAGGGTTTTGTAGGTAAGGATAAGGATTTTGAACTTAATTCTGCAGTGGATGGGGAGCCAGTGAAGGGACTCGCAGAGGGGAGCGGCAGAGACAGAGCGGCGGGTGAGGTGAATTAGCCTGGCGGAGGCGTTCAGGATGGATTGTAGGGGGGAGAGGCGGGACAGAGGGAGGCCAGATAAGAGATTATTGCAATAGTCGAGTCGGGAGATTACCAGGGCGTGTATGAGTTGTTTTGTGGTGACAGCGGTAAGAAATGGCCGAATTCTGGAAATATTACGCAGTTGGTATCGGCAGGAGGAGGAAAGAGACTTGATGTGGGGGATGAAGGAAAGAGCAGAGTCAAGTGTAACTCCAAGGCAGCGAACTTGGTTTGATGGGGAGATGGTGATACCCTCCACCGTGATAGAGAAGTCAGGAGGTGGGGAGGCATTGGAGGGAGGAATAAGTAGGAGTTCAGTCTTTGACATGTTGATCTTTAGGTGGTGGGAGGCCATCCAGGAGGAGATGCCAGATAAACAGTCACTGACTTTTGAGAGGACAGGGGGAGAGAGATCAGGGGTAGAGAGGTAGATCTGAGTGTCATCAGCGTAGAGGTGGTAATTAAAGTCAAAGCTGTTGATGATACATTCCAATACATTTCTGTCGAGGTTTTGTGTCCTTCTCTCAGTAGGCTGCATTTACAAAACTAATTTCTATTCTATCACCTTTTTCACACATACACCTACCTCCTGGAGAGTGTACTTGATCTGGCCAACTGTTGTGAAGGGTGTTTTTCTTCACCAGGGAAAAAATTCTTCGGTCATCCACACAGTTGTTTTCCGTGGTCTCCCGGGTCTTTTGGTGCTGCTGAGCTCACCGGTGCATTCCTTCTTTTTGAGAATGTTCCAAACAGTTGTTTTGGCCACGCCTAATGTTTTTGCTATCTCTCTGATGGGTTTGTTTTGTTTCTTCAGCCTAATGATGGCTTGCTTCACTGATAGTGACAGCTCTTTGGATCTCATCTTGAGAGTTGACCGCAACAGATTCCAAATGCATATAGCACACTTGAAATGAACTCTGGGCCTTTTATCTGCACATTTGTAATTGGGGTAATGAGGGAATATCACACACCTGGCCATGGAACAGCTGAGAAGCCAATTGTCCCATTACCTTTGGTCCCTTAACAAGTGGGAGGCACATCTGCAAACTGCTGTAAGTCCTACACCGTTCACCTGAGTTGGATGTACATACCCTCAAATTAAAGCTGACAGTCTGCAGTTAAAGCACATTGTGTTTGTTTCATTCCAACTCCATTGTGGTGGTGTATAGAGCCAAAGATGTTAGAATTGTGTCGATGTCCCAATATTTCTGGACCTGACTGTATACAAGAGATCATACAGAGGCATTTAGGGATTATTTAAGGACAGAAAGGGAGCTGGATAATAACATAAAATCACAATCGTGTGACATGGTGGAGATAGATTTAGAATTGAGAGGTGAGAAAAGACTCACTTGGTCTCATGAAGGCATTGGAGGTGGACTGATTTGGGGAAGGTAGAAAGGCAACTCATTTAGGGTCACATGGAGGGTCAGAAAAGGACTGATTGAGGTGTGACAGTTTTAAGGGGAATGATTTGAGTCTGGAGGTTTTAAGGGGACTGACTGTGACGTCTGGAGGTTTTAAGGGGATGGATTTTGAATCCGAGTGTTTTATAAAGACTGATCTTTGGGTCTGAATGTTATAAAGGGGTTGATTTAGGTTCTGAGTAAGACTGATTTACAATGTGAGGGTTTTAGAATTAAATTGAGATCTGGGAGGTTTTAAGGGAACGAATTTTGGGATCTGGGATGTTTTGTAAGGAAACTGGATTGAATTCAAAACTTTCTGATTTAGAGTCTAAAGAGCATGAAATGAGACTTCTTTTACCCCATTCATCAGCTTGTCTGCTTTTTCCTGCGGCTCGTCTGCACTGTGATCGTCGGCTTTTTCCGATGTGTTCAGCATATTTTTTGCGGCAGTGTCGGCGGGTGTTCGGTGGGATTGAGCCAGTTTGCAACGGGTCTTCCCTGCGCTCCAGGGACCCTGTGGTGAATGCTGAATTCACCGCAAGGTGGGGAAGTGCAGGGAAATAAGTTGAACAAGAACGCACCGAAAAATGTCGGCAACATTTCGGTGCGCTCTGAATAACCACCTATATTTTTTGAGCTTCTGAACAGTTTGGGGGGGGGGGTGAATGTCTTGTGAGATGTGATTTTATTTTCCCAGAACTTGACATTTGTGCAGTTGGCACAATGGATGCGATGAAGACACACACATACAGGCCAACAAACTCTCATAACATAGACGTAACTTGGCCCACATTTACAGACTGCACACAGCTTCCACACACATTCATACCATTCTCATTCCATATGCTCACACAGCTCTCATTCCATATAAACAACAGCCCCCAGACACTTACACAAATCCCTTTATAAACATTACACACCACAGTGCTATGTTAAGGCAGTTGCAGCTTCCGTACCTCTATAAAACCCAGCCTTTGTATGAGTGTCAACAATTCCTGGAATCTTATCAAAATTAATTGGCATTTTATATGTTGATGTATTGTAATTGTTCATTTTATTATAGTGTTATTAACGGGTGCCAACATTTCATAAGATAGAGTGATGAAAAGCTGTCACACAGTTGAAAGACAATAATAATTTGATTAATTATACTTTAATGTCTGCCATGAATGTGACTTTTCAAAAATATTCAAGAATGGAAAAAAATGGCTGCCCTGCTGTTAAACACCAGGGCCTATTTTCTTGTCCCAGCCGAGGCCTGGCCTTGTTATACTATTTTGTGCATCCCGTGCGTCCCCAGTCTCATATCTTCCACGATAGACTTATCTTGAGTTTCATTTATTTAACAGTATAATGCTGAAGCCATGTAGAATTTTAGCATTGCAGTCATGCTGACCGAAAATGATCTTCAGCGTGCACTCAGTATAAACCGCTCTAATATATAATTAAAACATATTTAGTGGGAAAAGACTGTATAGGCACGAAAAAAGAAAGTAGTGTGCAATATCTTGCTGAGGATTTTCTTGATATAGATGAAAACAAAATAGAATTTATAAATGCACCTAGAACCTTATAAATAAAGTATTACTAACTCTAATAAGATATTTTACAATGTGACTCTAAAGTAGCTAAGCATTGCTTGGGGCATTATTCCACTGTTTTCTCTTTGCGGCAATGATGTTTGCCATTATATTTATGAACTAGTATGGGGATGGAGCATGAAAAGAGCTCCCTCACTTAATTTCATCATACTGGTACAGTACATGAACACTGTTTTACTGCATTCTTTTGAACTGTGTTTTCTTTATTCCAATGCCACTTAGACAATATGCCTTGTCTTACTGTTCATCAGTGTGTTATTCCTCGGTTATTCAATACTGTATATAGGTCTGTAAGCAGGTTTCCCTTTTGCATCATTCTGTTTTGGTTACACCCTCAGGGTCAGCTAGAGGGCAGTGGGAGAGGATGAATTGATGTTGAGAAAGCACACTGAGATGGTGCAATGCTGAGAAAGTGTTTTGAGAAGGCAGGGCGGCCCCAGCAGTGTTCCCTTTTTGTGTGGCTTGTTTTCTTGCCAAAAACTGTGTATAAAATAGAACACTGTGATAAAACCTCATTTTGCGTTCACCCTTACAGAGTTCTGTCTCTAGTTTTGGGTACAGCTATGATCCCACTCTCTGTTCTTTGCAGGGCAGCTACCTTGCCTTAGGGAACCAGCTTTGGCTAGGTCTTCATTAGGACCCCCTGAGCAGGCACTGTAATCTCTGCTCTGTAATAGAAGTGCTGCCCCTGTGGAAGATGGGGCCAAAAGAGTAACCTGAGCAGGGGAGTTCTCAGAGACCTGCTACAATGAGCTTTTTTGTTTTTAAATAAATTCATATTCGACTCGAGATACACACAGTCTAATATGTGTCATCTACACATTATATTTCAAAAATGGGAGTCTAATTATGCAGGAAATAATACAATTTAACTATTTTATAATTGTAAACTGCAATGTCTTCTCATATCTCCACCTAAAAGCGGCAAAAGAAAGAAATAAACTATAAAAAGGTGCCCACAATATCACCCAGATACAAATACACAAAAGATGCATACAGGTCTATTTAGTAAAGGTGAAACCCAGGAGAAGAGAACAATTTAGATCAAATAGCCGATTTGGAAAGTGAGATAAATGGGAGAATTTTTATGGTTTGATGATTTTGACCTAGAGTCTTCAATTCTACTGCCCAGTGGCCAGTGCTAGACTATTTTGCACCCTAGGCAAGATCAGCTACTTGCGCCCCCCAAATAAAATTGTTAACTGTTGATATGTGAGGGGGAGACACACACTGTGTGCACGGGGGGCACACACTGTGCACGGGGGGCACACACTGTGCACAGGGGCCACACACTGTGCACAGGGGCCACACACTGTTTCTTTTCTCTTTTTTTCCTCTGCCCCCTGTGCCTCTTTCTTTCATCTGCCTCTTTCTTTCATCTGCCCATTTATTTTTTCTTTCCTCCTGTGCTTTTTTCCCTGCTTATTTTCTCTTTCTTTCAAGCCTTTTCTTTATTTTGCCTCTTTTTTTTCTTTAATCTGCCTCTGGTGCACCTGCGCATTACCATAAAATGCCCACCTTCTGCACCACTAGCGGGGGGTCTGTGAGTCAACAATTTCAGCTTTGCGAGCCGCCAATGCCAGCTACACACACACATACAATGAGGAACGGGTATTATAATGGAACCCAGGTTGGGGCTGTCTGCGCCCCTAGGCAGTTGTCCCTGGCACATGCTAACATTTTTGTTGACACATCTACAATAAGGAAAACATTAAACAAGAATGGAGTACATGGGAGAACACCACGGAGGAAGCCATTGCTGTCCAAAAAGAATATTGCAGCATGTTTGAAGTTTGCAAAAGAGCACCTGGATGTTCCACAGCACTACTGGCAAAATATTCTGTGGACAGATGAAACCAAAATTGAGTTGTTTGCAAAAAACACACAACACTATGTGTGGAGAAAAAAAGGCACAGCACACCAACATCAAAACCTCATCCCCTCTTTAAAACATGGTGGAGGGAGCATCATGGTTTGGGGCTGCTTTGCTGCCTCAGGGCCTGGACGGATTGTTGTCATTGATGGAAAAATGAATTCCAGAGTTTATCAAGACATTTTGCATTAAAACGTAAGACCATCTGTCCGCCAACTGAAGCTCCGCAGAGGATGGGTGATGCAACAGGACAATGACCCAAAGCATACAAGTAATTCAACAAAAGAATGGTTTCAACAAAACAAAATACGCCTTCTGGAGTGGCCCAGTCAGAGTCCTGACCTCAACCCGATTGAAATGCTGTGGCATGACCTTAAGAGAGCGATTCACACCAGACATCCCAAGAATATTGCTACAATGAAACAGTTTTGTGAAGAGGAGTGGTCCAAAATTACTCCAGGTCATTGTGCAGGTCTGATCTGCAACTACGGGAAACGTTTGGTTGAGGTTATTGCTGCCAAAGGAGGGTCAACCAGTTATTAAGTCAAAAGGTTCACATACTTTTTCCACCCTGCACTGTGAATGTTTACATGTTATGTTCAATAAACACATGAAAACATATAATGTTTGTGTTGTATTATTTTAAGCAGACTGTGTTTTTCAAATTGTTGTGACTTAGATGAAGCTCAGAGCAAATTTTATGACCAATTCATGCAAAACTCCACGTAATCCCAAAGGGTTCACACACTTTTTCTTGCCACTGTACTTGAAAACGAGAGAAATCTATGTATCCTTCCTGGTAAAAGTCTTTATAAATAAATAAATAACTACACGTTGTAACCAAGCGTGAAAAAATACCACAATAAGCAATAAAAGGGAAACCATTACAATAAATTTTTCTGTATTGCTTGCTGTGGATTCTTTCCATACTGACTTACAATGTATGCACATATATAAAAGCGTAGACGCATTTTATAGTGTGGTTTGTATTGCCCCTAAAAGCAGATTAATGTTTATCGCAAAACAGTATTATATCTTATGCATATTTATTTACCAATTGTATTTGCTGGTTAAAAATGTTGTTTTATTATGTAACTCTATCAGGGTTATCCAAAGAGATTCGAAACGTCACCGCACGTTCGGTGACTTTTCGTTCTCTTCAATTCGGTTCCTTTTGCCGATTGCATTTCGGTGACCCTGCGGTGTATTCAGCAAGCACCACAGGGTCCCCGAATTGCAGGGAAAAGCTGCCGCAAACCTGACGAAAACTAACCGAATGCACGCTGAAAACAAGCAAAAACATCTGGATTAACCTTCGAAAAAGCCGAACATGAGCCGAATCACACAGAGCCGAAGCAGCTGTGACGTAGAGGAGGCAGTGAATAAATTAGAAAAACCATTTGTATGAATCTGGGAAAATGAAACGCTGTTTGCAAAGAAACTACTGAGCGAAAATGTCTGAAATTTTCACAGGAGGTCCAGGGAATGATAATAAAGAGGGCTGTTACAAAAAAAATAAGTAAACTGAAAAAAAAAAAAAAATCGGACTTTTAAAAAAAATTAAAAAAAAAAAAGAAAAATGCTTAAAGTATCCTAAAAAATCTATAAATAAAGAGACTCTTTGCTGCAGAATTTTATAATGAACGGTTTATTAGATATTGAATTAAAACGGGAATATTTTTAACATTGAAGCCTATGGGATTCTCCTGAATAAACTTGCCGAATTAAACCACCGAATGGCAGAGCATTAGGGGAACCTTTCACTGCTGGTTTGTGTTCTCTGAATAGCCGAAGCAGTGCTTTTTCATGGGGATTTCACTGCCCTCGAACAGGCACCGAACAGGCACCGTATGTGCAGGCAATTCGCTAGGATTTGGCGAATTGCCTACTCTCTGGATAGCCGAATGGTCAGGAAAGGTAACCGAACACTGATTTTCAGCGTTCGGTTACCTTTCTCAAGCAATTCGGATCTCTTTGGATAACCCTGTATGTGTGCAATATAAGTCATAAAGCAGATTTAAATCCTATTGTTTTAGTTCAAACATTTGACTGTTATGTCCTTTATTATTTTCTGTTTGGAGTAGAATAACAAGCCCTTAATAATTAGCTTCTGTAAGGCTAGGGTCAGACTAACGCATTTTTCGCGTTGTCCGTGAAAAAGTGCGTTGAACGAATGGATGTATTTTTTCACGGAATACGCGATAGCGGTCATACGATGCGCATTTTCGTCCATGATTTTGTACGGATCATCAATAAAACCCTTTTTGCGTCTGGACGTGATGTTGGCCGGACATTAGCAGCGTCTGACGTCTCCTAATCACGCACACACGCCGCTAGCGGACGCAGCGCACTCTGTACGTCAGTACTAGCGGTTTGACGTTCTCGAAAAAATGCGTTCGTTTGCCACCTGCGTTGCGCAGCCGGACTTTCGTGCGGCCGTTCTTCGTATGCTGCCCAGCATTGGATGTCATTTGCTGCTAGCACGGCCGTGATTTAGTGCGGATAAACGCACGTTAATACTGCGTTTAGTCTGACCTTAGCCTAAGACGTGTTTCTAATAAAATAACTGTTCTTCTCATACATATTTTTGGTGATGTATAATGGTATAAGCAATCCACAACCTTGGCCAGGGTTAACCCAGTCAGTTTTTGAGCCCAGAGATAACATTTAAGGGGTTATACAGAGAACACCGAAATGTCACCGACATTTAATAATCTCATAATAATCTCTTTATGATCAATACAAACCCCATAAGCAGGAGATCTGACTATTTTATTAAAGTTTATCACATTTACTGGATTTGAAACACAGGCCGTTTCTGCCTGTATGCCAAAAATGCAGACCCAATGTGACACTGTGCAAGATAAGCAGCAGCATTTAGTTTTTAGAACCTTCAATCCCAGTAATATTTCAGTAAACAAATAAATAGAAAAATTCATAAACTAATTTTACCCTTTGCTGCCGGGCAAGTTATACAGTACTAGTATGTCCCGCTTACCGGCTGTTGCGGCTGGCCCCTCCTCCATCCTGCCTGCGCAGCTGACGTGCTCCATTGGCTGCAGGGGGACGACCTGAGTTCAAGCCTTCCCGTGGCAGCCATCAGCATACACACAACTGGTTGGCAGGGCAAAGGAGGCCCATTGAAGCCAGTGGGGCGTACTATGATGCCCCGCAGCTTCATGGCCCACCCCTGCGGGGACAGCATAGCCGTGGCAGTAAAGAGTTTAAATAATATAAACTTTTCAACTATCTCTGAATAAAATCACTGCAAAATTGCCATTTTACCTGTGTTTAACTGCACATCTCCAGTAAGTGTCCTTGGGCAAGACACCTAACGGTACATACTCGTCACCAAGGACATACTTAAAAACGAGAGAAATCTCAATGTATCCTACCTGGTAAAATACTTTGTAAAAAAAAAATAATATATATATATTTATTGTTCCGTTTCTAAAAAAAAAGACACGGCTCACGTTTAAAAAAAAAATATTATTTTTTTTTAACGAAAAACAAACAAACTGGTGTTGAAGGAATTCACTATAAATATAGGTTTACATCGGGACATTAGTTATTATGCCTATTTTGATTAAACGCAGCATTCAGTTGCCTTATATGAAGTATCTCTATTTTCTTGCATTTATTTAGTCAGATAAAACATAATCCTCGTAGGTATATTTCTTCTAAGTTCCAAAGCATATCCCTGTTCCATGTCTCATTAGAGGCTTAATTTGGCATTATATATATACCCTGCTGCACACAAAGAGTATCCTTTACAAACATTATTTTCTATAGAAATAGAAAATTGCGTGAAAGACACTTACAACCTGATTCGGGAGTGATTGTTAGTTGAAATCTTTATATTTATAAATTATTACTCACCGTAAGTGTATTATTTTCACTTCATGTTTATTAGAAATTACTTAATGCAAGATCTGCTACACAGAGTAATTTGGTTATATGTGAATCTACTCTTGGTAATGCAGCGTGATTCTATTGTATGGTTTGAAAAAAAAGAGGAAACTTTTAGCTGAGCAAAGTAAAACCACAATTGCAGTGGGAATAGAATTAGGACAATAATGGAGAAAAATTCTAAATAAGAGGGAGTCTAATGGAACATTAAAGAATTATGTTACCAACCAAAATGCATTCACAGTCAAAATGCCAAACCGTGATAACAAAACAGGTAAATTGTTAAATCTGAGTTCACAGAAAATCTTAATTTTTAGAAAATATCAAGTAATCCATTTAGGCCTCACAAATAGGGATGAGCTGTTCGTGTTCGGACGGTTCGGGGTTCGACCCGAACTTAGCCTCTTCGAGCAGATCGCGAACCCCGAACATTTCCGGGTGTTCACCGCATGTTCGACCACAATTGACCACAATGCATTTTCCCACTGCCTGAAGCTCGTAATTGGCTACAGCCTTGCACCTGACCACAGGTCTGGCGCAAGACTGATTGAACACTATGCCAATCACCGCTCAGAGTCCTGATTGGGCAAATTTTGCCCAATCATGGGCTCACAGAGCTAAGTCCTGCAGCACACTATATAAGGTTTCAACGCAGCGCTTGTGCACGCATTTCAGAGGAGATTTCAAAGAAGATAGTTGTGTGTGTTGTTACTGCCGGTCTGTCACGCTACTGGGGGGGTCATGGGGGGGGTCTCCTTTCAACCAAATATCAGGGAATTTAGGTGATGTGTGTCTTGTCACTGTGCCAGCAAGTTTTTTTGGGGTTTACAACTTTATTTAAAACATTTGTGAATTGAGGTGATCTTCTGGGTCTCGTCACACAGCCAGCAATTATTTTTGGGGCTCACTAATTTCTTTAAAACATTTGTGAATTAAGGTGATCTATCAGTGTGTCTCACTGAGTTATACCAGAGTTATTTAAATCTTTATACCAGAGTTGAATCAGAGTTCTGTATATATTAATCTATATATAACTCACCATATCTGAAAGAACAAAAAGGACAGGCAGACGCTCCCAGCCACAGATAAGAGGGCAAGCAGCCACAGATAAGAGGGCAAGCAGCCCCTGTGTCGGGAGGCTGTGTCTCTGGTCGTGGTGCATCCTCTGCAGGGGCACGCTTGTCCTTTCTAACTGGTGCTGGCCGTCTTAAGCAGCAGCAACATACAGAGGACTTGGTGGATTGGCTAACCAGGCCATCCTCATCCTCCGAGTCCTCTGCCAGCCAGGCTTCTAGTGCTTTACAGTCCACCTCAGCTGCCAAAGCATCTAATGCAGCCTCCATGTCCACAGCTACTCCTGCCGTAGCCTCGCTATCACACACGGAGGAGTCAGCTGAATTGTTTGACTACAATGAGAGTGACATGCTGCTTGAGGATGCGCAGCAAGTACAGTGCTCTGATTCAATCTCTGAGGTTGAGCAAGGAAGTATAATCAACCTAGAGGAAGGGGGTGCCAGTGATGACACACAAATAACTGGCACTCATGTTGCCCCAGCAGCTGCAGCATATTGCCAAGTTGGCTCCAGTGACGAGGAGATAGGGGGTGAAGATGACATTGATGATGATGTCACTGACTCCACCTGGGTGACAGATCGAACTGAGGAATCAAGTGAGGAGGAGGGGGAGGAGGCACAGCAAACACGAGGCACAACATCCTCTGTGACCAACCGTAGCACTAGCCAGTCCAAGGCATCACATGTCAGAGCTGCTCCGGTGCAGAGTGCTGTTGTCTCAAAGAACACATGCAGGAACTCTGCTGTCTGGGAGTTCTTTAAGAACTGTGCAACAGACCCCACCGATGCTATTTGTAATCTATGTCAGAGGAGGCTGAAGCGTGGGATAAAAACCGGACACTTGGGTACCACGTGCTTGAGGTGACATATGAACAAGTGCCACACATCCCGTTGGGGCAAAACTTTGCATAGGTCCTCCTCCTCTTCATCTGTCTCTACCCACACTGTATGTCCTGCCATGCAATTGCCTACAACCTCCACTGACCGGGATGATGCTACAGTAATGGTTGTACCAGCAGGTCCTTCCTCACAATGTGACATCATCCCAGTAGCTGAAGATTTACGCAGTCAGATTACGTTGCCGCAGCTGCTGCAGCGAAAGAAAAAATATAGTTCCAACCATCCCCAAGCACAGCGTCTAAATGCCAGCTTAGCAAAATTACTCGCATTGCAGCTGCTGCCTTTCCAGCTGGTGGACTTTGCTCCCTTCCTTGAATTTGCTGAATGCGCTGTACCACAGTGGCAGGTTCCAAAACGCCATTACTTTTCACGCAAGGCCATTCCAGCACTATACCAGCACATGGAAGACAATGTTATCCAGTCATTGGGAAAGACAGTCAGCAGCAAGGTACATGTCACTTTAGACACGTGGTCCAGCAAGCATGGACAGGGTCATTACATTTCCTTCACGGCACACTGGGTAACTCTGATTGCAGCTGGGAGGGATCCAAGACGGGGCTCTGTGCTGGAGCTTGTTCATCCACCACGCCTCCAGAAAGCTGCTTGTATGAGGTCTGTCTGCTCCACCACCTCTCCCGCTCCCTCCTCCTCCTTCTCTGTCTCTGGCGAAGTGGCAGTTAAACCGACGCCTGACAGGGTCTATGCAATGGCTCAAGCAAAAAGATGCCATACTGTGCTTGAGCTGGTTTGTTTAGGGGACAGGAGCGACACCGGGTCAGAAATGTTGTCAGCTCTGCAGGGGCAGGTGCAGAGATGGTTAATACCACGCCAGCTTGAGCTGGGAATGATCGTCTGCGATAATGGCAGCAACCTTCTCTCCGCAAGGGTAAATTGATGCATGTACCATGCCTAGCACACGTCCTAAATCTGGTGGTACAGCGTTTCCTAACCAAGTACCCAGGGCTGCCTCATCCAGGCCAGAAAAGTCTGCAGCCACTTCAGATGGTCATTCCCAGAAAGCGTTCACCTGGCAGAAATTCAAAGAGAATTCCACCTTCCCACAAACCGTCTGATCTGTGACATGCCCACCAGGTGGAATTCGACATTAGCAATGCTGCAGCGTCTGTACAAGCAGCAGAGGGCCATCAACGAGTACCTGTGTGAGTATGGTACAAGGACAGGTTCAGGTCAACTTGTTTCCCCCCCCGCAGTGGCTGATGATCGAGGATGCATGCACTGTACTGTCACCATTTGAGGAGGCAACGAGGATGGTGAGCAGGGACAGTGCATGCATCAGTGACACAATTCCTTTAGTGTTCCTGCTGGAGCACACTCTGCGGGGAATTATAGATGTGGCTCTAGAGACAGAGCAGCGGGAGGAAGAGGAGGCCTTCCCTAGCTCTCAAGGCACCAGTCTTTCCGCAGACAGCATTCCAGCGGGTCCTACTCAGATCAGACAGGAGGAGGAGGAGGACTTTTAAGTAGTGGGGGCATTGAAGGTGGGGATTCCTCAAGGCAGGGTTTTGTGTGCCCAGAAACAGAAGGGCTTGTGCGTGGCTGGGAGGAGGAAGTGCACGATACGGTCATCCTCATTGACCAGGAAGACTCGGCAGCTAATGCCACCTCCAACCTACGCTGCATGGGCTCCCTAATGATGCAAAGCCTGCTAAAGGACCCCAGGATTCGTGCTATCAAGGAGAGGGATCATTACTTGTTGGCAACCCTTCTTGATCCACGATACAAGGGGAAAGTTGCAGAGCTCATCCTGCCCGCACAGAGGGAGCACAGGATGGAAAAACTTGAAGACACTCTAAAGCGAAACTTGTGTAACACCTTTCCAGGCACTGTTAGATTACCAAGTGCTGACACACATGCTTCTGAGGCTGCAGGTGATCAGAGGAATAGCGGTGAAGGCCAGGGCCGCTTGACTGATCCACTTTTAAATTTTTTTAGTCCTCGACGCCCAGGGAAGTCAAATGTAGGCACCCATTGCCAGCGTCTTCACCATATGGTGCAGGACTACCTAGGGGCAAGGGCAGACCTGGATACCTTTCCAGCAGATGATCCACTGGCTTACTGGGTGTTGAGATTGGATCACTGGCCAGAACTTAGCCAATATGCTATGCAGCTACTAGGTTGCCCTTCATCTAGCGTGCTTTCCGAAAGGACGTTCAGTGCCGCTGGAGGTTTTGTCACAGACAAAAGAGTGCGTCTGTCCACCGACTCTGTAGACCGGCTGACATTTATAAAAATGAATCAGTCCTGGATCAGCAGCTATCAATCCCCTGATGCTGAAGTAATGGAATAGATCGGGGATGTCCTCTTCTGCATTCACAAAACCTCCAGCACTGAACTCTTCCACAATACCACAAAAGGGTTACGGTGTGAAGGCACTTGCTGCCATGAAAGGCACAATATCTGGCTGCACTGACGCCCATTAAAAAAAAAAACTTTTTTCAATATAGGACCACATGGTCCACCCCTGCACTCTTCCACAATACCACAGAGGGGTTACTGTATGATGATACTTGCTGGCCTGGCACCAAAGGCACAATATCTGGGTGCACTGACGCCTTGACCAGAATCATATCTTTTCAATATAGGACCACATGGACCACCCCTGCACTCTTCCACAATACCACAGAGGGGTTACTGTATGATGATACTTGCTGGCCTGGCACTAAAAGGCACAATATCTGGGTGCACTGCCATTGACGCCTGTATCAGATTCATATCCTCAGAGGGGTTACGGTGTGACGGCACTGTTGCCGACGCTAAAAGACCAATTTTAAAGCCCCTATTGTTACTTTCATCCAAGGCCTGCATAAGTTTCACAATAATTTAGCCCAAAAAACCACTAAACTTTTTCTGCGCGTCCTAAAATGTCTTTTCATACAGGCTGCCGCCCCAAGCAGTTGTTTATGGATAGATTAAAGGAAAAGCATTTACTGTCATACGAAACGTCATTTATTTGTTTTTAAGTGTTTCTATACATCCTAGAAATCTGCCACTTCACGGGCAGGTTATGGGGACCTCCTAGACACGATATTTGAAGGAATTTTTTGTTTTTATTTTTAACCCTTATTTCATGGAAAACTCACTGTCCCTTTAAAAACGTTTTTTTTAAAACTTTTTGTCCTTGTTTCCTGTCCCCCAGGGCATTACCCGGACCCCCATACACCTTTTATGGCAAATATGTAGCATGTATGCCCTCTTGGAGGGCGCTCTAAAAAACCGAATTTTCAGCCCCATTGACTTGCATGGGGGTTCGGGTTCGGTCACGAACAAATGGGAGGTTCGGGTTCGGGCTCGAACCGAACTCGGGGAGTGTTCGGCTCATCCCTACTCACAAACTGGAAATAGGTTTCAATAAGTTAATTTTGCTTTGGTGTTATGGTTTTGTGGATGACAGATACTGGAAAAACGGTGATTCATTCATCTGTTTTACATTCGAAGGATCATTTAGACCAGGGCTGTCACAATCATGGCCCCCCAGATGTCGATGTCTACAATTTCCAGAATTCTCAATGCAGTAGATGGTCATGGAATTATGGGAGTTGTAGTTCAGAAAAATCCTGGGCTGAATTTTGACAGCCCCGATTTAGATAGTATGTCAAAATTTTAAAAGAGTATCTCCAATGTGTGTGTGTGTGTGTGTGTGTGTGTGTGTGTGTTTGTGTCAATTTAAGTTATGGTGGAGGGAAAAAAGTGTGATTAAAAGCCTCCAGAAATAATAAAGTCTCCAGCAAATAATTACGTTTATAATTGTGGAAGACATTGAGAAATTGCGGACTTCATTTGCATGTCCTACCCAGAGTTCCTTGCTACATATAGGGAATGTAGCACATGAGCTAGCTCTGTGAAGCCGTTCCCTGAATGTGGGATGTGTAAATGTCTTCCACAAATTTTGCCCTCCACCATAACTTAAATGAGTATTGATTTGACCTACGGGTTAAACATCAAATAGCAACAAGTCATGGCCTATCTCCTGCTGATGAGGGCATAATAAGCCCGCAACAGCTGTCCATTCAAAGAGCGGCTGTGACTCTTTGCATAACCTGACCTTTACTAAAAAAAAGCCATCTAGTATAGCATTGCACGGGCAAGGAGGGTTCTGTGTTAAAACAGACCCCGGATGGAAAAGTGAGAAATTGTGGACTTTCGGCAGATAAGAACCTTTCGGCCCATCTAGTCTGCCCAATTACATGGATACTTGACCTGGATTTATCTTTTGTTTAGGATAGCCTTATGCCTATCCCATGCTTGCTTAAATTCAATTACTGTTTTGGCCTCTACCACTTCTACTGGAAGACTGTTCCATGTATCCACCACCCGCTCAGTAAAATAATGCTTCCTGATGTTACTTTTAAACCTTTGCCCCTCTAATCTAAGACTATGTCCTCTTGTTTTGCTATTTTGTTTCCTTTTAAATATACTCCCTTCCTCTACCTTGTGGATTCCCTTTACGTATTTAAATGTTTCTATCATATCTCCTCTGTCTCGTCTTTTTTCCAAGCTGTACATGTTAAGATCATTAAGCCTTTCTTGGTAACTTTTCTCCTTCAAGCCGTACACCATTTTAGTAGCCCTTCTCTGAACTCTCTCTAAGATGTCTATATCCTTCTGGAGATACGGTCTCCAGTACTGCACACAGTACTCCAAGTGAGGTCTCACCAGTGCTCTGTACAGTGGCATGAGCACTTCCCTTTTCCTAGTGCTAATACCTCTCCCTACACAACCAAGCATTCTGCTAGCATTTCCTGCTGCTCTATTACATTGACTACTTACCCTTAGATCCTCTGAAATAATGACCCCTAAATCCCTTTCCTCAGATGTTGAGGTTAGGACTGTATCAAATATTCTATATTCAGCCCTTGGGTTTTTACGTCCCAGGTGCATTATCTTGCACTTATCCACATTAAAACTCAATTGCCACAGCTCCCACCATTTTTTTAGTTTACCTAAATCATTTGTCATTTGGCTGATCCCTCCAGGAACGTCAACCCTGTTGCAAATTTTTGTGTCATCAGCAAAAAGACATACTTTGCCATTAATACCTTCTGCAATATCACTAATAAAAATATTAAAGAGAATGGGTCCAAGTACCGACCCCTGAGGTACCCCACTGGTAACAAGACCTTGCGCCGAATAAACTCCATTTACCACAACCCTCTGGTGTCTGTCACTCAGCCACTGCCTAATCCATTCAACAATATTGGAATCCAAGCTCAAAGATTGCAATTTATTGATAAGCCTTCTATGCGGAACAGTATCAAAAGCCTTACTGAAATCTAAATAAGCAATGTCTACTGCACCACCTGTGTCTATTATTTTTGTTACCCAATCAAAAAAATCAATAAGATTAGTTTGGCATGATCTCCCTGAGGTAAACCCATGTTGTTTCTGATCCTGTAATCTATGTGTTTTTAGATGTTCAACAATCCTTTCCTTTAACATGGTTTCCATTAATTTCCCCACTACTGACGTAAGACTAACTGGCCTATAGTTCCCCGATTCCTCCCTACTACCCTTCTTGTAAATGGGCACAACATTTGCTAATTTCCAGTCTTCTGGGACGACTCCTGTTAACAAGGATTGGTTAATTAAATCTGTTAACGGTTTTGCTATTACATCACTGAGCTCTTTTAATAATTTAGGATGGATCCCATCAGGCCCCATTGACTTATTTGTCTTTACTTTAGACAGCTGCTTTAGAACCTCCTCCTCTGTAAACTCATATGTAAATGTCTCTTTAGTGTTCTCTCCTAACTGACGTCCCTTTCCTTCCTTTTCTTCTGCAAAGACTGAACAAAAATATTCATTGAGGCAGTCAGCGAGACTTTTATCCTCTTCTACATACCTTCCTTCCTTTGTTTTTAATCTAACTAATCCTTGTTTTACTTTTCTTTTCTCGTTTATGTATCTAAAAAATGTTTTGTCCCCCTTTTTTACTGACTGAGCTATTTTCTCTTCTGCGTGTGCTTTGGAAGCTCTTATAAATTGCTTTGCCTCTTTCTGCCTAATCTTATAGGTTTGCCTATCCTCTTCACGCTGAGTTTTTTTATAATTATTGAATGCTATCTTCTTGTTCTTCACTATTTTGGCCACTTCTGCAGAGTACCACAGTGGTTTCTTCCCTTTTTTGTTTTTGCTAACAAGCCGAATGCAATTTCCTGTGGCCTTCAATAATGCTTCCTTTAAATAATCCCATTTCTCCTGGACTCCCTTTAAACTCCTCCAGTCTGATAATGACTCATTCACACAAAATCTCATTTTAGAAAAATCTGTTTTTTTAAAGACTTCATTTGCAGGTCCTTCCCAGAGTTCCTTGCTGCATATGGGGAATGTAGCACATGAGTTCTGTGAAGCTGTTCTCTGAATTGCTGGGATGTGTAAATGTCTTCCACAATTATAAACTTGATTATCTATCTATCTAAAGGCAGGAACTCGGCTCTTCAAATCACCATTATGTGATTCAGCCCGGTGCAACCTGCACAGCAGCAACCCTAATCTCCAACAATAGTTTCTAACCCTAATCTCTAACCCTAGCTTTTTAACTGTAATTTCTGAACCTAAATTCTAACCTTTAGCCAAAGGCGTAACTAGAAACCTCAGGGCCCTGGTGCAAGAATCCTTGAAGGCCCCCCCTTGTCGGCTGTGGGGAGGGGCCGAGGAGGGCCATTGAAGTCAGCGGAGCGTACCAGTACGCCCCACACCTTCCAGACCCACCCTCCGCGTGGGCCCCAGATATCAGACCCCCAATATCAGACCCCAGTAAATAGACAGCCAGTATCAGACCCCATTAATTAACCAGCCAGTATCAGACCACAGTAATTAGCCAGTATCAGACCACCTGTAATTAGAGAGTATCAGACCCCCAGTAATTAGCCAGCCAGTATCAGACCCCCAGTAATTAGCCAGCATCAGACCCCCAGTAATTAGCCAGCCAATATCAGACCCCCAATAATTAGCCAGCCAGTATTAGACCCCCAGTAATTAGCCAGCATCAGACCCCCAATAATGAGCCAGTATCAGACCCCCAGTAATTAGTCAGCCGGTATTAGACCCCCAGTAATTAGCCAGCCAGTATCAGACCCCAATAATGAGCCAGTATCAGACCCCCAGTAATTCGCCCGTATCAGACCCCCAGTAATTAGCCAGCCAGTATTAGACCCCCAGTAATTAGCCAGCCAGTATCAGCCCCCAATAATGAGCCAGTATCAGACCCCCAGTAATTAGCCAGTATCAGACCCCCAGTAATTAGCCAGCCTCTGCTCACTCACACAGACACAAACAACCCACTCCAGCTTGTTACATACTTACCATAGGTAAGTATGGTCTCCACTCTCTCCACTTCCCCTCCCTGCACGTGCTGGACACTTCTTTGGCTCTGCTTTGCGTGGCTGTGGAGGCGGAAGGGGCGGGGCCAGCACATCCCCATGTGAGCAGCTGTCCTCTTCTTCCTCCTCCTCTCCCCCCGGCAGGGCCTTTACTTCTGGCGCAGCGTGTGGGAGTTTGATCCCACACAATGCCGATCAAACGGGAGACCAGGTGCCTGACCCCTGCTTGGACTGTGGGGCAAGCAGGGCTATTCCGGGCCCCCCACTCATCCAGTTGTGGGCCCCTGGACTCAGGGGCCCGGATGCAGTGGCACCCGCGGTAGTTACGCCCCTGCCTTTAACCCTAATCTAACACTAATTAAGGAGCACTTTTTTTTTTTTTTTGCGTCCGAATTGACCCAAAATTCCGAAACGAAGCGATAGTTTAACGAATTTCGTTTCACTAATTTTTTCCTGTTCGGAATGAAACAATTTTTTTAGCCCTACAGACCTCTTGTAGGTAATTATGTGTCATATTCGAGTAACTTCCAATTCTTCCTAGTAGTGTTAGATATTTCATACCTTTCAGTTTTCATAACAAAAGCTAAGCAGATACCGGGCGTTATAGGTTTCCTCTCACCAATATCCTCCATGTGTCTCATTCTTGATTTCTCAAGGGCACTTGAGATATCCTTTTTATAGCCCCTTTGTTCAAATCTAGTCACCATTTCCTTTTAAATGGGTCTCTCGTTTGGGAGCTGAAACAAGCAACTAGACCATCAGGGCTATTCAGAGAGAGGTGAAAACCTTGAGAATTGCCAGGAGAATGAACAATTTAGACCAAATAGCCAATTTGGAAAGTGAGATAAATGGGAGAATTTTTCTGATTTTGACTATTTTGACCTAGAATTTTCAATTCTCCAGTCATTCTCAAGGTTTTCACCTCTCTCTGAATAACCCTGCATATCTTTTTAATGTAATACAATAAAGTTTATTATTTTTAACAAAGAACTTGGAGTTCAAGCACTTTGCCATCTTTTGTATTTTTGTTGAGTGGAGCACTAGGCGGCTGAATTTATGCAAGTGTGAGTGCAGGAGCTACATTGACATATATATATATTATATTAAAAAAAAATCATTATTTTTAATGTACAGGGCTATTCAAAGAGATTGAAAAAGTCACCGCAGGTTCCGTGTCTTTTCGTTCCCCGCACTTCAGGGCGATTCGGCAATCCTAGTTCGCCAACTCTGCGGTTTATTCAGCAAGCACCGCAGGGCCCCCGTAGGTCAGGGAATACTCTCCACAAACCCACAGAACACTCACTGCAAAACTAGGGACCTGCAAAGCTTTGAAATTTGATTCGAAAACAAATCGCTGGACGTATTCGATTCGAATTCGACTTTGTTGATCAATTCGAAAAATTTTCAAATCGATCGCTTTCTTATCAGAAGCTCCGGTCTCGGAGCTTGTCTGGCCGCGATCTGCTTCCCCGGCAGTGCAGCATGCTTCCCAGACGTACAACATGTAGCTGGGAACGGCACACTGCTAGGCGCTGCCCCCTCCAGCAAGACTGACATGTGAGAGTGGCGTCTCACTGTCACATGGTGCACAGAGGAGGCTGAGGATGACAGGCATGGTGGAAGCTGCAGTGTGAAGAGGTACTCGGCCGAGACAGAGGAGCGAGCAGCAGTCAGGCCTGAGCCAAGTTGGTGATGGTGAGTATATGTCACGGTTAGGGATGGTACCGTGGTGGCACCAGGGGTGAGGAGAATATGAGCCCAGCGTGCAGTGGTCTGCACAGATTAACAGAGGATATGGATAGTGGAGGGTGGATGGAAATGAAGACTAACCAGGTTGATTGCAGAGGGATGATAGGAATGATGGTTATAGTTGCAGGGAGCCAGGAATTGGGGATCAGGAATCAGAGTAGCAACAAAGCAACGATGTTCACTCTTCGTGAGCATGAGCTGTAATGAACCAGCAATGTGTGAGAGTGGGGCAGAGCCCTTTATTTTGTGAGTCACGTGTGTTTGGTGTTAACTCTTACAATGCTGGATGCTGTTTGCTGGCTGCAGGGCAGGAACAGAATAGGAAGTGTACCACCAGGGGGGGGTCTCAGGATGGTGGCAGCCATGGGGCATGACAGTATAGTGACAGGGTGCGTCTATTGCAGGATGGTGAAGCCAGGTGATGGAATGGATCATTGATTCATCATCACCAGAAGAAGATGGCCACCGTGGGGTGGGGGTGGGGGGGCAGGGGGGCTTAAAAGTAAAACTGGCCATATTTATTATAAGGGGGGGGGCCTGCTCCCTGTGCAGGGAGATAATTAATTGTATGGGGGTCTGCTCTGTGTGGGGAGATAATAAATAAAGAAAAAGAGGCACTTACCGATTCGATTCAAATTCGAACCTTAACAGCCGATTAGATTCATGATTCAATTCGAGTGAAAATTTGTGATTCGCAGGGCGTAGGGCAAAACCCGACGAACACTCACCGAAACCCGCAGAAACAGCTGGATTAACCACCCCGAACAAGCCAGAGAAACCCGAACAGCTGCCGATCACAGCGCAGAGCAGCCGCCGGAAAAAGCCGGCACAGACCAACGAGTTGAGGAGGGAAAAAAAAAAGAGTTTGCTTGAGAGTTTGAAAATTAAAGCGCTGTTTGCAAAAAACTACTGAACGAAAATGTCTGGAATTTACATATAAGATCCAATGAATGATAATAAAAAGGTCTGTTACAGAAAAAAGACAACCGATTTAAAAAAAAAACGAAAAAAAAGTTTGCCAAAAAAATGGCTAAAAGATCCTAAAAAATCTAGAAATAAAGAAACTTTTTACTGCAGAATATAATAATAAACGGTTTATTAGATATTGAATATTGAATTGATATTGGAATATTTTTAACATTGAAGCCTATGGGATTCGCCTGAATAAACCTGTCAAATGAAACCACCGAACAGCAGGGCATTTTGTCAACATTTCACTGCTGTTTTGTGTTCTCTGAATAGACAAAGTATTGTTTCTCTATGAGGGATTTCACTGCCCTCGAACAGGCACCGTAAGTGCAGGCAATTCGCCAACATTTGGCGAACTGCCTGCTCTCTGAATATTCGAATGGCCAGGAAATGTAGCTGTACGCTGAATTTCAGTGTTCGGTTACATTTCGGGCCAGATCGGCTCTCTTTGAATAACCCTGTATTTCTTTTTAATTTAATACAATAAAGTTTTTCTTTTTAACAAAGACCTTGGAGTTCAAGCACTTTGCCATCAGTGGCTGAACTACCAGGGTCGCAGCGGTCGCACTTGCGACCAGGCCCTGGCATTCCGCCACTTCAGGGGGGGCCCTGCGGCTCACAAAGGCTTTCGTTTTATATTTGGAAGCCGGTGCCGGGTGGCTGCACTATTTTTTTTAGCCAGCTGCACGCTCCTGTCCTGGCACATGTGACCGGATGTGTGTGGGCGCAGTCAGGAAGTGAAGAGAGGGCCTGGATCAATGCGCATGTGGGGCTGGGCTGACGCACCCGAATTCTCCTCGTCGCCTGCTGGCACCACCGCACCAGAAGCAGGTATGTGTTATGGCAGCGAGCACTACTGACACCAGCCCTACATTTATACAAACAACCGGAGGGGGGGCCTTTAACATGGCGGCCTGCATTACTGGGGGGGGCTGTGTGAGCCACACCAGAGGCGCGTTCAGTACCTCAAATATCCATGTGAGCTGGGGGCAAATATATACCCATGTGTGAGCTGGGGGCAAATATATTCATGTGTGAGCTGGGGGCAAATATATACCAATGTGTGAGCTGGGGCAAATATATACCCATGTGTGAGCTGGGGGCAAATATATACCCATGTGTGAGTCTGGGGGCAAATATATACCCATGTGTGAGCCTGGGGGCAAATATACCCATGTGTGAGTCTGGGGGCAAATATATACCCATGTGTGAGCCTGGGGGCAAATATATACCCATGTGTGAGCTGGGGGCAAATATATACCCATGTGTGTGTTGGGGGCAAATATATACCCATGTGAGAGCTGGGGCAAATATATACCCATGTGTGAGCTGGGGCAAATATATACCCATGTGTGAGCTGGGGGCAATACTAGCTTTTTTATAAAATCCTTTCTAAAAAAATATTGCAGGAAAAAAAAGTAAAAATAGAATTTTATTTTTTTTTGGAGGGGGGGCCTTTCATGGATTCTTGCACCGGGGCCTTCAGGTTTCTAGTTACGCCACTGTTTGCCATCTTTTGTATATTTGTTGAGTGGAGCACCAGTCGGCTGAATTTATGCAAGTGTGAGTGCAGGAGCTACATGGACTTTATATACAGATATATATATATATATATAACCATATATTATATTAAATTATTTGATTATTTTTAATTTAGTCTTCTGTTGCACACATTGAGGTGTGTGTGTGAATATATTTATATATATATAGTAGATTTGATATATATATAATTTGTTTACGTCCGTAAAACATAGTAATATCAAAGTTAAATTTCCATAATTTAGTTAATTTTTCCTAGTAAGCAGGTATTCATAATTAAATTTTATGTTTTATTTCGCTGTTTCTTGTGCGAGCAGGGTGAAACTACTTAAACACTTGCAATTTAACACATTACAATAATCATAGCCTCAAGCATTCTCGCTTAACATCCTTTTGTTGCGACTGAATCAATTAGAATTCAATAAAAGATAGGCAAACTAAAAATAACAAAAAAAATCCACTGAATTATTTATTCTGCGAAGTGTTTATGCTGGTTAAAGGCAAACAACGGTCTGTTGTGCAGAAAAAGAAATTGCTGTATCGGGAAAAGTCGCGTATCTAAAAAAAAAAAAAACACCGCCAAGGCTTCCTCTTGTGAATAAACTCAATAAAAGTCTTTGCCAGATCTAGAATAGGAATGAGCATTGTCTCAAGGATGTCTTGGCTCATAAAATGACAGATTCCATAGGATACTTTGATCGAAACATTAGAGTGGGGTGCACTTCTATTTTTAACAAGTGGAGGCCACAGTGCATTTGGCCCATGGGTGTTTGTTGTCAAACTCCCTGTATGGTCGAAGGGGAGGCGTTGCGCTTTGCAGTCCGTCCCGCTCTCCCCCTTCCTGTGCTCCTCCATGCATGTCCCTCAGATCTGGCTGGCTCTGGAGCAGGAGCCGAGGTCAGCTGCACAAGTGGTTATTTTATCTCAGCGCCACATTTTCACTTTTTTTTTTTTTTTTTATTTATAAAGGATTTTACCAGAAAAGATACATTGAGATTTCTCTCGTTTTCAAGTATGTCCTGGGTTCAAGAACATTGAGTGGTTACAGAAATACAAAATAGTAAAATGTAAGATATTAACACAAAACCAAATATACAGATTAACAGAAAAATAAATATGTAGGAAATATAGTCATTATGTTACATGTTTACAGTAGGGATGAGCCGAACACTCCCCGAGTTCGGTTCGAAGCCGAACCTGAACCTTCCAAATGTTCGGATCCGAACCCAAACCCGAACCCGAACTCGAACTCAATGCAAGTCAATGGGGCTGAAAATTCGGTTTTTAGAGTGCCCTCCAAGAGGGCATATATGCTAGATATTTGCCATAAAAGGTGTATGGGGGTCCGGGTAGTGCCCTGGGGGACAGGAAACCAGGACAAAAAGTTTTAAAAAAAACGTTTTTAAAGGGACAGTGAGTTTTCCATGAAATAAGAGTTAAAAATAAAAACGAAAAATTCCTTCAAATATCGTGCCTAGGAGGTCCCCATAACCTGCCCGTGAAGTGGCGGATTTCTAGGATGTATAGAAGTATGTAAAAAACAAAAAATTACATTTCAAATGACGGTAAATGCTTTTCCTTTAATCTATCTATAAACAACTGCTTGGGGCGGCAGTCTGTATGAAAAGAGGAGACATTTTCGTATACGCAGAAAAAGTTTACAGATTTTTTGGCGGTGAAAAGCAGGAGAATGGAAAATTCTAGACCAAATAGCCGATTTGGAGAGTAAGATAAATGGGAGAAATTTTCTGGTTTGGCTATTTTGACCTAGAATTTTCTCTTCAGTCATTCTCCTGAGTTTCACCTTTCTCTGAATAACCCTGTCAGGGTTATTCAGAGAGCGGTGAAGAGCAGGAGAATGACTGGAGAATGGAAAATTCTTGGTCAAAATAGCCAAACCAGAAAAATTCTCCCATTAAGGCTAGGGTCAGACTAGCGAATTTTTAACGTGCGTTTAGGTGCACTTAATCACGGCCGCACTAGCAGCAAATGACGGCCAATATACGAAGTACGGTCGCACGAAAGTCCGGCTGCGCAACGCAAGTGGAAAATGAACGCATTTTTTCGAGAACGCAGAACCGCTAGTACGGACGTACAGAGTGCGCTGTGTCCACTAGCGGCGTGTGTGCGTGATTTGGAGACGACAGACCCTGCTCATGTCCGGCCAACATAACGTCCAGACACCCAAAGTTTCCTGGTTTGGATCCGTAAAAAATCACGCACAAAAATGCGCATCGTATGACCGTTTTCGCGCATTCCGTGAAAAAATACGGCAATGCGTTCGGACGCACTTTTTGATGGTCGCTGCGAAAAATGCGTTAGTCTGACCCTAGCCTTATCTCACTTTCCAAATTGGCTATTTGGTCCAGATTGTTCTCTTTTCCTGCCATTCTCCTGGTTTTCACCTTTCTCTGAACAACCCTGAGAGAGAGGTGAAAGCCAGGAGAACTGGCAAGAGAAGAGAACAATCTAGACCAAATAGCCGATTTGGAAAGTGAGATAAAGGGGAGAATTTTTCTGGTTTGGCTATTTTGACCTAGAATTTTCTCTTCAGTCATTCTCCTGAGTTCACCTTTCTCTGAATAACCCTGACAGGGTTATTCAGAGAGCGGTGAAGAGCAGGAGAATGACTGGAGAATGGAAAATTCTAGGTCAAAATAGCCAAACCAGAAAAATTCTCCAATTTAGGCTAGGGTCAGACTAGGGAATTTTTAACATGCGTTTAGGCGCACTTAATCACGGCCGCACTAGCAGCAAATGACGGGCAATGACGGCCAATATATGGTTTGGCTATTTTGACCTAGAATTTTCACTTCTCCAGTTATTCTCCTGCTTTTCACGGCTCTCTGAATAACCCTGTGAAAGTTTAATCCCGAGGTGAAAAATAACATTGCTTTAGATGTTATTTTGAATTTTTTTCAAACACCAGTTAACCCCTTCGCTGCGGTGGACGCGCTCAGCGCATCCACCTGCAGGTAGCGTTCCTTGCGGAGGATGCGCTGAGCGCGTCCTCCCTTTGGGGCCAGCGATCGGCCGGGTTCCGGTCGATCGCTGTGCCCCCCGGTGCGGGCTGACATCCTCGATGTTAGCCCAGCACCCGGAACCGCCACTGGCCTAATTAGATGTCATCGCGGGGGCGCGATGACATCTAATTCAGGCGCCCCCCGCATGTGCGGAGGAGGCGCCTGAAAGGGAGGGGGGAAGGGCCTTTGGACCTCTCTCCCTCCCGATCGCCGGGGGGCAGGGGTTTAATCCAGGCACTGTTTGGAAGGGCACAGCCTGCCCTTCCTAACGGTACCTGGAATTAACCCCATGGGGGCCGGATCATGAATCAGCGCCGAAAAGTGCCGGTTCGCGATCCTTTCCCGGAGCTGTCCGACATCTTGGATGTCGGCCAAGCTTCCGGGAATGCCCCCTGAGGACTGGCGTCATCGTGCATAGCACGATGACGCCAGTCCTGGAGTTAACCCCTAACTGCCACCAATGGTGGAGATAGGGGGTTCCAATGAACCCCCTATCTCCCGATCCGTGGCAGCTAGGGGTTAATGTTTGGAACTATTGGATCAGCCAGAGCATGGCCGTTCCAACAATACCAAACATGACTATGAAAAAAGTTTTAAAAAAATAAATAAATAAAAAAATATATATATTTTAAAAAAAATTATAAAAAAAAAATAAACAAGTTTTTTTTTCTTGGTTCATTAATGCAGCAATATTGTTCCCATTTCAATTATAATGTGAACAATGATGCTGCACTAACGATTTTTGTATGCGGTGCGTTTGTTAAAAATCGCGTAATGTTCCACAAAAAAAAAGTAACGAGACCCCATCTCTAATTTTTTTAACAAGCGCACCCCATACAAAATATAACCGCAATTGCTCGCATGTTAAAATGTGAAAAAAAAACACATTACACGTTGTAAATTATTGAAAATTCATATTTTATTGCATTTTTTGTTATAATATACAGACAGGACATGACGAATACATATAATAATGACATATTATGAATCTGCCAAGTCTGACGGAAAGAACGATATATAATATGTCTGGGTCATATACTAAAATAAGCCTTCAAAACACGTTTAAACATGATGAGCAAAACCGGTAAAAATGACCTCAGCACAGAGGCGGGAAATGCCTCAGCAGCGAAAGGGTTAAATGCAGCATATTAGGAGGATGTTTTAGGAGGGAAATGAATTCTCAAATCTCAATCAGAAGCAGACACCACCCCACCCCCTCAGTACCTCAGTATACTGTGCAATGTATCAAATTGATTACCAGACTAAAAACACCTGGTGTTATGCCCGTTTGTGAACAGAGGTCATTTAGAGTTGATAATCTTTCCACGTACACATTAGTTTTTAATTCAATATCTAATAAACCATTGCTTATAATATTCTGCAGTAAAGAGTCTCTTTATTTCTAGATTTTTTAGTATTTTTTTAAGGATTTTCTATACTTTTTTCCAAAAAATTTTTTTTTTCGAACTCGAACCGAACACACCCAAAAAGTTCCAAGTTCCCGAACTTTCGAACTGCCAAAGTTTGGGTCGAACTCCGAACCGTCCCAACCCGAACAGCTCATCTCTAGTTTACAGGTGCATTCCTAATGGAGGTATGTTAATAGGGAGCTCTTAAGGGACTTTAGACTGGGGGAAGATTTGATGGCATCTGGGAGGTTATTCCATATTTGCGGTGCTTTGTAGGAAAATGAGGATTGAGCCACTTTCTTTTTGTTTTGTGGTATTGCAAGTAAGGTGCAGGTCCTGGATCTGAGGTTATATGATGAGGGAACTGCTGGGGCAAGCAGCCTATTCAGGTAGGGTGGTAGCTTCCCAGAAAAGCTCTTAAACACCAGGTTGGAAAGGTAAAGGGTGCGTCTAGAGTCCAGTGATGGCAAGTTTAGTTCTTTTAATATGTCACAATGGTGGGTCATGTAGTTACATTGTAGCACAAAGCGTCAGAATGAGTTATACAATGTATTAAGTTTCTGGAGGTGTGTTTGAGGGGCAGCTGCATACACTAGATCTCCGTATTCAATGGCTGGCATAAGCATTTGTTGTAAAATCTGCTTTCTTACCGCGGGGCTCAGGCAGGATTTGTTTCTGTACAGGGCACCTAGTTTGGGGTAGAGTTTAGATGAGAGTTTTTCGATGTGGGGGCCAAAAGATAGATTTGAGTCTAACCACATACCTAGATATTTGAGAGAAGTGACTGTAGTCAGCGTGTCATTTGATCTTGTCCCCACACATAGATGGAGTGTTTTCAATTTGTGTAGTTTAGGTGCTGTTCCAAAGACCATTGTAACAGTTTTGTCAGTATTTAGAAAACGTTTGTTATCTGCGATCCACTTTTCTACCCCTTTGAATTGTTCTTGCAGCACTGCCTCCAGCTGTGGGAGACTTGGTTGGCTGGTATAGATTACAGTGTCGTCTGCGTATATGTGTACAGTTGAGGCTTTGTAGACATTGGGCAGATCATTTATGAATATCGTGAATAGAAGGGGGCCGAGTATTGAGCCTTGGGGTACATCGCACGTGACTGGGAGGGGAATGGAAGTGCTGTCAGAAATGGGCACATATTGCGACCGATCAGACACATATGATTGAAACCAGGTTAGTGTGCTATCACCAATACCGGAGTTTTAAAGTTTTTGTAATAGGATGTCATGGTCTACTGTAGACATGTGCACAGCACAAAATTTCGTTTTGAACTAATGGATTAGTCCTAAAATGCAATTTATTTAGTTACTAAAGAAATTCGTTTTCAGTTCTTTAGTATGAAAACTAATTTCATTCATCCGAAAACCAATGGATACAATTACTATTGTAGTGGCTCCTCAGAGGGCTGAGATCGCTGCTTGTTACAGTATCTCTCACTCAGCACAATGTGGGCCATATTACATAGTTGGTGCCAACATAACCAGAGCTGTTGTAAACTTCCCAGAGCCATTAGAGCCTATGGAGGTTTTCAGTTTACAACAGCTCTGGTTAAGTTAGCACCAACATTGTAATACTGCCCCGTGTCAGGCAAAGCTGTTACAGTTACTGACTGTTCGCTGCTCATCACAGCGCTCAGAGTTTCAGTAAAGCTAGTAAATAATATTTTTATGTATAAGAGGTTAGAACAATATTATTTCCTTGTTTTACTGAAACTCTGAGCGCTGTTACAGTCAGTTACTGTAACAACTGAGCCTGATACATTGTACTGAGAGATAATGTAACAAGCAGCCGATCTCAGCGCTCACAGCCACAGGATTTAAAGGGCTGAAAAAAAGGATCCTCTCTGTATAATGTTTAGAACATCCTCCTACATTAATTATACCCCTGTCTGTATAATGTATACAACATCCACCTGCATTAATTAATACCCCTCTCTGTATAATATATAGAACATCCTCCTCAATTTATACCTTTCTCTTTATAATGTATGTAACATCCTCCTGCATTAATACCCCTCTCTGTATAATGTATAGAACATCCTCCTGCATTAATTAATGCCCCTATCTGTATAGAACATCCTACTGCATTGGCATGTGGAGGGTGCAGAACTTCGGATGTTGCGCTCTTCATTGCTGGTCTCCTTCACTCATCAATGTAATATCACAAAAAGGACTGAAACTAAAATGTAGTGCATTTTATTTTAGTTTCTTTCGTTTTTTGTACTGAGCAGTTTCGTTTCTCTTGAGTCATACTAAAACTAAATTATCCCAAAATTCGTACTAAATCGTTTTAGAACTAAAACGAATGCACATGTCTAGTCTACTGTGTCAAAGGCCTTGGCAAAATCAAGGAAGATGGCTCCAGTTAGGTTTCCTTGTTCCATGCCAGCTTGGATATCATTACAAACTTTTAAAAGGGCAGTTGTAGTTGAATGATTTCGACAAAAGCCTGATTGATCTGGGGTTAAATAGTTCCGATACTGATAATAATCACGTAATTGAGTGTAGACACATTTTTCCAGAATTTTTGACATTACAGGGAGCAGTAATATCAGGCGGTAGTTGGATACCAAAGTATTGTCTCCACTTTTATGGATAGGTACCACCCTTGCAGTCTCCCAGAGTTTGGGTATGCATCCAGTCGCCAGTGATTCATTAATTAGGGTTGCAAAAGGTTTTGCAATTGCTAGCGCACTGATTTTCAGTAGCATTGCTGGGATTTGATCAGGTCCAGACTGGTATTTCATTTTTTGGTTACGGAGAAGTTTAGTGATGACACTGACAGGCACTGGTCTAAAACTGAATTTCTCTGTGTTACAGGGGGGCCTGACCTGTGTGTGGCCTTTCTGATTGCGTGTCATTTCCTAGCTTAGCAATCAGGGTGGTGGTGTTTCCAGCAAAATAATTATTAAAAGCATTTTAACATTTAGGGGGTGTTATACAGGTTGGTTGTTTACTTTGACAGCAGCCGGTTGGTAGTGGACGGGGGGTGCTTGTACGTTACTTATGATTTTCCAAAAATTTCTCGGGTTTGATATGTTTTTGTTTAAATTTTCATTGAAGTATTGGGCTTTAGCCATTTTTGTTTGTTTTTTGCAGGCATTCCACCATTTTCGGTATTCACAGTGATCGTTCATGGATCCAGTACTTTTGAAATTTGACCACAGGTAGTCTCTAAACTGGTACATTTGCGTGAGGTCAGCTGTAACCCAGGGGAGGTGGGCCCCTTTTACTCACACTTTACGCAGTGGGGTATGGGTGTTCCAGACTTTCAGGAGCTCAGATTGAAAGTATTCAATTGCACAGTCCAGGTCTGGGATTAGGTTTAGTCTGTACCATGAGAGCTGTTTGAGATCATTTAGCAAGGATTCAAGATTACATTTCTTGAAAGACCTGGTGATTATTACCTTTTGTGGACATTTTGTGGCCCTTCTTTTGCGAAAATGTTAGCGAGAACGCCTGCCTCCTGTATTCGATCAGGACACGAGGAGAGAATCCAGTCCAGCAAGGTGTGGTTAGTGCTTTTCATATTAATGCGAGTGGGGGAGGAGACTAATTGTGTTAGCTGCAAAGCCTTAAACACTGAACAGTGTTTATTGTTTTTTAGGATTCAGCCAATTAAATTAAAGTCACCGAGGACCAGCAGTTCACTTTTTTGGTTTTGAGCTACTAATTTACTAAGGATTTGGGTTATGTCAGAAAGGGAGTGCACTGGGGAACTCGGTGGGCGGTAGAATCCAGCAACAATAATTGTTTTACTGAACGGGATCTCAATAGTACCAGAAAGGAAATCAAATGTGGCTGGGGAGCTAGGATTCTGCAACTTAGACTTTTGTTGGCCTCCACATATTTGATATTGTAGTGCACCCCATTCTTATTTTTTGAGTTTTCTATTTTGAACGTATGAAGAGGAGGAGATATCCTGGGGGGCATTATTAAAGGACCACTACCAAAAAATGAAATGTCCACATTGTGTTTATTTTATGTTGCTGATATCTTACATGTGCTTTGTTCTTCTCTTGTATGTTTAGTGAAGAAAATATCTTACTCTATATGTGTCACTGGATGCATCCATTGTGTGATCTTTTGTGTTGTAAACTGCCCCCCTCCCCCACAGTATCTTGCCATCACTTGTTTCTCATTGTGTGGCTTTGTCCATAGAATGGAATGAATGGGTCGATCACTGACTCAAATCATTGTGTGTGGGATGTATTCAAAGGACATTACCAGGGGCAGTGGCGTCACAGGGGGGGTGGGGTGCGGCCCGCACCGGGTGACACCACCCCCTCGGGTGACACCCTAACTATTATTTTTTTCCACACAAAATTTTTTTGCCAGGAAGGATACAGTGAGATTTCTCTCATTTTCAAATATGTCCTGGTTAGGCAAGGTCTAGGCTGGCACTATCCAGGGGCGACAAAAAAAACCACCAGTAAAAGGGACATAACAAAAAACCTGAGGGGTAACAGGTTAGGTTGTAATTTGCCAGTCACCCTCAGATCCGGGCTAGGAAAGGCTAATAAAAGGACCAATTTTATTAAGAGTTATACCGACAATTCGGTCCACAATTGATTACACAAAAAACATAAATTACTTATGAAACCTGGGTCATATGAGATATTGAACCAATAAAGTCACTGGTGTAGAATGGGCATAGATTCACTGCTTATACATATAATTATCTGACTGTCAAGCTCCAATAAATGCACAGAGCTTGACGCATAATCTAATTGTTATCAGCAGTACACACGGAGTGCAGCACATAAGGGTCATTCACCACAAAGGAAACTGATATGCGACCTGCAGGTCCCTATATCTTGTATTGATTTCTATCCTTTCCCTATGAATGAAACTCTCCAATATTATCACATGCGCCCAACATAGGGCAAGCTGTAAGTACTCATACCGCACCAAACTTCCAGTAGGTTTCGATAATAGAACAAACAACTGTTAAAAAAATGGACAACTAAGTTTCCCTAGGACATGCTCGACATACGTTTCGCCGTCTAATAATCACGACTTCCTCAAGAGCTACTAACGTCCTGTCTGCTTGTGCCTCTAAAATACCTTAGACTCATGTTCCTTCTACCAATCATCTTCTCTCATTGCCCACGACACCTGTGTATAATCCGTCTCAAAAATAGCAGGTTGTTTCCAGCGTCTCATAACCATAGCAACACCCGGTAACGTGATGTGCTTTTGACCAATCAGGTGTCTTCTGGCTGCCAGTAAAAGAAATGAAGTATTCCTAAAATCGGTTCACACTACTGACCATCTGATATATTCAAAAGGGAGTACATAACCTCTATTCTGACTCCGATCGTTGTATAGCGATTTATCCCTTGCATAGACCTCTTTGCCTGGCCTGTATAAGTAGATGCAATCACCGAGGACAATCCTTATCAGATAGCTGAACTCACCAAAACACTGTTTCTTTCCACGACTTGCTTTATTCCGTACATCAGGTTACAGCAGATCACAGGATACAGCAGATGATGGAATTATAGTTTTTTTGCGGTCAAAAGATGATTCTGTCCTAACTTGAGGATGACTATACATGTGCTGCTGGATAACTACACCATGCTGCAGCTCTTACAAGAAGGAAGGGTGGAACTAAACACACACAGGAAGTGCATCATCATAAAGCGAGGGAGAAAAGAAGGAAAACATGTACAATACAGAAAGACCACTAGGTGGCAGCATAAGGCAACATAAGGATATCTATAAACTATAAATCCCCATCTAAATGAATAACTGTAACAGCACACTCCCCGTCTGGCATTGAAAATGTCACTATATATACATCATAACGGTAGTTATGCAAGTGCAAATAACGACAGTGTAATTTGCTAGATGTCTTGAAAACCTAAGTAAGTTCAGTCTCCAAGCGGTAAGAGCAAAATAAGTTCCGTGATAGGTCTGATAAAAGTCTTTACAGTTCCTTGTCTTGCGACCTTCACCTCCACCTTACGTACCTTACCATCATCGCTAGAGATGCTCTTTTTAATAAGTCCCATAGGCCACTCTATCCTTTCGGCTTGCTGGTCCTTGAGAAGAACGAGATCTCCAACTTGAATGTTCGGGTTCAGGCGTTGCCATTTCCTGCGTCCTTGCAGAGTGGAAAGATACTCCATCTTCCAACGATTCCAGAAGCAGTTGGCAAGGTGTTGTACTCGCTTCCACTGGTCGTAGCACATTTTTCCTGCTTTAAAGTTTCCAGGTGGAACAGGAACAGTCCCAAGTTTCTCGCGATGGTGCGTACAAGCCTTGTCCACTTGGAGAAACGTTCAAAGCGTTGACAGCCCAAGACGAGTCTTTGTGCAGTTCTGGTGAGAAGAGTCTTAACCTCAGGACGAATATCTGGATCTTCGTCAGGATTTTGAAGACCAAAGACGTCAGCTGTTGTTTCTTCTGGATGAGCCAGCAGGAAATCAGGACCTGTCAACCAAGAAGAATTTGCGAAGACACTTGTGGACACTGGCCTGGTGGCATGATCTGCAGGATTAAGTTCGGATGGAACATAATGCCATTGTTCAGGCTTAGATGTTTTCCTGATTCTTTCTACACGGTTGCTGACATAGACATAGAAACGTTTAGTCTGGTTGTATATGTAGCCTAAAACGACCTTGCTATCTGTGTAGAATTTGATGTCGTCCATCTGAACGTCTAGTTCTTGTAGTACGAAATCTGCAACTTCTACGGCTAGCACAGTCCCACAAAGTTCAAGCCTGGGAATTGTGTGTTCAGGCTTAGGTGCTAACTTAGCCTTCCCAAACAGAAATCCTATGTGGGTTTGATTGGAGGAGTCTCTTACCTTAAGGTAGGCGACAGCTGCTATGGCCTCTGTAGATGCATCTGAGAAGATGTGAAGTTCCTTTCTCTGACTTGTGGCAAGAGAAGCTGGAGTGTAGCAGCGTGGTATGTGAATTCCATCTAAGGCATGTAGAGATTGCTTCCAGGAATTCCATTTTGAAAGCTTGTCTATTGGTAGTGGAGCATCCCATTCTGTAATAGTCTCTGAGAGCTGTCTAAGTAAGGATTTACCCTGTATGGTAATGGGAGCCACGAATCCCACTGGATCGTATAAACTGTTCACCACCGACAGAACACCACGTTTGGTAAATGGCTTGTCTGCAGAGCCGACTTGGAAGCCGAAGGTGTCCTTTAATAAGTTCCACCGCAGGCCTAGGCTTCTCTGTACGGGTGGCATGTCCATTCCCAGATTTAAGTCCTTAAACCCTGTGGCATAGTCACCAGGTTGAAAGGCCTTCATGACAGCAACACTATTTGAAGCAATCTTGTGTAGTCTGAGGTTAGCTTCAGAAAGCATACCTTGTGTCCTTTGGAGCAGGTCTATGGCTTCTTCATTTGTGGGTAAGGATTTAAGTCCGTCGTCCACGTAGAAGTCTCTCTCAACGAAGTGTCGAGCATCTTCTCCATACTCCTTTTCTCCGTCAAGAGCAGTCCTTCGTAGACCATATGTTGCAACAGCAGGTGAGGGACTATTTCCGAAGACGTGTACCCTCATGCGGTATTCAATCATCTCATTGTCCATGTTGTTGTCACGGTGCCACAGAAACCTCAGGAAGTCCCTATGGTCTTTCTGTACAATAAAACAATGAAACATTTGTTCAATATCAGCAGTTATGGCGACTGGCTCCCTTCTGAACCTCATGAGTACACCTACGAGGTTGTTGGTCAGGTTAGGACCAGTGAGAAGAACATCGTTCAGGGATATGCCTTGATGCTTGGCACTGGAGTCAAATACTACCCTGATTTGTTTTGGCTTACGTGGATGATATACTCCGAAGAAAGGCAGGTACCAGCACTCCTCATGTTCTCGAAGAGGTGGAGCTGGTTCAGCGTGATTATTGTCAAAGATCCTTTTCATAAAGGCGATGAAATGGTCCTTCATTTCAGGTCTGTTCTTTAGTGTTCGTTGTAGGGACTTGACTCTGGATAAAGCTTGTTCACGATTGTTTGGGAGTTTGACCCTTGCAGCACGAAGAGGTAATGGTGCTACCCAGCTGTTAGACTCATCCTTGAAGAATTCTTTGTCCATTACTTTGATAAATTCTCTGTCTTCAACTGATAAAGCTGTTTTGTTGTCATCGCTTGTAGTACAAAACACTGTGGTACCTAGGTTGTCATCACAGAGGATAGGAGTGACGTCGGACACGCAGATTATGTCAAGAGGCTTCTCCTTTACGTCATAATGGTGAGGACACGGTTTGAAGTGGGATACACGTCCGTTTCCTAACACGTGAGTTTTGAATGAGTGGATCTCAGATGACGTGTGCATTTTATCCAAACATACATTGCCCACTATTACCCAGCCTAGGTCAAGTCTTTGTGCATAAGGGGCATCGTCTGGTCCGTCGCACTGTTCCGTACTTTATGTACTCTGAGAATGTCTCTTCCTAGCAGGACCAAGATTTCAGCATTCATGTCCATTACTGGAATCTCATCTACAAGATGCCTTAAGTGCGGATGGTGATATGCAGCCTCTGGAGTAGGAATCTCTTCCCTTTCGTCTGGTATCTGGTCACATTCAACTAATGTTGGTAGGAGTATTCCCTCTCTCCCCTTGACGTGAGAGACCATAAACCCGTTGGCCCTTCTGCCGAAAGTCTCTACGCGACCAGAACAGGTTCTGAGAGTATACGGTGTTGCGTGTCCCTTTATGCCGAAGATCTCAAAGAATTTAGGCTTAACAAGCGATCTGTTGCTCTGTTCATCTAATATGGCATACATCTTCGTGGCTTTCTCAGGTTGACCCTCTGGGTATATCTTGACTAGGCATACCTTGGCACAGCATTTGTAATCTAAGCCTTCTCCACAGACCTCCGTGCATGAAGAAGAAATATTCCCTATAGTCGGAGCATTACCTTGTTGCTCCCCGCCATGATTTGAGACAGGTGCAGAGGTAGGTAGCTGCTGTGGGTTGTCTGGAAGTGGAGTGGGGTGCATAGCTGTAACATGTCTGTCGCTGCTGCATTCTGTGCACTTGATGACAACTTTACAGTCTTTAGCAAAATGTCCGTAAGAGGCACAGCACCTGTAGCATACCCCAAGTTTTTGAAGAATCTCCCTGCGCTCTTGTAAAGTCTTTGCCCTAAGGCCACGACATTTCTTTAAAGGGTGAGGCTTCTTGTGAATAGGGCACTGACGATTAGGGTCTTTATCGCTATCACCTGAATCCCTCTGGTTTGCACGAGAGGACACGGGTGGTGAGATGTCTGTCCTTTTAACAGATATTGTTCTATTAAAGTCTCTACGTTTAGCCGCTGTGTTATCGTACCTTGATGAGGATGCTGGTGATGATGATGAAGCTGGCAAGTTGGTTTCGCTGAAGCTGAAGCTGGGGTCGTTTCTTGTCCAGGCTTGTTCGCTGATGAACCTGCAAAAATATGAGAATGGAGGGAAGGATACGTTATAGTCTCTTTTGTATCTTGAGCCATGTTGCGCCCATTTCTCTTGCAGGCCGTATGGCAGTTTAGACGCCACTGGATTGACACCATGAGCAGTGTCCAGGAAGCTTAGTCCAGGTAGACGTGGGTCTGTCTTTGCCAACTCTAGCTCCATGAGGAGATCACTCAGTTCTTGGAGCTTGCGATAGTCCTTGTTACCTATTTTTGGGAAGTTTTGCAGTCTCTTGAACAGAGCGCCTTCTATGGCTTCAGCGCTGCCATATGCTTGCTCAAGTCTTGCCCACGCAGCAACGAGACCTGCATCCGGGTGCTCAACATGTACTGTTCTCAGTCTTTTAACACGATCTGTGGATTCTGGCCCCAGCCACTTTATGAGCAAATCAAGTTCCTCCTTGGTAGTAAGGTTCAGATCAGCAATAGCAGCCTTGAAGGTTGATCTCCAGGCCCTGTAGCTCTCTGGACAGTCGTCGAACCTTGAGAGGCTTGTGTTAATGAGCTCTCGGCGTATCATATATCTGGCGAAGTCAGTCAAGTCTGATCTCTCACTCTTTGGTGCCAAAGTAACTTGAGGAACCGCTTGCGTGTTAAAGTTCTCTGGTGATGAAGGGTGAGGTTTACCAGGATAAAATGACGTTGCAAGAACGTTTAACTTTGGTGTAGTCTCTAAGGCTTCTGCTGGCTGCTGCTTGAGCTGCGGCTTGTCACTGGGATTCACCTTGCTGGCAGACTGAGTTGATGTGATTTGCTGCGTAGATGTTCTTGTGTTGTGGACTGGAGGAGGCTCAGGCATTTGGAGCTGAGAGGTCTCTGCGTTGAGAGTCAGAACAGTGTTGGGAGGAGGTACAGGAGATGACTGTGTATTGTTGCAAATGTTATGCTGTAAAACGTATTTGCTAGTGCGTTCGACTGGGTCTTCCAGTTCTGCTGGGATAGGGCAGTCTGCATTAGTACTTTGTCCCATTGCTTCTTCGAGGACCTTCAGCCTCGCTACGGCAGCTGCTTCCTCCTTTTCCATTTGCAGAATCTTGATTTGGGATTCCGTCTTTGCTTCTAACTCTGCTTGGCGGTTCTAACTCTGCTTGGCGGGCTTTGCTGTGAGCTTCTAACTCTGCTTGGCGGGCTTCTAACTCTGCTTGGCGGGCCTTGCTGTGAGCTTCTAACTCTGCTTGTTTTTTAGCAAAGGAGCCTTGCACTTTCTTTGACTCCGCATCAGCGCGGGCCTCTATTAGCTTGTCGCTTAACGTTGAATGTCTGGAGCGAGAGGATCTGGAAGAATGTGCAGTGTGCTTGGTTGATGTGGATCTGTGCGATCTGGTCTCTTGCAGTTGAGCAATGCGGAATTCTGCCTTTCTTTGGCATTAACTAGCACTAGGAGGTCTCTTTGTTGGTTTAGTGCATCAGTCTTGGTCAGTTCTGCTGAAAAGTCTTCCATATTAGAGTCCTGCAAGAAGTCTGTGTATTTTTCTGACAGCCTCTGGTAACGTTTATATGCAGCAGACAGACGATCTATAGAGTCTCTTAATTCAGCTGGGTTATCATTAAATTGTGGTAAAACTGACATGCATTGTGACGTTCTGTCCCACAGGTCTGTCAGATTGCTGGAGAGCTCATCTCTAGTGTATTCATAGTTTTCTCTGAGTTTCTGTGTCGGTTTTATTGTGCGTTTGGGTTTTACACTCTGTTCGACAAACTCTGCAGAATCTGCTCCTTGTACGTCTGCAGGTTCAGGGACGTGATGAATCTGCGTCGGTTCAGCCATAATAGAGTGCACAGAACCTTGTCTGGACATTTTATACGTTTTTGCAAAAATAGTACTGTCTCTTTAAAAAGATGAACGACAGCTTAGACAGGCAGGTAACACAGTTAAATGCAGAGAAACCGTTTTCAATATTCAGTCAGATGCAGTATAAGTGAGATGCAGTAAGCTTGTGCGATCATGTGCTTCCCCAAGATGGCTGATGGCACTGAGCTTGATTGCAGATTAAACACACACACATTTGCTTCCATAAAATGGCCGATGGCACTGAGCTTGATTGCAGATTAAGCACACACATATATAATAGCAGTCTGTAGGATTCTACACATCTTTTGACTGTAGGATTCTACTCATCTTTTCTTTAGGATTCTACTCATCTTTTGACTATTCTGACTCAGATCGTTGTATAGCGATTTATCCCTTGCAGAGACCTCTTTGCCTGGCCTGTATAAGTAGATGCAATCACCGAGGACAATCCTTATCAGATAGCTGAACTCACCAAAACACTGTTTCTTTCCACGACTTGCTTTATTCCGTACATCAGGTTACAGCAGATCACAGGATACAGCAGATGATGGAATTATAGGTTTTTTGCGGTCAAAAGATGATTCTGTCCTAACTTGAGGATGACTATACATGTGCTGCTGGATAACTACACCATGCTGCAGCTCTTACAAGAAGGAAGGGTGGAACTAAACACACACAGGAAGTGCATCATCATAAAGCGAGGGAGAAAAGAAGGAAAACATGTACAATACAGAAAGACCACTAGGTGGCAGCATAAGGCAACATAAGGATATCTATAAACTATAAATCCCCATCTAAATGAATAACTGTAACAGCACAACCTCTCCTACATTGTTACATTAGTCTTGAAACCCCAATATTCATGTGTTGTAACCTGTACTTCATTTCCTATATTCCCCGGGTCACATGGTATAGATCAACCAATGCTCGTGCTCTCAGGACTAACAGCATCGTGTATCCATGGGGATCACTAGTCACATGGTACAGAGTTATCCAATCAGTGTAGGCTGACTCCCCATGTATGGCTAATTGGGGCTTCTGTTTTGTGCTCATAACTAATTGACCAGTTACCCCTTGTATTTATTCCTTTGTGGAGATGCTAAGTATGTAGCATATTTGAAAATTGTACATGTGCGAATATATTTTACTGATATTCTATCATGAAGGGATACTGAGTACATGTGTACACAGACGAGAGTATCTAATCTTCTCTACTCTGACTATCTAGAGGTTTATTGCTAGGACCAGTATGGTAATCCACCCTGAATAGGGAGTATTCATTACATATCATTTATGTGTTTTATTCGGTTGCGGTTATAATGTATATGTTTAATAAAATTGTATGTAGGTAGCAGGTGTCTACCCTATTAATTCTTTCTAAAACTCAGGAGAGTGACTGGAGAAGTGAAAATTCTAGGTCAAAATAGGCAAACCAGAAAAATTCTCCCCTTTATCTCACTTTCAAAATCGGCTAATTGGCCTAGATTGGTCTCTTCTCCAGTCATTCTCTGGGTTTTCACCTTTCTCTTAATAACCCTGTTGTTTTACATTTTTTGTTATAGCATTCTGGCAGGACATGACATATACATATAATAATGATACATTATGAATCTGCCAAGTCTGCTGTAAAAAAGGATATATAATTTGTCTGGGTCCTACACTAATACATGACGTCAAATCGCGTTTAAACATGAAGGGCCCTATTACAATGTTCACACTAAAACGGGGGATGCTAAGGAGAAAAACCTGCGTCTGCAGGTTCCTCCTAGCGTCCCCATTTTAGCGTGACATTATGGTGCAGCCGTGTAGGCGCTAAACCAGCAACCTGCACTGTAACACGGCGCTAAGCCTCGGGATGCTCGCGGCAGTCCAAAGGACTCCATTGAGGCTTCCTCGGCCTGTCACATGACCTGCAGGAACTCGACTCGCGAGATCCGGCAGGTCAGCGTAGTGATTCGCAGAGGGAGACCGAGGGACTTTTCCCCTCAGTCTCTCTCTGCTCCTGGCAGCAAGAAGAGGCAGATGGAGCCGCCGTTCTTGCCACAGGATTAGAGGTGAGTATGTGATTTTTGTGGGGGTTTCAGCTGGTGCTGACAGATTCTACAGAAAGGGAATCTGTTAGTACCAGATCGTAGTTGTGGTAACGTTCAGTTAACTGCAGCAGGGTTGTAATTAACGTTAGGACTTTGTAATCCTAACGCTAATTAACACTTTGCACTCCCATGTTAAGCATAGAGAGCGCAAAGTACAATAAGCTTGCGCTGAAAGGCGCAAGGTCCGAATAGCTAACAGGTTTCTTAACCCGTTAGCGTTCGGATTGTAATATGGTGCGCCTGCGCTAGGGCAACCACAGCTAACATAGGTGAGTGCTAACGTTAGCATTAAGAATGTGATATGGCCCGATGAGTACAAAACGGTAAAAAATAGCTCAGCAATCAGAGGTTAAATGGCTCAGCATTGAAGGGGTTAAGCAGCATATCAGCCTATAAAAAGCCGCATTACTTTAGTTGACGTTGCACATTTCAGCTTTGGTATGCTGGTTAAAGAAGTCCCTGGATTGTTTATTTTGCAAGCAGACACTTTTAAAAGTGATTACTTCAATAGATCTTTAAGCATTAAATAAAAATGATCCATTTGGAATCCTTGTGGCATTCGTTACAATATAAAAATACACAGCAACTCTAAATGGGAGAAATAAACAAGACAAGCCATGTTACTGTTTCTGTGTATTGCAATTGCAACGTGTCTAATCATTAATCTTTTGCCCTCAGCCCAAGTTAGACATCAAAATGAATTTATTTCTTACTTGCCTAGACCTTTTCCTCTGGTGGTCCCTTTCAGCAAAATTGCTCTTTATTTAAATTGGTTTAACCAAGGCATATGTCACATAAATATGTGTTACTGTGTAGTGAAGCAAGGTGTTTCCTGATAAGAGCATTATTCTATTTCTGGTATTCTAAAACATATTTACAATATAGACCACGGTATGAATGGGCTTGATAAATCAACCACAAGAACCAATCAGCTTGCATGGAGATGGAGTAAACAAGAATGAAATTGGAAAGATCGGTGTATTCTAATTTCTAATCAATTTGACTACAGAACACAGTATGCACATAGGCAGCTTACTTAAAGGGACATGCATGCTTTGCTAGTGTGCTTTTAAAGACATGCTATGCCTTTTGTTTGACTCAGTGGTGTCATTCAGCAGGCATAAAAATCAAGTAAATATGATATTTTTTCATATTTACCTGCTTTTCTTTCTTGGTGTTTTCCACGCCCACCTCAGGAGGCATTTTGAGCTAACCAATCAGTGTGCATACTTTGGTATACATAAAAAATAAACTGAGCATGTGTGACTGAGTTCCTCCTCCTCCCTCCTGCACTGTGAGCTGAGTGGAGTACGGGACCGAACCTTCTCCCCCAGCTACTGCAGAGACATGGAAGGAAAGAAATCCATACACACAGGGAGAAAAAGAGACAGCAGAGAGAGGGATGACAAAGAAAAGCACAGAGACACAGCAAGAAACTGTAAAGAGAGAAAGACAGCAAGATAAAGCAGAGAAAGAACAAGAAAATGTGCAGTGAGAAGGAGCACACACAAGAGACAGAACAAGAAAGCGCGAAGGAGCGACTGTTTGAGGGTGTTTGCGTGAGACAATGACTATGTAAACCATGAAAGAGCGCAAGTGAGTGTGTCAGTTGATGAGTGAGTTTGTGTGTGAGGAGAGTGTGAGTGTGTGAGCGAGTCACCGGGTGAGTGTGTGAGTGAGTCAGGGGGTGAGTGTGTGAGCGAGTCAGCGGGTGAGTGTGTGAGTGAGTCAGCGGGTGAGTGTGTGAGTGAGTCAGCGGGTGAGTGTGTGAGCAAGTCAGGGGGTGAGTGTGTGAGCGAGTCACCGGGTGAATGTGTGAGCGAGTCAGGGGGTGAGTGTGTTTTGCTTTCACAGTTGAAGAGATGCTAATATTCAGTTCCTCGGTTTCCCCAGTCTGAGGTCCTGAGCTGCACAGCTTGTGTTAGTTCATACAGTTACAGGTATTTATAAAACGCTGTATAGCGCTGTGCAATGGGAGAGGCAGAATAAAAAATGTCCATACAAGTTAAACACGCAGAACAGTAGGAGAGAGGACCCTGCCCAAGAGCTTACAATCTAAGAGGAGAGGGGTGACACACTAGGTGAGAGTAATAGAGTATGTGAAGTAGTGGGGTGAATGGGGGCTCTGGGAAGATGGAGCAAGAAATGTAGTTCATGTGAAGCTTTGATGGGTGGAGTAGTGGGCGGGAAACAGGGGGGGAATATTCAGGAAGTATGAGCTGAAGAAACACCCCTAGCTGAGGGGCTTCGCGGGAGAAGATGAAATGACAGCGTTTAAAGCAAGGAAATAACCATTTTTACACATTTTTAAAACTTTAATTGATTTATTCTAGTTTGTCTATAGGTATAAAAGTGTTTAAATGTCAATTAAAAAAATATATTTCTAGACTGCAGATCCCTTTAATAGTGTAGCAGTCTGTAGCCTATATGCTAATAATACAGTCCCTGGGTGAAATACTGCACGATAAGGAACACCATTATCAGGGTTATTCAAAGAGCTCCGAATTGCTGGCGAAAGGTGCCCGAATGCTGAAATTCAGCGTACGGTTACCTCTCCTCGCCCTTTGGCTATTCAGAGAGCAGGCAGTTCGCCAAAATTTGGCGAATTTCCTGCACATACGATGCCTGTTCATTGCCTGTTCGAGGGCAGTGAAATCCCCATAGAGAAGCAATGCTTCGTCTATTCAGAGTACAAAAACCAGCAGTGAAAAGTTGCCGAATTGCCCTGCTGTTCTGTGTTTTCATTCAGGCGAATCCCATAGGCTTCAATGTAAAAAATATTCCGGTTTTAATTCAACATCTAATAAACCGTTGATTATAATATTCTGCAGTAAAGAGTCTCTTTATTTATAGATTTTTTAGGATCTTTTAGGCACTTTTCGGTATTTTTTCGCTAAAAAATTTTTTATTTCGTTTTTCCTTTTTTCTGTAACAGCCCTTTTTATTATCATTCATTGGATCTTATATGCTAATTTCAGTCATTTTCGTTCTGTAGTTTCTTTGCAGACAGCGTTTCACTTTTCAAACATTCAAGCCTACTGTTTTATTTATTTTTTCACTCCATTTGTCTGCGGTGTTGGCTTTTTCCGGCGGCTGCTCTGAGTCTGCGCTGTGATCGGCGGCTGCTCGGGTTTCTCCGGCGTGTTTGGTGGGGTTAATCCAGATGTTTTTGCGGGTTTCGGTGTGCGTTCGCCGGGTTTTGCAGTGAGTGTTCAGTGGGTTTGCGTCGGCTTTTCCCTGCACTAGGACGGCCTTGTGGCACTTGTTGAATACAAGTTGAATATTGCAGGGTCGCCAAAATGGGATCGCCAAATCGCACCGAATTGAAGAGAACGAAAAGTCACCGAACGTGCAGTGACTTTTCGATTCTCTTTAAATAACCCTGTAAGTGTCCACAGTGGACCTGTCAAACTGCGACCCCCCCAGGTGTTTCTGAACTACAACTCCCATGATTCCCTGGCCATCTATTGCATTCAAGGAATTCTGGGAATTGTCGGCATCAACATCTGGGGTGCCGTGAGCTCAACAGCGCTGGTCTACATGCTTTCACCCCAATACTATTTTGTAAAGGATGAAAGTAGATATGGAAAACTAAAAATGTGCAAATTCATATTGTTTTAATATTTTAACTATAGGGTCTATTCACAAAGAAGTGAAATTGTGTGCAATTTCGGTGCTTTAATCTTCGGCGCACTTTGCAGAAGATATAGTGAATTCACTATTCACTGGTCACTGTATTGTGACGAAATTGGAGTTGCCAAATCAGTTATCGGATGTCGATGAAACTGTGAATTGCCGAATTCCACCAAACTACAAAAAAAATAAAACACTCCTCCTATTCTCCTAACAGGTGTTTAAACCAAAAAAAGTATTAAAATGTGTCTAAGTAATAAAAAAGGCCTTTTAAAAAATAAAAAGGTCTGTTACAGAATAAAAAAGTTTTTAAAATTTTTTTAAAAAAGAAGTCTAAAAAAATACAAAAAAAATGCAAAAAGTTGTTCTAAAATATAAAAAGGCTTTTTGCTGAAAATGAAAAGAAACAACAGTCTTTAAATAAAAAATGTAAATGATATTATGTTTTTACATTGAATCCTATGGGATACACCTGTTTTAAACCTGTCGCACTGAAACACCGAAAATAATGTAACTTCTCCAGAATTTCAATGCAGTTCGGCGTTCTGTGAGTAGAAGCCACAATCCTCTTCTATTGGGCAATTTTGGTGCAGCTGAATTGTGGTGAACTGCACCGAATTACGCTGTAGTTTGCTGTCAAATCGCCAGTATTTAGTGAATAGCCGAATTGCACCGTTCCATGACAGTCAACATTTGATGCAATTCGATGGCAAGTTCGGAGGTTAGTGAATAAACCATTAAGTCAGAATATCAATCTAATATAGCTCTTTTTATACAAAAATTAACAGGGTTATTCAAAGAGATTTGAAAAGTCACCGCACGTTCGGTGACTTTTCGTTCTCTATAATTCGGTTCGATTTGACGATCCCATTTCGGTGACCCTGCGGTGTATTCAGCAAGCACCACAGGGTCCCCGAATTGCAGGGAAAAGTCACCACAAACCCGCCACAACTCACCGCAAAACCCGGCAAAGGCACACCGAAACCCGCAAAACCATCTGGATTAACCCCGCCAAAAACGCCAGAAAAACCCGAGCAGGAGCCAATCATACGCAGTGCAGCCGCCGGAAAAACCCGACACCTCAGACGAATGGAGTGAATAAATTAAAAACAGTTTGCTTGAATGTTTGAAAAAAATGCTGTTTGCAAAGAGACTACTGAGCGAAAATGTCTGAAATTTACATATAATATCCAATGCATGATAATAAAAAGAGCTGTTACAGAAAAAATAAGTAAAGTTAAAGAAAAAATCCCGAGAAATGCTGAAAATATCGGGAAAAATCTATAAATAAAGAGACTTTTTACTGCAGAATATTATAATCAACAGTTTATTAGAGATTTAATTAAAACGGGAGTATTTTTGACATTGAAGCCTATGGGATTCGCCAGAATAAATCTGCCGCATGAAACCACTTTTCACTGCTGGTTTTTGTTCTCTGAATAGACGAAGCATTGCTTCTCTATGGGGATTCACTGCCCTCGAACAGGAACCGTATGTGCAGGCAATTCACCAACATTTGGCGAATTGCCTGCTCTCTGAATAGCCGAATGTTCAGGAAAGGTAACCGTACACTGAATTTCAGTATTCGGTTACCTTTCAGCAGCCATTTGGATCTTTTTGAATATCCCTGTAAGTATGAAATACGGGTATCCTATGGAAATGAAAAAAAGTCACAAAAATAAAGATATGAGAAAAAGACACCAAAAGAAAAGTCACATTATAATAAGACGCCTCAAAAAAGTTGTATCTTGAAAAAATATGCTTTTTAAAAAATATGCATCCCAAAGAAAAAAAATTTACACTTCAGTTGTTTTCATAAAAACCTGCTTGTAATGAAGGGGTTCAAAACAGAAGGGGATCAAAACAGATCCGTCAGTGAGCTGGCACAAAAATGCAGAAAACAATTCCACCCATTATTGAGCAAAACTGGAAATGTACGTCGTATGGCATCCATGGACGGCCTGATTGGTTCAGTCAGAAGAAGAATGGACATTGATTAAAGTTGCTTGCCAAATTCCTCCTTCGTTCTAGAACTCAAAATAACAGTGATATAATCTGGCGTGGAATTTGACGTATGCACAGTAATACCCAACAATTTAAAAAAAGGTTTTAATTAGTTAATTATTTTACACATTGTTGCAAAACGCTAAATTATGACCAAGACAATGAAATAATGACATCATTGTTCAAGATGCTGGTCTGATTTCCTGGAAAATGGACCTGACGATAATCAGAATATTTAAACAATGGTGATTGGCTCATCATAAAGTGAACATGTCGTAATGCCAAACCCTTCAAATCAGAGATGGCACCAACTTTTATGTGCAGCGAATACAAGGAAATCTATAGCAGAGATGTGCGGTTCAATTCGTCCAGAGTCGATATCATCAGCTCTTTCCATCCCAGCAGATGTATCTCGCCCCATGGTAATTGAATGTGAAAACCGCATGGGTGCAATCAAAGCAGTGGTCAAAGCTCATCCTCGACCGGTGATCGCCAAATTTCCAAACTCCCAAGAGTCAGTAAAAAATTCTGACCGCATACAGAGAAATCTTCACTTCTTACCTACCAACAGAAAATCCTGTTTTTCAGAGACATTTCTCTTCAAGTCACCCAACACCGATGGGCTTTCGCACCAGTCTGTTCAGTGCTTTACAAGAGGAGAATTAAGATTACGATGCTTTATCCAGCCACATCATGCTTCCAAATTGGCAATTGCTCCCTCACAACTACTTCAGCCACTGAAGCAGCATTATTCCTCAACCATGTTTTGCCAGATTGGGATAATAGCCAGCCTCCGTCTCTCTCTCCTGGTTCCTCTCTAGGGATGAGCCGAAAACCCCCCGAGTTTGGTTCTGGCCCGAACCCGAACTTCCCAAATGTTCGGTTCCGAACCCGAACCCGAACTCAATGCAAGTCAATGGGGCTGAAAATTCGGTTTTTAGAGTGCCCTCCAAGAGGGCATATATGCTAGATATTTGCCATAAAAGGTGTATGGGGGTCCGGGTAGTGCCCTGGGGGACAGGAAACCAGGTCAAAAAGTAAAAAAAAAAACGTTTTTAAAAGGACAGTGAGTTTTCCATGAAATAAGGGTTAAAAATAAAAACAAAAAATTCCTTCAAATATCGTGCCTAGGAGGTCCCCATAACCTGCCCGTGAAGTGGCGGATTTCTAGGATGTATAGAAACACTTAAAAACAAAAAAATGATGTTTCAAATTACGGTAAATGCTTTTCCTTTAATCTATCCATAAATAACTGCTTGGGGCGGCAGTCTGTATGAAAAGAGGAGACATTTTCGTACACGCAGAAAAAGTTTACTGATTTTTTTGGCTAAATTATTGTGAAACTTATGCAGGCTTTGGATGAAAGTAACAATAGGTGCTTAAAAATTGGTCCTTTAGCGTCCCCAACAGTGCCGTCACACCGTAACCCCTCTGAGGATATGAATCTGATACAGGCGTCAGTGGCAGTGCACCCAAATATTGTGCTTTTGGTGCCAGCCCTGCAAGTACTATCATACAGTAACCCCTCTGTGGTATTGTGGAAGAATGCAGGGGTGAACCTAGCGGTCCTATATGAAAAAGATATGCATCTGGTTAAGGCGTCAGTGCACCCAGATATTCTGCCTTTGGTGCCAGGCCAGCAAGTATCATCATACAGTAACCCCTCTGCAGTATTGTGGAATAGTGCAGGGTTGGACCCTGCTGTTTAAAAAATTAAAATGATATAAATCTGGCACAGGCGTCAGTGCAGTCAAATATTGTGCCTTTCATGGCAGCAAGTGCATTCACACCATAACCCCTCTGTGGTATTGTGGAAGAGTGCAGGGGTGGACCACGTGGTCCTATATTGAAAAGATATGATTCTGGTCAAGGCGTCAGTAGGCTTGTGCACCGATTTTTTTTTTTCGGTTCGATTTGTTCGGATGTTTAAAATTTTCGATTTGGCTCGTTTCGACCGATTTCTGTTTCGATTCGGTTTGGTTCGTTTTCGTGTACATTTTTTTTTCTGAATATCGACCATTTTTCGTGTTTTCGGGTCACTTTGCTCGTTTTTTGTATCGACTTTTCGTGATTTCGGAAATTTTCGTTTTTTCGGAACGTCTGTTCTCCTCGTTTCAAAGTGTCTAACTCTATTCGTGTTGACGTAAACTACTATGGTTTACTTTTTTTATACTTTATATATTTTTTTATTATAAATTTTTGGTTTGTTTTTCCGATCTGATAATTCATTCTGTCGATACGATAATTCTGGCGATTCTATCGTGTTTTTTTTTTTATTAAATAAAGATCCTTTTTTTCTTATGAATATACATTTCACAACTTTATTTAATCATATTAAAATGGTATGAAAGCCAAGGAACAAAAAAAATGAAACAACGATTTAAAAAATGCTAAACTGAAACAAGTGATACGCATTTACAAATACAAAATTTACAGAATCAGCGATATAACCGATAATAGTTAAATATACGATGTCCAGAATTACCAAAATGGAACCGAAATCACGAATGGAACCGAAATCATGAATAGAGCAAAAATAAATTTCGATTTGACACATTTCAAGTCCATTCGAAAAATCCGAAATTTTTTCGTTTCGGCTCGGAAAACTTTTCGGATCTGTCGGTTTTCGGGTCCGATCCGATTCGGAAATTCTGCCGAATCCGAAGACACGAATCGGGAAATTTCGTGAAAATTCCGAAACCCGAAACGCACATCCCTAGGCATCAGTGCACCCAGATAGTGTGCCTTTGGTGCCAGGCCTGCAAGTATCACCATACAGTAACCCCTCTCTGGTATTGTGGAAGAATGCAGGGGTGAACCTTGTGGTCCTATATTAAAAAGATTTCAGTGCACCCAGTATATTCTGCCTTTGGTGCAAGACTGCCAGGCCAGCAAAAATCATCATACAGTAACCCCTCTGTAGTATTGTGGAAGAATGCAGGGGTGAACCTAGCAGTCCTATATTGAAAAGTTTTTTATCTGGTAATGGGCGTCAGTGCACCCAGATATTGTGCCTTTGGTGCAAGACTGCCAGGCCAGCAAGCATCATCATACAGTAAGCCCTCTGTAGTATTGTGGAAGAATGCAGGGGTGGACCATGTGGTCCTATATTGAAAAAATATGATTCTGGTCAAGGCGTCAGTGCACCCAGATATTGTGCCTTTGGTGCCAGGCCAGCAAGTATCATCATACAGTAACCCCTCTGTGGTATTGTTGAAGAGTGCAGGGGTGGACCATGTGGTCCTATATTGAAAAGTTTTTTATCTGGTAATGGGCGTCAGTGCACCCAGATAGTGTGCCTTTGGTGCCAGGCCAGCAAGTATCATCATACAGTAACCCCTCTGTGGTATTGTGGAATAGTGCAGGGTTGGACCCTGCTGTTCAAAAAATTAAAATGATATAAATCTGGCACAGGCGTCAGTGCAGCCAAATATTGTGCCTTTCATGGCAGCAAGTGCATTCACACCGTAACCCTTTTGCGGTATTGTGGAAGAGTTCAGTGCTGGAGGTTTTGTGCATGCAGAAGACATCCCCGATCTATTCCGTTACGTCAGCATCAGGGGATTGATAACTGCTGATCCAGAACTGATTCATTTTTATAAATGTCAGCCGGTCTACAGAGTCGGTGGACAGACGCACTCTTTTGTCTGTGACAAAACCTCCAGCGGCACTGAACGTCCTTTCGGAAAGCACGCTAGATGAAGGGCAACCTAGTAGCTGCATATCATATTGGCTAAATTCTGGCCAGTGATCCAATCTCAACACCCAGTAAACCAGTGGATTATCTGCTGGAAAGGTATCCAGGTCTGCCCTTGCCCCTAGGTAGTCCTGCACCATATGATGAAGACGCTGGAAATGGGTGCCTACATTTGACGTCCCTGGGCGTCGAGGACTAAAAAAAATAAAAAATGCATCAGTCAAGCGGCCCAGGCCTTCACCACTATTCCTCTGATCACCCGCAGCCTCAGAAGCACGTGTGTCAGCACTTGGTAATCTACCAGTGCCTGGAAAGGTGTTACACAAGTGTCGCTTTAGAGCGTCCTCAAGTTTTTTCATCCTGTGCTCCCTCTGTGCGGGCAGGATGAGCTCTGCAACTTTACCCTTGTATCGTGGATCAAGAAGGGTTGCCAACCAGTAATGATCCCTCTCCTTGATAGCACGAATCCTGGGGTCCTTTAGCAGGCTTTGCATCATTAGGGAACCCATGCAGCGTAGGTTGGAGGTGGCATTAGCTTCTGAGTCTTCCTGGTCAATGAGGATGACCGTATCGTGCACTTCCTCCTCCCAGCTATGCACTAGCCCTTGTGTTTCTGGGCACACAAAACCCTCCCTTGAGGAATCCCCACCTTCAATGCCCCCACTACTTAAATATTCTGCCTCCTCCTCATCCTCCTCCTGTCTGATCTGAGTAGGACCCGCTGGAATGCTGTCTGCGGAAAGACTGGGGCCTTGAGAGCTAGGGAAGGCCTCCTCTTCCTCCCTCTGCTCTGCCTCTAAAGCCACATCTATAATTCCCCACAGAGTGTGCTCCAGCAGGAACACTAAAGGAATTGTGTCCCTGATGCATGCACTGTCCCTGCTCACCATCCTCGTTGCCTCCTCAAATGGTGACAGTACAGTGCATGCATCCTTGATCATCAGCCACTGCGGGGGGGGGAAAAAAAAAACAAGTTGACCTGAACCTGTCCTTGTGCCATACTCACACAGGTACTCGTTCATGGCCCTCTGCTGCTTGTGCAGACGCTGCAGCATTGCTAATTTCGAGTTCCACCTGGTGGGCATGTCACAGATCAGATGGTTTGTGGGAAGGTGGAATTCTCTTTGAATTTCTACCAGGTGAACACTTGCTGGGAATGACCATCTGAAGTGGCTGCAGACTTTTCTGGCCTGGATGAGAAGCTCTGGCAGCCCTGGGTACTTGGTTAGGAAACGCTGTACCACCAGATTTAGGACGTGTGCTAGGCATGGTACATGCGTCAATTTACCCTTGCGTAGGGCGGAGAGAAGGTTGCTGCCATTATCACAGACGAACATTCCCAGCTCAAGCTGGCGTGGTATTAACCATCTCTGCACCTGCCCCTGCAGAGCTGACAGAATTTCTGGCCCGGTGTGGCTCCTGTCCCCTAAACAAACCAGCTCAAGCACAGTATGGCATCTTTTTGCTTGAGCCATTGTGTAGACCCTGTCAGGCATCGGTTTAACCACTTGGCTGCTATGGACGCGCTCAGCGCGTCCAGCCAAATGGTTCTCCTGTGCTACGGACGCGCCCAGCGCGTCCGAGCACAGGAGGCAGCAATCCGCCGGATTCCGGCGGATTGCTGCGCCCCCCGGTGCGGGCTGACATCTTGGATGTCAGCCCAGCACTCGGGAGCCCGGCGGGGACATTAGGTGTCATCGCGGCGACGCGATGACACCTAATTCAGGCGCCCCCCCCCCCGCATGTGCGGAGGAGGCGCCTGAAAGGGAGGGGGAGAGGTCCTTCGGACCTATCTCCCTCCCGATCGGCGGCATTGCGGGGGTTAACCCAGGCACCATTTGGAAGGGCACAGCCTGCCCTTCCAAATGGTACCTGGCATTAACCCCTGGGGTGCCGGATCACGAATCGGCGCTGAAAAGCGCCGGTTCGTGATCCTTTCCCGGAGCTGGCCGACATCTTGGATGTCGGCCGAGCCTCCGGGAACTCCCCCTGAGGACTGGCGTCATCGTGCATAGCACGATGACGCCAGTCCTGGAGTTAACCCCTAGCTGCCACCAATGGTGGAGATAGGGGGTTCCAATGAACTCCCTATCTCCCGATCCGTGGCAGCTAGGGGTTAAAGTTTGGTACTGTTGGATCAGCCAGAGCATGGCCGTTCCAACGATACCAAACACGACTGTGAAAGTTTTTGTAAAAAAATAAATAAAATGAAAAATAAAAATTAAAAAAAATTATTAAAAAAAATAAACATTTTTTTTTTTTTTTGGTTGGTTAGTGTAGCAATATTGTTCCCATTTCAATTATAATGTGAACAATGATGCTGCACTAACGATTTTTGTATGCGGTGCATTTGTTAAAAATCGTGTAATTTTCCCCAAAAAAAAATGTAACGCGACCCCATCTCTAATTTTTTTTACAAGCGCACCCCATACAAAATATAACCGCAATTGCTCGCATGTTAAAATGTGAAAAAAAACACTTTACACATTGTAAATTATTGAAAATACATATTTTATTGCCTTTTATTGTTATAATATACAGACAGGTCATGACGTATACATATAATAATGACATATTATGAATCTACCGAGTCTGACGGAAAGAACGATATATAATATGTCTGGGTCATATACTAAAATAAGCTTTCAAAACACGTTTAAACATGATGAGCAAAACCGGTAAAAATGACCTCAGCACAGAGGTGTGAAAAGCCTCAGCAGCGAAAGGGTTAACTGCCACTTCGCCAGAGACAGAGAAGGAGGAGGAGGAGGAAGAGGGAGAGGTGGTGGAGCAGACACACCTCATACAAGCAGCTTTCTGGAGGCGTGGTGGATGAACAAGCTCCAGCACAGAGCCCCATCTTGGATCCCTCCCAGCTGTGATCAGAGTTACCCAGTGTTCAGTGAAGGAAATGTAACGACCCTGTCCATGCTTGTTGGACCACGTGTCTAAAGTCACATGCACCTTGTTGCTGACTGCCTTTCCCAATGACTGGATAACATTGTCTTCCACGTGCTGGTATAGTGCTGGAATGGCCTTGTGTGAAAAGTAATGGCGTTTTGGAACCTGCCACTGTGGTACAGCACATTCAGCAAATTCACGGAAGGGAGCAGAGTCCACCAGCTGGAAAGGCAGCAGCTGCAATGCGAGTAATTTTGCTAAGCTGGCATTTAGACGCTGTGCTTGGGGATGGTTGGGACTATATTATTTCTTTCGCTGCAGCAGCTGTGGCAATGTAATCTGACTGCGTAAATCTTCAGCTGCTGGGATGATGTCACATTGTGAGGAAGGAGCTGGTACATCCATTACTGTAGCATCATCCCTGTCGGTGGAGGTTGTAGGCAATGACATGGCAGGACATACAGTGGGGGTAGAGACAGATGAGGAGGAGGAGGACCTACGCAAAGTTTTGCGCCAACGGGATGTGTGGCAGTTGTTCATATGTCGCCTCAAGCACGTGGTACCCAAGTGTCCGGTATCTTTCCCACGCTTAAGCCTCATCTGACATAGATTACAAATAGCAATGCTGCGCTCTACTGCACATTTCTTAAAGAACTCCCAGACAACAGAGTTCCTGCGTGTGTTCTTTGAGACAACAGCGCTCTGCACCGGAGCAGCTCTGACATGTCATGCCTTGGACTGGCTAGTGCTACGGTTGGTCACAGAGGATGTTGTGCCTTGTGTTTGCTGTGCCTCCTCCTCCCCCTCTTCCTCACTTGATTACTCTGTTCGATCAGGCACCCAGGTGGAGTCAGTGACCTCATCATCATTGTCATCATCACCCCCTATCTCCTCGTCACTGGAGCCAACTTGGCAGTATGCTGCAGCTGCTGGGGCAACATGAGTGCCAGTTATTTGTGTGTCATCACTGGCACCCCCTTCCTCTAGGTTGATTATACTCCCTTCCTCAACCTCAGAGATTGAATCAGAGCACTGTACTTGCTGCGCATCCTCAAGCAGCATGTCATTCTCATTGTAGTCAAACAATTCAGCTGACTCCTCCGAGAGTGATAGCGAGGCTACGGCAGGAGTAGCTGTGGACATGGAGGCTGCATTAGATGCTTTGGCAGCTGAGGTGGACTGTAAAGCACTACAAGCCTGGCTGGCAGAGGACTCTGAGGATGAGGATGGCCTGGTTAATCAATCCACCAAGTCCTCTGTATGTTGCTGCTGCTTAAGACGGCCAGCACCAGTTAGAAAGGACAAGCGTGCCCCTGCAGAGGATGCACCACGTCCACCACGACCAGAGGCACAGCCTCCCGACACAGGGGCTGCTTGCCCTCTTATCTGTGTCTGGGAGCGTCTGCCTGTCCTTTTTGTTCTTTCAGACATGGTGAGTGATATATAGATTAATATATACAGAACTCTGATTCAACTCTGGTATAAAGATTTAAAGAACTCTGGTATAAGTCAGTGAGACACACTGATAGCTAGCAGCCAGTGACAAGAGACAGATCTCCTCAATTCACAAATGTTTTAAAGAAATTAGTGAGCCCCAAAATACTGCGTGGTACTGGTTGTGTGATAAGACACAGATCACCTCAATTCACAAATATTTTAAAGAAATTAGTGAGCCCCAAAATACTGCGTGGTATTGGTTGTGTGACAAGACACAGATCACCTCAATTCACAAATGTTTTAAAGAAATTAGTGAGCCCCAAAAAGACTTGCTGGCACAGTGACAAGACACAGAAGATCACCTCAATTCACAAATGTTTTAAAGAAAGTTGTAAACCCCAAAAAAACTTGTTGGCACAGTGACAAGACACACATCACCTAAATTCCCTAATATTTGGTAGAAATGAGACCCAAAAAGACTTGCTGGCACAGTGACAAGACACAGAAGATCACCTCAATTCACAAATGTTTTAAAGAGAGTTGTAAACCCCAAAACAACTTGCTGGCACAGTGACAAGACACACATCACCTAAATTCCCTGATATTTGGTAGAAAAGAGACCCCCCAGTAGTGTGGCAGACCGGCAGTAACAACACACAACTATCTCCTCTGAAATCTCCTCTGAAATGCGTGCAGAATCGGCGCGTGGAAACGTTATATAGTGTGCTGCGGGACTTAGCTCTGTGAGCCCATGATTGGGCAAAATTTGCCCAATCAGGACTCTGAGCCGTGATTGGCATAGTGTTGAACCTGTCTTGCACCAGACCTGTGGTCAGGTGCAAGGCTGTAGCCAATTACGAGCTTCAGGCCAGTGGGAAAATGCATTGTGGTCCATTGTGGTCGAACATGTGGAGAGCACCCGGAAATGTTCGGTGTTCGCGATCTAATCGAACAGGCTAAGTTCGGGTCGAACGCCGAACCGTCCGAACCGAACAGCTCATCCCTATTCCTCTCCTCAAAAAAGCACTAATCCAACCTTTTTTTCACAATTCCAACAATCCTGGTACTGTATATACAATAGTTGCCATTCAATGGCCTGAATTGATCTGCCTGACCATGTTCTCCAGCAAAATATGGTGACCATTTCAGGGGTTTGGAGCCTGTCTCGAGCTACAACCAGGAACGCCCTGACTTATCTGCTATACTTACTTCCCTCATATCTTTTAAACTCTCGGGAATTGAACAATTTAACAGACTGTATTGGGAACCACTCCTCTCCTAAGACCCTATAAGTACTTTCTTGCAAACAGTGATTAATCATAAGCAGATCCTTACTTTTTTGACATAAACAACCTCATATAACGTACCTTCAGGAGACACACTGGTCCAAACCTCCGCATCATTCTTCAAATCTATGTGGATCCAGGACTGCTTTGTGGCGAACTACAAATCAAGAGGTGTTGCAATTCTTCTACATACCTCGCTCTCGTATGTAGTGGATGGCTGCATCGCTGACCCTGAAGGATGCTATAATTTTCTCTGTAACTATACAGAATGTGAAAAATTGGTTAATGTTTATGCTCTTAATGACACCTTTTACAGAAAATTTTCTTACGCTGCTTTTAAACGTAACTTAATTGTTGGGGGGATTTTAATACGGTTCTTAACACGCTACTGGATAGATCTCAGAATATTTAACTCCCTACTCACTCTGTTTCACAAAGTTTCCTCAACCTACTCTCATCTCTAAATTTGCATGAGTCATGGCGAGAGCTACATCCCACTGAAAGACTGTTTTTGTCAATCACAGGTGCACCACACTTTTCCCAAAATAGACATGTTTTTTTATTGCCTCCTATCTATTACCTAGACTCCACGGTAGGGGTTGAAGCCATCGTCATATCGGACCATGCACTAGGGTGGCTTAAACTGACACTGTCAGGACCTAACCCATTGTAGCGCTGGTTCAAAACACTGTTGCTGTAGTACTTATTTTTGGCCACCAGAGGGAGACAAGCGCAATGTAAGACACTGGACAATGGGACTACATTTTCTAGCATGCTTTGCGGCGGAAACAGGAAGTGGGTGGGCAGGAGAGACTTACATCCACAGCCTCGTGGAGAGAACAGGCAGAGCGCGCAGAGGAGTAAAGAGAGTAAGACGCATGTGAGAGAGACAGTGATCGTGACCAGGCCGGAGCGCAGGTGCGGCCTTGCGGAGCTGGAGACTGATTTCACTTTACTTGCCAAAGCCCTAGTGATCCACCGCTGGGAAGTATTACACAGATACAGAGTATGCTGAAGGACCCCGAGTTAGGAGACCGCAGATGATCTAACGGGAATGCAGGCGGTGAGCTGAGCATCTTGTAGCAGAAACAGACAAGCAAGACAGCGGATCCGGTGACACAGAGTCCCAGTCAGATCGAGTGGAGATACGTCCTGGGTCGAGCAGAGCGCAGAGTATCTGACGGATGGGTGAGAGGCCTTCCCGGCCACAGTAAAAATAATAAAGCACGCTGCAGTTTTGTCAAAACCTACAGGGCCCCAACGTGACTAGTTGAAGACACATTGAAATCATTCACTGGCCAGTTGAATATTGTACCCGGGTACCAATACACGCATACACGCACACTTTCTTGGGACACAACCTGTACGGGACGCACACTCCAACCACGAAGGGGTTAAAATTCCTTTTTCTTTTCCGCTGCGCGTTTCTCGCATTACGAACTACTGTAAATATATATACGTATACCGTGTTGCTCTTTATATGCCAGTTTATTCAGTCAACTATATAACTTATAAAATCCACAACAGTGCTGGTGTATATTTATTCCCTAGTGCGGGGAGACTGACCCGAGGTTTAAATTCAGCGGCTCCTCCGGGAGTGAGCGCTACACGTGGGGGCTCGTTTCCGGGATCCAGTCTCTGGAAAAACTGCAATTAAAGGGTTAAATATGGATCCAGACACTGCTGCCAAATGGTGTGAGGAGCACAGTAGTCAGATAGAATTGTGTATAGTCATGGATATTCCTGCAGACACTTGGGCCGAAGATCAGATTCGCCAGGTCGTGGCCGCGCTGACACCAGATCATCGGGGGTTAATCCTGGACATTAAAGTGAACCCAGATACCTCTCACACGTATGTTCTTTTTGAGTGGAGAAAGGGTGTTCCAGTGTGTTTTCAGGGCGCGAGCGTGAAGCTGACCGATGAGGTGGAAGTCCAACTGATTCAGCCAAGTGCGCCACGTGGCGATCCTGCGAATGTTCCTGCGCCCAGTCCGCTGGCCATGATAGGGCCTGAATTTATAGTGGCTATTGGAGATTTGCTGGCTAAGTGTCAGAGAACAAGCCCTCCGCACACTAACTTTGGTTATCGACGGTTGAGAAACTTTACAGGAAACGTACCAACTCCGGCGGGAGAAGAAACCTTCGAAGAATGGGAAGAACAGGCGATGCAGGCTCTGGATGAGTGGGACGTCCCTGAAGTGCAGAAGAAGCAAAGGATTACTGAGAGCTTAAAGGGACCTGCGTCAGAGGCTGTCAGAAACCTAAAATTGAGTAAGCAAGACTGCACTGCTTCAGATTATCTAAATGTTTTACAGGAAGTTTTTGGGCGAACGGAAAAGGCTGCAGAGCACGTGTACCAGTATGAACACCTACCAGCGAAAAGGTGAGAAAATGACTGAATATATGAGGCGCCTAGATAAGATTCTGCACCAGATACTTCTTAAGAAAGGGGCCGAACCGGCCGAAGTAGATAAGATCCGGATACAGCAGATCCTGAGGGGCGCTCAACCTCTAGATCCGGTGATGCTACAGCTGAGAAGCAGGGAAGGTAACCGAGAATTTAAATACCTGGAACTGATCCGAGCTGTCAGAGAGGAAGAGGCTCTACTAGAAGAAAAATCCTTCAGGAGAGGAGAAAGAGCTTACGCACAACCTGTGAGGCATAACGAATGCTTGCAACCTGAAAATGACTCGTTAGACACCTATGGATCCGAAGAGGACGAACAGGAGCATCTGATCGCTTTTAAATCCACAGAGAATGCTGCAAAAGAACTAACCCTTTCTGCACATAGTGAGTTGCACAAGACCATTAAAAAGGTACAAGAAACTCAAGCGGAATTGCAACAGGCACATGCGGACCTGTGCCGAGCACTTTTGAAGGTGGCAGAGACACAGACCGATATGTAGAAGTTCCTTGCTGATATGCGGACAACTGGAGTTGCTGTGGCGTCTGGCCAGGGTCCTTCAACCGAGTCACAGCAAGTAAGTGCGTATCCATCTTCAAAGAAGAGATGTTTCAGTTGTGGGGAAATGGGTCATTTCCGCGCACAATGCAAAAGCCAAAAGCCTGAAAGAAATATGGTAGAAGAGCTCCTAAAAGCCTTGGAGGGGCTACTATCTACCTCACCGGCGGGAAACGCCAGAGGGCACAAGTGAAGGAGCAAACTAGGTGCCCAACGGTCAAAGCCCGCTCCAAAAATCAAGCCAGGACTGAGTGGCCGAGAGGGCCCAGAGTCTGGCCAACTGCTGAGCCTGCCAGGACTGAAAGAGTCACTCCCTTAGCATCCGGTCCTACGTCATGGGGAAGCAATGCACACCCAAAACCTACACGGGCCAAGAAGAAGGCCAGGGTACAACAAACTGGGTCTAAACTTCCTGTCACTGCAAAAAAGTTTCCTGACCAGCTGATAGGTCCTTCTCCTATTGTGCCAATCCAAGTGGAGGGAGTCTACACTAAAGCTCTGTTGGACTCAGGGGCTCAAGTGACATTGATCTACCGAGACTTCTATGAGAAACACTTGAAGCACATACTTCTACAGAAATTGAAGGATCTGGAAATCTGGGGTATCGGAACTGAGAAACTCCCCTATGACGGGTATCTACAGGTGAAGTTGGAGATCGGATCCGAAGTCATCGGACAGTCTGGAGGTTGTGATGCATTGGCCATTAAGTGTCCTCGGCCTCCAGGGGCAAACAGAAGTTCCATGATAGTGGGGACGAATACTGATCTGGTGCGACGTCTCCTGACTCCTATAGTATTGGAAGAAGGTTCTACCAAGGGAGTACACCCGATGTTATGTCCAGTCTATCACAGAATGTTCGAAGAACAGAAGGCACCTCCTGAAGTGGGGCGCCTATGGAAATTGGAGGGAACAGAGAAGGTTCTGCAATCAGGAGAAGTAGCGAGTTTCCGGGCTTCAGTCAAGTTGAACGGATCGCAACCAGGCCCCTATGTGGTACTGGAAACCGATTTTAAATCATGGGAGTGAAGCCGGAGTGGAAGTAATCCCTGAAATAATCTCCACTAAAGCTTTGAAACGAACACGAGGAAGAGTCTCAGTCAGTGTGTGTAATGTGTCTGATTCTCCAGTCGTCCTGAAAGCACGAATGCCTATCGGGCAAGTAGCGTCTGCTACGCCTCTCTCTCCTACCGATTTAGGAGGGGGAGTGGATATGGAGATTCCAGATGAAAGGTTCTACCCCAAGGATGCTCCCGTCTCACCTGAATGGAAGAAACGTCTTCAGTCCCAGATCCTAAAGTGGAGGGACTTGTTCTCAAAATATGAGTTCGACGTGGGCCTAGCTAAGAGTACTGAGCATCGCATTCGATTACAAGAAGACAAGCCGTTTCGAGAAAGATCAAGACGAGTTCCGCTGGGACACTTGGATGATCTACGAGAACAGCTGAATGAACTGCAAAGAACCTACAATAGGTGATTCAAGAGTCCAGGAGCCCATATGCATCTCCAATAGTAATGGTCCGGAAGAAGAATGGTTCTGTCCGTCTATGCATAGACTATCGCACGCTAAATTGGAGAACCATCCCAGATCAATATGCCACTCCTCGGATAGAAGATGCCTTACAGTGTTTGTCTGGAGCAAAATGGTTTAGTGTACTAGACCTGCGAAGTGGATATCACAGATACCAATGCATCCTGAAGACAAAGAGAAGCCTGCGTTTATCTGCCCACTGGGGTTCTTTGAGTTCAGCAGAATGCCTCAAGGCCTTACGGGGGCTCCAGCCACGTTCCAACGGTTAATGGAGAAGACAGTCGGGGACATGAACCTGATCGAAGTATTAGTGTATCTGGATGACATAATTGTGTTCGGGAAGACTTTGGAAGAACATGAGCATCAGTTGGAGACGGTCTTGAAGAGGCTCCATGAAGAGGGGTTGAAACTGTCTCTGGAAAAATGTCAATTCTGTTTACCTTCTGTTACGTATCTGGGACATGTGGTCTCAGCAGAAGGCGTTTCGACAGGTCCTCGGAAGTTGGAGTCTTAGCTTCCTGGCCTAGACCCCGAAACGTTACTGAACTTAGATCTTTCTTGGGGTTCTGCTGCTATTACCGAAGATTTGTAGGAGGATTTGCCAAGATAGCTCAACCACTGAACAAGCTCCTACAGAAGAAGGCCACAAGGCTTCTGACCGAAATCCGTCGGCTCCAGGGCCAAGGAAGGCTCGAGAATCTATCCAGGGAGAATGGACTAGTCAATGTGAAGGTGCTTTCTTGAAGCTGAAAGAGAGTCTAACTCGAGCTCCTGTCTTGGCTTACGCGGATCCTCACAAGCCATATGAACTACATGTGGATGCCAGCAGAGAAGGTCTAGGGGGAGTCCTGTACCAAGAGTATGGTGGATTGCTGAGGCCTGTACCGTATGTGAGCCGGAGCCTTACGCCTTCTGAAAAGAACTATCCTACCCACAAGTTGGAGTTCCTAGCCTTGAAGTGGACGGTGGTAGACAAGCTAAAAGACTATCTGTATGGAGCTGAGTTTGTGATAAAGACGGATAACAATCCTCTTACCTATGTCCTTACTACTGCGAAGCTGGACGCAACGGGACATCGGTGGTTGGCCGCTCTGTCAGGGTTTCGGTTCAGCCTGAAGTATCGCCCAGGGGTGAATAATCGAGACGCTGATGCTTTGTCGAGAAGACCCTACATTACAGAATGGACTCAGTTAACTCCAGACGGGGTGCAAGCTTTATGTCAAGGAGCAGAGCACCGGGTCAAGGGAGGGATTGAAGCGGAAGCCATAGGAGTTATGGCTGCGACTGTTCCAAAGTTTTACTGTAATCCTACGCAGCTGAGGGATGAAAGTCTGCCCACTTTCTCGAAACAGCACCTGAGAGCTGATCAGGCTAGAGACCCTTTGATTGCGTTAACCGTAAAGGCCCTAAACGTGAACCAACGGGAAATTCTGCTGACCAATTCCCCAGATGGAGCCAGATTGGTATACAAAGAGTGAGAACGGTTGAAGATGTTGGATGGGGTGGTCTACCGAAGGGGCCCCTCAAACAATGCTGAAGAGACCCAACAGTTGTTCCTTCCCACCAAGCACAGAGAGAGTGTACTGCGGTCGTTACACGATGAACATGGACATTTGGGCGCAGAGAGAACTTTTAAGCTGGTGCGAGACAGATTCTATTGGCCTTGCATGAGAGCTGAAATGGAAAGTTACTGCCATTCATGTCTGAGGTGTATCCAAAGGAAGACCCTACTGACCTGAACCGCTCCAATGAGCCACATACAAAGTCAAGGACCCATGGATTTCGTGTGCATTGATTTCCTGTGCTTAGAGCCGGATGCTAGTGGGCAGGGAAATATTTTAGTAGTGACTGATCATTTCACACGTTACGCCCAAGCTTTTTCTACGAAAGACCAACGTGCTCCTACGGTGGCGAAGGTTCTAATGGAAAAGTTCTTTGTTCACTATGGCCTACCAAGGAGAATACACTCTGATCAGGGTAGAGACTTTGAAAGCCGGCTTGTTGGGCAATTACTGGAGCTGCTGGGAATTCAGAAGACCCGAACTACACCATATCACCCTCAAGGTGATGCTCAACCCGAAAGGTTCAATCGCACGCTGCTAAATATGTTGGGGACACTGTCAAACAGAGAGAAACAGAGCTGGAGTCGTCACATAGCTACGCTAGTACATGCATACAACAGTACAGAGAGTGACGCTACTGGATACTCACCGTACCGTCTTATGTTCGGAAGAGAAGCTCGACTGCCGGTTGATTTGGCGTTTGGGCTATCTCTGGACCAGACATCGGTAGCTTCTCATAGAAATTATGTGGATAGACTTCGGAGGAACTTGGCCTCTGCGTTTGAACAGGCCCGCTTGACCTCAGGAAACAGGGAACAAAGGAATAAGCGGAACTATGACTTGAAAGTTTGGATACAGGATCTACAACCCGGTGATAGGGTCTTGTTGAAGAACTTGGGTGCTGCTGCAAGGCATAAGTTAGCGGATAGATGGAGTTCTCAGGTCTACATTGTCTGCAAGCAACTACCGGGTCTGCCAGTTTACCAAATCCGACCGGATGGAAAGGCTGGGCCTCTTAAGAACTGGCACCGGAATCATCTATTACCTTTGCGAGAGGCTGTGAGGATGCCAGTTGGGGACAAACTTTCTCTGCCAAACCCACCTGCTCCACGTTTGACTCCCGTTACTCGGTCTCAGCAGACACGGGTTGTTGAAGAGAGTGAAAGGGACAGTGAGGAAGAAAGCTTTTGTCTGGACTGGGTGCTCTCACCAGAGCCTGAAGAGGTCATTCCAGTTCCTGAACGGTGGGAAAGTAACTTGAGGCCTGAGGCTCCTGAATTTCAGTTGGAAGTTCCCGAGACTTCTGAAATCCCTGTAGTTCCTGAAGCCGAGTCTTATGACTACAGTTCTATGCCTTCACTGGAAGGATCATACTCCGAAGAGATGTCTGTTCCAGTTGTGGAAGGAAGAACTGAACCAGCACCTATAGTACTTCCTCCTCAAGAGGAACTGATTGAGCCAGAACCAAAACACTCTATTCGACCGCACCAGAGACTCACCTACGACTCACCAGGACATAGCACTGAAGAGGCCGTCACCACAATGCGAAGGTTGCTCGAAGTGTCTGCTATGTTAGCTGAGGTAGTCAAAAGCATGAGTCAACTTGAGGAATTGTATCTGACCCATTGTATGCTTGCTGCTGAGCCTGTATATGTTGCCTAATGTTATATTGAAATGTAATGCAACTGTTATACCTCCTTGGAGAGACCCAAGAGTTCTAGGAGGGGGAGAGTGTAGCGCTGGTTCAAAACACTGTTGCTGTAGTACTTATTTTTGGCCACCAGAGGGAGGTAGCAATGTAAGACACTGGACAATGGGACTACATTTTCTAGCATGCTTTGCGGCGGAAACAGGAAGTGGGTGGGCAGGAGAGACTTACATCTGCAGCCTCGTGGAGAGAACAGGCAGAGCGCGCAGAGGAGTGAAGAGAGTAAGACGCACGTGAGAGAGACAGCGATCGTGACCAGGCCGGAGCGCAGGTGCGGCCTTGCGGAGCTGGAGACCGATTTCACTTTACTTGCCAGAGCCCTAGTGATCCACCACTGGGAAGTATTACACAGATACAGAGTATGCTGAAGGACCCCGAGTTAGGAGACCGCAGATGATCTAATGGGAGTGCAGGCGGTGAGCTGAGCATCTTGTAGCTGAAACAGACAAGCAAGACAGCGGATCCAGTGACACAGAGTCCCAGTCAGATCGAGTGGAGATATGTCCTGGGTCGAGCAGAGCGCAGAGTATCTGGCGGATGGGTGAGAGGCCTTCCCGGCCACAGTAAAAATAATAAAGCACGCTGCAGTTTTGTCAAAACCTACAGGGCCCCAACGTGACTAGTCGAAGACACATTGAAATCATTCACTGGCCAGTTGAATATTGTACCTGGGTACCAATACACGCATACACGCACACTTTCTTGGGACACAACCTGTACGGGACTCACACTCCAACCACGAAGGGGTTAAAATTCCTTTTTCTTTTCCGCTGCGCGTTTCTCGCATTATGAACTACTGTAAATATATATACGTATACCGTGTTGCTCTTTATATGCCAGTTTATTCAGTATGCTATATAACTTATAAAATACACAACAGTGCTGGTGTATATTTATTCCCTAGTGCGGGGAGACTGACCCGAGGTTTAAATTCAGCGGCTCCTCCGGGAGTGAGCGCTACACCATATTCAACACATTGGTGCTTCTTTTCCTCTTTGGCCAACAATCCCTCTTTCAAACAACATCTACAAGCTAGCTGGGCTAACTATTTAGATGACAATGTATCACATTTTGATCAGGATTCTGCTAAAATGCTCACCCAAGCACTTACTATTTCCCACCTTGACTACTGTAACCTCCTTCTCTCTGGCCTTAAGAGACCCTAGATGCCCCCTCTGCAGTCTGTTATGAACGCCTGTGCCAGAATCATCCACCTCACCTCCCTCACCGCTCACACCTCACCCCTTTGTCAATCTCTACACTGGCTCCCTGTTTCCTTTAGAATCCAATTCAAAACACTGGTGCTCCCATACAAAGCTCTGCATAACCGTGCCCCTGCCTACATAATCTGATTCTATCAGCTTGACGTAACCGCACCACCAACTCCTGCCTTCAAGACTTCTCCTGTGCTGCTAACTTTCTTTGGAATTCCTTTCCCTCGCAACAGACTCTCCCCATCTCTGCAGTCCTTCAAGAAGTCCCTGAAAACACATTACTTTAGAGAAGGCTAGCATCTCACTCCCTAATCCCCCTCTGTTCATTTTCTGCTGCATCTTCCCACACAGCCCACATGCACTCCACTATTTTACATTCTCTATTAACCCTCACCCAGTGTGCCACCCCTATCCTTTTAGATTGCAAGCTCTTGAGCAGGGTCCTCTTGCCTACTGTACTGTGTGTTGAACCTGTATGTACAGTCATGGACGAAATTGTTGGCACCCCAGACATTTTTCCAGAAAATCAAGTATTTCTCACAGAAAAGTATTGCAGTAACACATGTTTTGCTATACACATGTTTATAACCCTTTGTGTGTATTGGAACAAAACAAAAAAAGGGAGGAAACAAAGCAAATTGGACATAATGTCACACAAAACTCCAAAAATGGGCTGGAGAAAATTCTTGGCACCCTTAACTTAATATTTGGTTGCACACTCTTTGGAAAAAATAACTGAAATCAATCGCTTCCTATAACCATCAATAAGCTTCTTACACCTCTCACCCGGAATTCTGGACCACTCTTCCTTTGCAAACTGCTCCAGGTCTCTCTTATTGGAAGGGGCGCCTTTTCCCAAGAGCAATTTTAAGATCTCTCCACAGGTGTTCAATGGGATTTAGATGTGGACTCATGCTGGCCACTTCAGAACTCTCCAGCCGTTGTTGCCATCCATTTCTGGGTGCTTTTTGACATATGTTTGGGGTCATTGTCCTGCTGGAAGACCCAAGATCTCAGATGCAAACCCAGCTTTCTGACACTGGGCTCTACAGTGCGACCCAAAATCCTTTGGTAATCCTCAGATTTCATAATGCCTTGCACACATTCAAGGCATCCAGTGCCAGAGGCAGCAAAACAACCCCAAAACATCAATGAACCTCCACCATATTTCACTGTAGGTACTGTGTTCTTTTCTTTGTAGGCCTCATTCCGTTTTCGGTAAACAGTAGAATGATGTGCTTTACCAAAAAGCTCTATCTTGGTTTCATCTGTCCACAAGACGTTTTCCCAGAAGGATTTTGGCTTACTCAAGCACATTTTGGCAAACTGTAATCTTGCTTTTTTATGTCTCTGTGTCAGCAGTGGGGTCCTCCTGGGTCTCATGCCATAGAGTTTCATTTCATTTAAATGTCGACGGATAGTTTGTGCTGACACTGATGCTCCCTGAGCCTGCAGGACAGCTTGAATTTCTTTGGAACTTGTTTGGGGATGCTTATCCACCATCTGGACTATCCTGCGTTGCAACCTTTCATCATTTTTTCTCTTCCATCCACGCCCAGAGAGATTAGCTACAGTGCCATGGGTTGCAAACTTCTTGATAATGTTGCGCACTGTGGACAAAGGCAAATCTAGATCTCTGGAGATGGACTTGTAACCTTGAGATTGTTGATATTTTTCCACAATTTTGGTTCTCAAGTCCTCAGACAGTTCTCTTCTCCTCTTTCTGTTGTCCATGCTTAGTGTGGCACACACAGACACACAATGCAAAGACTAAGTGAACTTCTCTCCTTTTTATCTGCTTTCAGGTGTGATTTTTATATTGCCCACACCTGTTACTTGCCCCAGGTGAGCTTACAGGAGCATCACATGCTTGAAACAATCTTATTTATCCACAATTTTGAAAGGGTGCCAAGAATTTTGTCCAGCCCATTTTTGGAGTTTTGTGTGATATTATGTCCAATTTGCTTTTTTTCCTCCCTTTTTTTGTTTTGTTCCAATACACACAAAGGGAATAAACATGTATAGCAAAACATGTGTTACTGCAATACTTTTCTGTGAGAATTACTTGATTTTCTGGAAAAATGTCTGGGGTGCCAACAATTTCGGCCATGACTGTATTTTGTTGTTCTGCCTCACATTGTAAAGCACTACGAAACTTGTTAGCGCTTTATAAAAACTTGTAACTAACTGTAACTGATCAACCAAAACTTTTGTGGGAAGATTCTAATGTAGAAAATTAAGACTGCCGACCATTTCCTACCATGGAATGCCTCTGAAAATGTTTCACAATGCCTACTACAATGCTGTGTAGATCACATCATATGGGTTGGAACAGCAGTGGGAACGTTGCGGGAATGCATGTTCCCGCTGTGGGCCGATTTCGTTTATCAGTGAGGCTGCTAGCGGAATGCATTAATTGCATTCCGCTAGCAGCCCCCTCGAAAACCCTGGGCTCGGCTGGTATATAAAACCCTGAGCTCTGATGGTATATACAAAACCCTGGGCTCTGCTGGAACATACAAAACCCTGGGCTCTGCTGGTATATACAAAACCCTGGGCTCTGCTGGTATATAAAACCCTGGGCTCTGTTGGTATATACAAAACCCTGTGCTCTGCTGGTATATACAAAACCCTGGGCTCTGCTGGTACACACAAAACCCTGGGCTATGCTGGTACACACAACCCTGGTCTCTGCTGGTACACACAATCCTGGGCTCTGCTGGTACATACAAAACCCTGGGCTCTGCTGGTATATAAAACCCTGGGCTCTGCTGGTATATAAAACTCTGTGCTCTGCTGGTATATACAAAACCCTGGGCTCGGCTGGTATATAAAACCCTGGGCTCGGCTGGTATATACAAAACCCTGGGCTCTGCTGGTATATACAAAACCCTGTGCTCTGCTGGTATATACAAAACCCTGGGCTCTGCTGGTACATACAAAACCCTGTGCTCTGCTGGTATATACAAAACCCTGGGCTCTGCTGGTATATAAAACACTGGGCTCTGTTGGTATATACAAAACCCTGTGCTCTGCTGGTATATACAAAACCCTGGGCTCTGCTGGTACATACAAAACCCTGGGCTCTGCTGGTATATAAAACCCTGGGCTCTGCTTGTACATACAAAACCCTGGGCTCTGCTGGTATATAAAACCCTGTGCTCTGCTGGTATATAAAACTCTGTGCTCTGCTGGTATATACAAAACCCTGGGCTCTGCTGGTATATACAAAACCCTGGGCTTTGCTGGTATGTACAAAACCCTGGGCTCTGCCGGTACATATAAAACCCTGGGCTCTGCTGGTATATAAACCCCTGTGCTCTGCTGGTATATTCAAAACCGTGGGCTCTGCTGTTATATACAAAACCCTGGGCTCTGCTGGTATATACAAAACCCTGGGCTCTGCTGGTATATAAAACCATGTGCTCTGCTGGTATATAAAACCCTGTGCTCTGCTGGTATATAAAACTCTGGGCTCTGCTGGTATATTTATTCTGGGCTCTGCTGGTATATAAAACTCTGGGCTCTGCTGTTATATACATTATGGGCTCTGCTGGTATATAAAACTCTGGGCTCTGCTGGTATATAAAACCCTGTGCTCTGCTGGTATATAAAACTCTGTGCTCTGCTGGTATATACAAAACCTGGGCTCTGCTGGTATGTACAAAACCCTGGGCTCTGCTGGTATATATAAAACCCTGTGCTCTGCTGGTATATAAAACCCTGTGCTCTGCTGGTATATTCAAAACCCTGGGCTCTGCTGGTATATTCAAAACCCTGGGCTCTGCTGGTATATACAAAACCCTGTGCTCTGCTGGTATATAAAACCCTGGGCTCTGCTGGTATATACAAAACCCTGGGCTCTGCTGGTATATAAAATCCTGTGCTCTGCTGGTATGTAAACCTCTGGGCTTTGCTGGTATATAAAACTCTGGGCTCTGCTGGTATATACATTCTGGGCTCTGCTTGTATATACATTCTGGGCTCTGCTGGTATATAAAACTCTGGGCTCTGCTGGTATATACTTTCTGGGCTCTGCTGGTATATAAAATGATGGGCTCTGCTGGTACATTTCTGGGGTCTGCTTGTTATATACGATTCTGGGGTCTGTGCTGGATATATATAATTCTGAGGGGTCTATGCCTTGTTACACATAATTCTGGGGGGCAGTGTATATATACATCCTTTTTTTTCTTCAGGTAATGGGGGGTTGTGGAATTCTTGGGTGAGTTCTCTCACTTTTTTCCCCAGGACTTGACCCCTGGGTTGGAAGTCTTACTCATCCTGCTATAAATACCCGAAACGAAGAGTTGACATTTATCACTGCTTTTGAGGTTGCCCAAAACCCAAGCCTTCTGGGCTGAATTTCAAAAGTATGTCAATTTAAAACCAGGTTTAACTCTCCCATTGTCACCTGAATTCTTACTCTTAGGCCCACTACCATCCTAAAAACTCCAAAATAAGACGTTTCTTACTATCATAGCAGCGGTAAGTCAGAAAAACATCTTACACACCTGGAACCAGCCTTCGCCACCATCATTCTCACTTTTCCTCACCAAATTACAATACCTCATCCGTATGGACCGGATATATACTTTAGTCAATAAAGAAACACATGTTAAAACTTTCCTCCAAACATGGTAATGTTACTTCCCAGCTCTGGACCACTCCCTTCGCCAGACCATTCCGGTATCTCTTCAATACACCGCACGGTACTCGCTAGAAATAGTAATGGGACGGCAACCATTTGGGACCTCTGTGGTCACATAACCCCCCCCCAACATGCATATGCCCTTGGAATTTTGTGGATCCCAGTCCCCTCTTTGTTTTTTGCAGTACCCATGGTTCAGGCACAGTTTATCTGTTATAATCCAAAGTTTCTTTATAATTTTGTTACGTTTATTTGTTCATTATTATCAAAAATCGAAAAAGGGAATGTATTATTGTTTTCCTACACTTTTGCTATTGTATCTGACATGACTTTTATTTTTTTGTGACAGACTACTACCGTATCACTTCATGCCTTTTATCACCAATACATTCAATAAAAATCATCAAGTTAAAAAAAAATACATTTTCAAGCAGGGAAACAAAACAAATCTGGCTAAAACGCTCATATACGCATTGGATTTTTCAAATAGGCATTTTTTTCAGAAAACAATATGATGTTGACCGAAAAAAAAAAATCAGTCTGCATTTTTTTCTGAAACCCAATCATTTTCAACTTTTGGCTGTGTCCGAATTTTTCGAATTTACTCTGATAGCTGATTTTTCAGGAAAAACATATGTATACCGGTAGAAACTCACCGATATATATTATTTTCTGAAAAAAACTCTAAAAGAATTAAATGTTTGAAAACTGAATGTTTTTATAACATGTTTCTAAGAAATTCGATGTAGCAAGAGGAATCAAATTTAGCTTTGATATGATTTGCGGTTTCCAGTGACATAGTGGGTTATCCACTAAACACCGGTGTTAGCCGGTATTGCACAAACCGGCTAATATTGCGGGTTTTAAAGTTGCGATTCTCAAAACCGCAATCCAAACTGCAAAAGGAGAAGCTGCAGGGTAAAGCTTCTCCTGTTGCTTTATAGTTCTTTTTTTTTAGCAGAGGTGGTATTTCTTGGCACTGCAATACCAGCGATTTTAGCCAATTTGTGCAACTTCGGCAAACACCGGCGCTTAGTGTATAACCCCCTGTAATCCTAGAAGACATTGCAAAGTTCTGAGTGCCTTGGCCTCCCCTCATCCATGTCACTGAAAGGGTTACTCCGCACCAGGTTATTGTGCAATTAGACTTGCCACACACAGACCGAGCCATTTGATGCTGCGTCTTGTGCGTCACAAACTACCTAAGGCCTGTAATTGTGGGATATCAAACCTTGTTGCGCTAACATTTTATTGGATTTGTTGAGACATGGCAACAACCTGCAGCACATTTCTGACTTGTTTTTTTTTTTTGTTTTTTTTACCTCTTTCTATTTAGAGACAAATTGAACCATTTCACCTGCAAATGTTTCATTTTAATTAAACGTGATATATGAACACTGGGGCCTCGTGCGTTAATGTTCTTTTCATGGCTGAGCATATGTAAACATTTGCAACCTTGTGTGAGTTATTTTTCAATCATAATAAAAGAATAAGAACTTTTCATTTCAGTGAGGACGAATGAACCAGGGACGATTATTAATAGCGGCTCTCTGCTTGTTGTAAATTGCTTTGACTCCAAGAGCAGAGGAATAAATAAGTAGAAGACATACGCAAGCTCCGCAGAATGAATGAGAGATTTTAACCCCTTCAATACCCAGCAGGACCCTGTGGTTTTATCGAAAATGACTTTCCATTGCTCACACAGTAAAAATATTCAGAGGTGTCCCACTGTATATGTTCACTGTAGGTAGGCCCTGTGTGACAGGCAGAGAGCTCCCTCTGCTGGCCAAATAGTGCTACTACATTAACATTAGGAGAAATGGAACTCAAAGCTTTAAAAATAATTTCAAGACATCGACTGTCACGGTCGATGTTTTAAAAGTTCAAGTGCATGTTCTGGGGCTAATGAATTCATGTTTGATAAATGAAATTCCTATGCATTGCTATCGGGCAGAATTAAATCAATGGCGTTTTTAACCTCTTTAGTTTGGCTGAGCTGAGTACTCTGTATTTGTTATGTATCAAACATGACAATGCTATGTGTAAAAATAAACAAAGTTCTTAGAACCTCTAGATGATGACAAAGGCATAGATCCAAATGAGCCTAACCCGCCTATGTTACAAACCAAAGCAAAAATAGAGCACCTATGCATCCACAGTGGTGCTCACAAGAGTAAAGGATCTATGTCCCCAGTGTATACACAACTGTACACCTTTATTAATACATACAAATTGACATGCAAACAAATAAAACCACATAAATATTGTATAATGAGTATTCAGAGTACCTGAGTCATATCCTCATGGCAGAGGGAACAATGCCACACCTGTGGGGTTTATGAATTTGAGGAGTTCAAACCAACATCATGAGGTCTGTGTATCCCATAACAGTTGCAATGCATTTGCCTAAGGGAATGGGTTTAAAAGGCATTACCATCCCATATCAGCCATCCAGGGATAAATTGAGGGCCCTATTACATTCTTCACGGAAAAACACACGCGCAACGCGTGAATTTTTTGTGTGAAGCGCTAAATGTTAACGCGCGTAAAACAACGCTGGTATTACAATCCTCGCGCATTTCTTTATCCGTTAAAAAATAATGTGCGTAAAACGAATGCGCACAAACGCACGCGCAGCAACGTTGCGTGCAGAAATCATTGTGCGGACTTTTTTTTCACGCGATTCAGCCAATCAGAATTAAGAACCACAATTATCTCACGTTAAGTTTTTGCGCCTGTCAAAGTCAATCATATATGCTGCATCAATAAAAAAAACACGCACAACTTCTCCATTTTATTGTTTGGGTATGTGTAGAATGTGTAACTATACTTTGCTGCATTTTTTTTTGGGCTGGTGTATTTGGTTTCGGCCAAGTTGATAGAATTTGCCATTAACACCAGCTTTTAGGAGTTGCTAAAATTATGCACGCAAAGGCTGTGCGTTACAAACTGCGCATAGATTGTAATACCATCCGCATACCAGCGCACAAACGCATTTGCGCTCACAATGTTAAGTATAGGACGCGCAGGTTCACCCGCGGTAGACATATACGCGCGTTTGTTGCGCTGACATTGTAATACGATGTTCTGCGCACAGGGTTTTGCCCCTCGCGTTAATGCGTTTTTGCGCACCCGCTGACGTTTGCGCGAAGATTGTAATAGGGCCTGTCATGAAAAGAGTAGACTCCGTAGGTTGGTTTATAGTTGTTGATTTATTCAGCATAACATCGGATAGCAGAGACACATACAGTACGTCCAGCTAGCATGGCATCCCAGCAGACACTGCCTGGTACCGCCCCCACCCTTCCTGTCATGTGACTCCGCTCTCACCACATCTCCCCCTTTTAACGGTAAAACATACAAAACAAACAATGTAAAGATACAAGTAGATAAACAATGCTAACTTGGACATCGGGGTAGACTACCCTAGTCCGCAGTGACTTTGGGATTATTCTGCCCATTCTTCAAGTCGCTGCTCTAGCTAAACATTAATCCCGGTAACGTTCCGGAGGGCTCACAACTCTACCACTCGATGTCATCTTGCAAGAACCATCACCAAGTCCTTGAGAGGGTGGCTGTGGCTCCGCTGGAAGCGGTACATCATGCCCAGAAACCACCTGCAGGGTAGACCCATTCCGTAAGACCGGAGAGTCTGGCTGTTGTGGTGTCGAGGTCTCAGCACTCAACTCCTCGGGTACCGGCTGAAGATGCCTTCTGTTGCGGCGAGCGACAGTTCCTCCTTCCGTGCGGATCACGTAGGACCTGGGCTCCGGAGAACGCTCCACAACTGTAGCCGGGGTTCTCCACCTCGTCTCATCATCTAGCTTAACCCGGACACTCTGCCCCGGGTATAGCACCAATAGTGGGCGAGTAGAATGTCGTCTATCATAAAAGAACCTGTAGTTCCTCTTCGCCACCTCGTCCCTCCTCCGAATATCCTCTGGAAGGACCGGAGAAGCCGGCAGGGAAGCATCCACAGAAGGCAAAGTAGTACGAATCTGCCGTCCCAACATCAGCTGAGCAGGGCTACACCCTGTAGCCTGAACAGGAGCCGCTCTGTACGCCATCAGGGCCAAATAAGGTTCCGCCTGCCCCAAAATAAACTTAGCGGTCTGAACCGCTCGCTCCGCCATCCCATTAGCCTGCGGGTAATGCGGACTGGAAGTCGTGTGACGGAAATCGTAATCCTTCCCAAAAGAAGCAAACTCTTTAGAGGCGAACTGCATACCATTGTCACTCACCAACTCCGACGGGATACCCCGCCTGGCAAACATGCTTTTCAGACGGACGATCACAGTAGCACTGGTCGCCTCACCCAGTGGCGCGAGCTCAAGGTATCTGGAGTAGTAGTCCACAACAACTAAATATTTCCTCCCTTTTAGTTCACACAGATCCGCAGCTATCTTCTGCCATGGACCCGCAGGTAGGGGGGTGGAAAGTAAAGGCTCACGTCTCTGTGTAGGTCGACGTTCTCTGCAGAAGGCACATCTCGAGATTAAATCAGCAATGTCAGCGCTAATCCCAGGCCACCACACAGCAGACGACGCCCTCTCTCTGCACTTGGAAACCCCCAAATGACCTTCATGAATCCGCCGTAGCATGTCTTGACGCAAACTTTTCGGAATAACAATGCGGTCTTGAAAAAACACTAAGCCGTCCATTTCAGTAAGGTACGCTCTCTCGGACTGGAACGCACTCAGAGACCACCACGCAGCACGACTCTCCGGCCAGCCGTCTCTTACATAGTTGATAACTTCTTGAAGGACAACATCCAGGTGCGTCTCTCTCTTAATCTGTTCCAATCTCCCCGAAGAGATGGACTTGGAGGCTAAGATCGAATCCACATACACCTTCACGTCCGACTCTGTCGATGAATCACCCTCAGCAGCCAGCGGGAGTCTGGAGAGGGTATCTGCCACCACCAGCTGTTTCCCCGGGACATGCACAGCTCTAACCTTAAACCTAAGTAGTCTCATTAAGAGTCTCTGGCATCTCAGAGGCGCCTTGTCGATATCATAAGAATTAATGAGAGGAACTAGTGGCTTGTGGTCAGTCTCCAGACTGAACTCCTCCAAACCCACCAGATAACGGTGGAAGCGTTCGCAGGCCCAGACTCCAGCCAAACATTCTTTTTCAATTTGTGCATAACGTCTCTCTGCTGATGTTAAGGTGCGAGAACAATAGGCAATAGGCTGTAGTTTACCCTCCTTCAGCTGCAGAAGGGCCGCTCCCAACCCGTAGCTACTAGCATCTGCGCTAACCACAGTCTTCTTGCAGGGGTCATAGTACCCCAACACCGGAGCGGATCCCAACATGGACTTGACTCGTGCTAAGGCCTCCTCCTGTGGAGGTCCCCATATCCAGGCGACATCTTTCTTTAACAATTCTGTGACAGGATGTAACACAGAGGACAACTCCAGTAAAAACTTCCCCACATAATTCACAAGGCCCAGTATTTGTCTCAGTTCATTCACATCGGAAGGGCTTTTCATTTTCTCAATAGCGAGAACCTTGCTGGCATCTGGCTTAACCCCCTCCCCACTAATAATATGGCCAAAATAACACAGTTCTGGTTTCCCAAAGTGGCACTTCTCCTTATTTAGCCTCAGGCCAGATTCCTTGACGGTTTGCAGCACACAAAGCAGTCGCTGGTCGTGCTCCTCCTTATTGGACCCATACACAAGGATATCGTCCATAACTACCACAGTACCCTCATGGTCTCTCAACAGCACAACAACTCATCTCTCTGGAAGATCTCCGGGGCTGAAGATATCCCGAAGGGGAGTCTGCGGAAGCAAAACCGACCTACCGGAGTAATGAAGGTCGTCAGTTTCTGGCTCTCTGGGTCAAGGGGTATCTGCCAGAACCCACTGGAAGCGTCGAGCATGGAAAAGAAGTTAGCCCCCGACAACTGAGGAGCAATATCTTCCAATGTCGGCATGACATATCTCTCCCTCCTAACGGCTTCGTTCAGACGTTTCAAATCCACACAAATATGAACTTTTCCATTCTTTTTAACGACCGGTACAATGGGAGCACACCAGTCAGTAGCTTCTGTGACCGCCTCGATAACCCCCATCTTTTCCATCCGCAGAAGCTCGCACTCCACCTTCGGCAAAAGCGGAAATGGAATCCTACGAGGCGTAGTAAGGCTATAAGGGACAGCCTCAGGTTTGAGCTTTATACGGACCGGCTCACAGTTCAGCAGCCCCAGGTCTCCAAACACGTCCTCAGTGACTTCGTACACTCTAGCAACAAGGCCCAGACTGCAGGCTGCTTTCCGACTCAGAAGGTTATTCACACACGATCCTCTGATCACGTACACCCACATCGATATTTTCCGCTCCTGGTACTCACAGTCAGCAAGGAACCTGCCGATGCAATCAATGCGACCTCCCGGACTATGAACTTGAATCATAACGTTTTTCAGCTCCGGACGTCGAGGTACCTTTGAGAATGTCACAAAGGAAATAACTGTAATGTCTGCTCCGGTATCAATCTTAAAGGCAACTCTTTCACCCAACATCGTGAGTGTAACACGCCAATCCTCGACAGAGCCGGACTGTTCAGTCACCGATCCTATAAAGGACAGTTCTGGCGTCTCCTGATCACTGTCCAGACACATCTCTCTCACAGACTCTGATTTAAACCACCTCAAAATGGCCAGCGCGTTGCACTTCCTGCACCTCTTGTCTATAGCAGGGCACCGCGTCTTCAACTCGCGAGGGCGGTTACAGCGTGTGCAACGGGAACACGGTGTCCAACCGCTCCTGGGTCTGTCCGCTGCCTGCTGTCTGCCGCTTTTAACCTTTGTGGCTGGTGTATTTCTTCCACCCTGTTTTCTGACCTTAAGTCTGCACTTTGTTTCTTCACCAATTCACTCTGACGTGCAATCCGTATCGCCTCATCGAGTGTCAGCTTAGACTCCAGCTGCAACTTAAGTGAAACTTCCGAGTCTGCAATTCCGATAACCAGTCTGTCTCTGATCTGCTCCACCTTCGCAACGCCGAACTCACAGAACTCTGCCAACTGATAAAGGCTGCGCACAAATGATTCCACAGATTCTCCCTCACACTGGGCGCACTTGTGAAAGCAGGCTCTCTCGTGAATCACATTTCTTCTGGGCACAAAATGGGCGCTGAGCTTATCCACGACTTTATCAAAGTCCATCTCTTCCCCAGCGCTGAACTGAAAAGTACCGTAAATCGGCTCCACGTCTCTCCCCATAGCGTATAAAAGGGAAATAACCTGCACCTCACCAGGCTCCTTATCCAGCTTCGAAGCGATCCTGAAGCGTGCAAACCTTTGGCGCCAAGCAGGCCATGCAGCAGGCTGAGAGAAATCGAAGGGTTCTGGAGGAGAGAACTTAGACATCTTCACAGATCAAAATGGATACGCAGGGAAACACTTCTGACACCATGTCATGAAAAGAGTAGACTCCGTAGGTTGGTTTATAGTTGTTGATTTATTCAGCATAACATCGGATAGCAGAGACACATACAGTACGTCCAGCTAGCATGGCATCCCAGCAGACACTGCCTGGTACCGCCCCCACCCTTCCTGTCATGTGACTCCGCTCTCACCACAGGGCCCTCAATGTTTGGAAGCGGATAAGCAATCAGTTGCCAATATATTCCTTGCAGAAACCTCTGCCCAGTATTACTAATCCTCAATATCCCTGCAATGTCAGGGTAAAACAAACTGTCTGTAAGGGCCCCATGGTATAGGTCACAATTCACAATACCTGGTGATTAACCAGACTCATCTGCAATGTAATAAAATCACCCACTGGCAACCCTGACAAACTAAGTATCTCTTTCAAAAATTCTTCTAACTGTTAAAATACAAACACCCAACTAGTTTCGCCTGTATACCAGACTTTATCAAGAATTAGTGATCATAGATACTGTGAGTCAATATATACATTTACTATCTCTGGTCAAAAGCGTTCTTTAGCCAATCAGTGAGCATAGGCATGGAGCCACCTTCTGGTGCTTGTTAATACCTCTATTAGGTTTCAGCTGAGGTGTAGTTTTTGTCTGATCTAACATGCAGGCATGTAATGTCTGTGGGGAGCGCCTCCAACCAAAAGCCTGTCAATATATCCTTCCACCAAACACTAACTGATAGTTACAATCTTAACCAAATATGCTCAATGATCAACTACTCAATCCTGAACTAAAGGACATATATATATAAATATATGTAAAAATAATAATAGAAAAAGGAATTTTTATTTATTTTGGTTAACATAGCACTATTGTTCACTTTTCAGTTATAACATGAACAATGATGCTGCACTAACTCTCCATCTCTTTCCCCACGTACCAACAGGTTTGAAGGCGATGGCACAATGCGTTATTACGAATTGGTTCATCGAAAACTTAAACCGCTGCACTGCTGCGAGGGTCACAGGGGCACTTTGGAACACCGCGTCTCTGATTTTTACACCACACAAGGTGTTATTGGAAAGGTCAGAGTCTGGCCTTTCCAATGATACCAAATATGATCACGTAATGTTTAAAAATAGGAAAAAGAAAATAATTAAGTGCAAAATGTACTTTTTTTCTCTCACTCTGTTCTAAGGCAGTGGTATTAAGTGATTTTACTTGTAAAGCAAACAATGCCAATGCCCTAACTCACCTTCTCATTTCCCACACTAAAACCAAATGAGGAGGTGATGGTGCAAAGCGTTAGTACGCATTGGTCCATCTAAAACACAAGCCGCTTCGCTGCTGCGAGGAGATTGGGGGTACTTTGGACCCCTGTAATTCCATTTGTTACATCCCACAAAGTCAAGTTAGGGGTTATTCGACAGGCCAGAAACTGGCCATTCTAAGGATATCAAACATGACCATGTAAAATGTCATGTAAAAAAAAAAACACAATCATAAAATACATTTTCTTTCTAAATTTATTTATTATTTTGTTCCAAAGCGATGGCAATGTCCATTTGTTACATATAAAATGAGCAATACCACTCACCTTCTCATTTCCCATGCCCGAGCAAGGTCAGTGTTTCATACACAGTCATATTATTCATAATACACATGTCACCAAAATACAAGGGAAAAAAATTAGGGTTTTTTCAGTTTTAGTTAAAATTGTGTATTTTCTCAGGAAAATGCAGTGACAGGTTCCCATTTCTAAATATTTTTTAACAAGAATTCCCTACATAATATATAACCACAAAGGTTTGGATGATAAATTGTGAAAAAAATATTTTACACTCTGTAAATGATTGAAATCTGAATAGAAATCAACCTTTTTTTTTCTACATTGTTATACCATTCTGACAGGACATATATTAATGATATATTTAGAATCTGCCAAGGATATATAATTTGACAAGGTCTTATAATAAAACATCAAAACATGTTTAAATGGGATGAGCACAAAACGGTAAAAATGAGATCTACACACGGGTGAAATCGCTCAGCAGCGATAGGGTTAAGAACTTTTATTTCTACAAAATACAGAATATTTTCATCTTCTATATAACATAATCCATTAAAGACATTAAGTGATCCACTTTATCAAAAATCCATTTTCATCAGACTAAAAAAAGTATATTGAGAAATATTAAGGTTTTATGGTGTTATAATATTTCTCGGAATACTCTGAAACATGCATTTTTCAAAGATTCTCAGCTTCTTCTGTCACTTTACAGGACATGGGAACTTACAATGGAAATAAAACATGTTCTATGCCTATCCCTGAATAATAAAACAAGGCAGAATTTTGCATGCTCAACTCCCACCACTCTTAGGAGGAACTAAGCAACACCAGCAGTCCGTCAGTCAGCTACACAACACTAGCAGTCAGCCCCAGAACCTGCACAAGAGAAAACACATTTTGTCACATGTGCTCAAATCCAATGACAGCCTACAAAAAAATGTCGATTTTTGATTTACTCTTAATGGCCATCAAAAGTGTGAGCCCACTCGCCACTGCAATGCAAATGTTATAGGTAATTTTTTTTACTAAAATTGTGAAAAACCAAGAGCAACAAAAGTACTTGCGACAAAATATATGTGGAAACATAAATGTCATAAAATAAGCGCCATGTGAGAAGTAGGGATGAGCTGTTCGGTTCGGACGGTTCGAAGTTTGAACCGAACTTTGGTTGTTCGAAAGTTCGCGAACTTTGAACTTTTTGGGTGTGTTCGGTTCGAGTTCGCAAAAAAAAGAAATTTTGAAAAAAGTATAGAAAATACTTAAAAAAATACAAAAAAATCTAGAAATAAAGAGACTCCTTACTGCAGAATATTATAAGCAACGGTTTATTAGATATTAAATTAAAAACTAATGTGTACGTGTAAAGATTCTCAACTCTGAATGACCTGTGTTTTTCAAACGTCATAACAGGTGTTTTTAGTCTGGTCTAATCAATTTGATACATTGTAGACTATACTGAGGGGGTGGGGTGGTGTCTGCTTCTGATTGAGATTTGAGAAGTGTTAATTTCCCTCCTAAAACTTCTAATCTGCTGTATTTCACCGCTGTGTGCTCAACTCATTTTTACCGCTTTCGCTCATCTTGTTTAAAAGCGATTTTGAAGCCACATTTTGTTAAATGACTGATATGTTAAATATCGTCCTTTCCGGCAGACTCTGCAGATTTATAATATATCATTTTTATATGTATACGTCCTGTCCTGGCTGTATATTATGAAAAAAATGCAATAAAAATTGAATTTTTAATCGTCTGCAGTGTGTAAAGTGTTGTTTTTTTCACATTTTAGCACATGAGCGTTTGCGGTTATGTTTTCTATGGGGTGCGCTTGTACAAAAATTAGAAATGGGGACCTGTTACATTTTGTGGGGGGAATTACATGATTTATAGCAAACGCACCCCATAGAAAAAAATCATTAGTGCATAATCGTTCACATTATAATTGCAATGTGAACAATATTGCTGCATTAATAAAAATATCACACAAAAAAATACATGTTTTTATTTTCTTTTTTCTTTTTTTTACTTTATACCTGGTCATGTTGGGTTTCATTCGAAAGGCCATGCTCAGGCCTTTCGATTGACACCCTCCATGACCCACTAGATGCCTGGAGATATCAGGGTTCAAATGAACCCCCTATCTCCACCAGGGGATTGGCCTGGGCAATATATATACGCATGATGTGAGCTGGCCTGGGCAATATATATATAAACGCATTATGAAAATTTGCAAAGGATAAGGCATGCAAAGTGAAATTTTGATGTGTCTGAAATTGAAACTTACGTGACAACTTTTATTTATTTTTTCCGTTAATTTAAGTTTGTTCAATACAGTTAATTTAAAATGGTTTAATACAGTTTATTTATATTTATTTTACCTTTACTATTGGTGCTTTTCAAACTTTATTCTTAAGTAAAAAGAAATTTAGCAGTTTCATGTTGTGTCGTTTTTTTTTTTTGATGGGGGTGCAAGTAGCTGGTCTTGCCTAGGGTGCAAAATATCTAGCATCGGCCCTGACCGTGATGGTCCACCCCTGCACTCTTCCACAATACCACAGAGGGGTTACTGTATGATGGCACTTGCTGGCCTGGCACCAAAGGCACAATATTTGGCTGCACTGCCACTGACGGCTGTATCAGATTCATATCCTCAGAGGGGTGAGACTGTGTGACGGCACTGTTGCTGACGCTAAAGGCCCAATTTTAGGCTAGGGTCAAACAAACGCATTTTTCGCAGCGAACGTCAAAAAGTGCGTCCGAACGCATTGAGGTGTTTTTTCACGGAAAGCGCTTAAACGGTCATACGATGTGCATTTTTGTGCGTGATTTTTTACGGATCCAAACCAGGAAACTTTGGGTGTCTGGACGTTATGTTGGCCGGACATGAGCAGCGTCTGACGTCTCCTAATCACGTACACACGCCGCTATGCGGACGCAGCGCACTCTGTTCGTCAGTACTAGCGCTTCAGCGTTCTCGAAAAAATGCGTTCATTTTCCACTTGCGTTGCGCGGCCGGACTTTCGTGCGGCCGTACTTCGTATATTGGCCGTCATTGCGTGTCATTTGCTGCTAGTGCGGCCGTGATTAAGTGCGCCTAAACACACGTCAAAAGTGCGCTAGTCTGACCCCAGCCTTAAAGCACCTATTGTTACTTTCATCCAAAGCCTGCATAAGTTTCACAATAATTTAGCCCAAAAAATCACTAAACTTGTTCTGCGTGTCCGACTCCTAAAACGTCTCCTCTTTTCATACAGACTGCCGCCCCAAGCAGTTGTTTATGGATAGATTAAAGGAAAAGCATTTACCGTCATTTGAAACATAATGTTTTTGTTTTTAAGTGTTTCTATACATCCTACAAATTCGCCACTTCACAGGCAGGTTATGGGGACCTCCTAGGCACGATATTTGAAGGAATTTTTCGTTTCTATTTTTAACCCTTATTTCATGGAAAACTCACTGTCCCTTTAAAAACGTGTTTTTTTTTACTTTTTGTCCTTGTTTCCAGTCCCCCAGGGCACTACCCGGACCCCCAAACATCTTTTAAGGCAAATATCTAGCATATATGCCCTCTTGGAGGGCACTCTAAAAACCAAATTTTCAGCCCCATTGACTTGTATTGAGTTCGAGTTCGGGTTCGGATTCGGATTCGAAAATTTGGAAAGTACGGGTTCGGATCCGAACCGAACTCGGGGGGTGTTCGGCTCATCCCTAGTGAGAAGGCCAAATCTCAAATAAATTCAACTAAACTGTGTCAATATCTTATTTCTGTACCTAGATAGTGTATGTGCTACTAAAAAGTGCAACTTGGATTTAAAGTAGGCGGAGTAGGTGCTTTATTCGAGCCTTGCCCCAAAATGAAGTGCAAAGCTGTCTGACACCAGCAGCAGCGCACTGCCGCGAGCATTGGCTAGTGGAGCCCTTAGGACTACATGGAGCGTTGGGCCTCCCAGCTCTTGCGAGATAGAGCAGTGCCGCGGGTGAATCGTGGAAGGAGACTAGGAAGTATTTGTTCCCACTCACTCTGCTCCTGGTGAAAGGAAGTGGCATATTGCGCCACCCTATCCACCACAGAAGGAGAGGTAAGTATGGGATTTAATGGGGACGAGTTTCACAGCATGTTACATGATTTCGCAAATGCAGAATAACTTAACACCAGCTTTTAGAAAATGGTATTTCACAGTGAAATACCGCCTCCAGGTGCAAGTGTGGGCTACATTGGAATAGGCTGCGCTTCCACATGGAGCTGCTCATTAACGTCTCCTATATAAGTATAGGATACGTTAATGTACAGTAACCTCGCGCAGGAATTGCACCACATTGTGCATTTTTGTGCGTGATTTTTTACGGATCCAAACCAGGAAACTTTGGGTGTCTGGACGTTATGTTGGCCGGACATGAGCAGCGTCTGACGTCTCCTAATCACGTACACACGCCGCTATGCGGACGCAGCGCACTCTGTTCGTCAGTACTAGCGCTTCAGCGTTCTCGAAAAAATGCGTTCATTTTCCACTTGCGTTGCGCGGCCGGACTTTCGTGCGGCCGTACTTCGTATATTGGCCGTCATTGCGTGTCATTTGCTGCTAGTGCGGCCGTGATTAAGTGCACTTAAACACACGTCAAAAGTGCGCTAGTCTGACCCCAGCCTTAAAGCACCTATTGTTACTTTCATCCAAAGCCTGCATAAGTTTCACAATAATTTAGCCCAAAAAATCACTAAACTTGTTCTGCGTGTCCGACTCCTAAAACGTCTCCTCTTTTCATACAGACTGCCGCCCCAAGCAGTTGTTTATGGATAGATTAGAGGAAAAGCATTTACCGTCATTTGAAACATAATGTTTTTGTTTTTAAGTGTTTCTATACATCCTACAAATTCGCCACTCCACAGGCAGGTTATGGGGACCTCCTAGGCACGATATTTGAAGGAATTTTTCGTTTCTATTTTTAACCCTTATTTCATGGAAAACTCACTGTCCCTTTAAAAACGTGTTTTTTTTTACTTTTTGTCCTTGTTTCCTGTCCCCCAGGGCACTACCCGGACCCCCATACATCTTTTAAGGCAAATATCTAGCATATATGCCCTCTTGGAGGGCACTCTAAAAACCGAATTTTCAGCCCCATTGACTTGTATTGAGTTCGAGTTCGGGTTCGGATTCGGATTCGAACATTTGGAAAGTACGGGTTCGGATCCGAACCGAACTCGGGGGGTGTTCGGCTCATCCCTAGTGAGAAGGCCAAATCTCAAATAAATTCAACTAAACTGTGTCAATATCTTATTTCTGTACCTAGATAGTGTATGTGCTACTAAAAAGTGCAACTTGGATTTAAAGTAGGCGGAGTAGGTGCTTTATTCGAGCCTTGCCCCAAAATGAAGTGCAAAGCTGTCTGACACCAGCAGCAGCGCACTGCCGCGAGCATTGGCTAGTGGAGCCCTTAGGACTCCATGGAGCGTTGGGCCTCCCAGCTCTTGCGAGATAGAGCAGTGCCGCGGGTGAATCGTGGAAGGAGACTAGGAAGTATTTGTTCCCACTCACTCTGCTCCTGGTGAAAGGAAGTGGCATATTGCGCCACCCTCTCCACCACAGAAGGAGAGGTAAGTATGGGATTTAATGGGGGACGAGTTTCACAGCATGTTACATGATTTCGCAAATGCAGAATAACTTAACACCAGCTTTTAGAAAATGGTATTTCACAGTGAAATACCGCCTCCAGGTGCAAGTGTGGGCTACATTGGAATAGGCTGCGCTTCCACATGGAGCTGCTCATTAACGTCTCCTATAATAAGTATAGGATACGTTAATGTACAGTAACCTCGCGCAGGGAATTGCACCACAACAGTGGAATAGGGCCCAGGTTGTTGCATGCTTAACTCCCATCACTCTCCGGAGTCACCAAGTAATGGTAGCACTCAGCCCCAGTTCTTGCAAGTAAACAAAAAATCGAATTTTTTTGTAGGCTGTTGTTGGGTTTTGAGCACATGCGACATAATGTTTTTTGTCTAAACCCTAAATAACAGTCAGACATTTTGCCAAAACAGGATCTCAAATCTCTTACTAAAATCAGATCCTATATAATTTACTTAGATTGGAATTTGTTTAATCTAACTGCCCATCTGCTAGGTGTATCAAGCATGTGTCCTTAGCAGCACGCTCTGTGACTCGAAACGTGGACAATGTAAGCAAGACAAGAGAAGTGACTAGATAGCTTTCTTCTTTGATGTTTTCATCGCATCGAGGGCATGTCCTGGCAGGACAGTGTGCCCAACATTGAGGTCCTCGATAAATCAGGTTCCCTTAGCTTACATCTTCTGTAATGCCAAAAACGACGTTGGTGGCTGGGTCATAATTCTTTGCATGGGTGATGCCCACATCCCCCAAAGATCTGCTGTGTGGTTGTTTGGTTGAAGGATCTTGACACAACGGGTGGCTAAACCTGATTTTCAAAGATATCTGTATGTCATGGAACCAGATACCTTATTTGTTTTCCCACTGGGTTTTTACTTAAAATGGATCAGTCTACTCTCCCTGTCTAACTCGCATAGTTAGCTTGGCCCAGCCCCACTTCCTCCTTAGCAAAGCCTGTCGTCCTGTCAGTATATCCACAGAAGCGTGAGGCTAAAACCCTCTTCAATACTGGGTGATTGCATCCTGTTTTTACCTTCCTTCCATACCAGAGCACACCAGAGAAGCCCTCTCTACCCACAAGACACCATTTATTTGCTGTTTTCTCTATAAAGTAAAGAAAATACAAAGGACCTTGTGTGCTTTCAAAAGAGGATGAGTTAAGCTATCTGACTTCACTCATATTCTGCATGTGACATTCACTCTTCACATATGTCCCTGAGCTTCCAGAATACTGTAAGTGCGGTTTGAAGCTCCCTGATATTGTTATGTACAACTGGGAGTCCTTCGGTGTCGACTGTAGCCACAGGAGAAGTGCTATCAGAAATGGCACGAAGAGTGGCGAGGAAAAGTGGACATGCCATCTGATGGACAAGAGGGCACAGAGGAAACCGAAGAATAGAGCAGTCTAACCACAACTCATTCAGATTTCATTTGCTGCACATGTTGCAGAGACTGCAATGTCAGAGGGGGTCTTACGAGCCCCACCAGATGCAGCTCTCAAACTGACTATCTTTGGTGCATCCATTGTCTGTCGAGACAGAAGGATACCTACAGCCATACACGTGCATATTGCTGTATATTTTAACATTGGGTCTTTAAATTGGATTTTCTTTTTCCACACACATAGATCTGTCAGGAGAAACCTTGTTTCACTACAAGTAGGTCAACAGAAGACACATACTACCTGAAGAGTAAAGCGAGTCCATGATCCTCAGTCATCTACAACATGAGATGAGCCAAAACAGCAGTTATGTTACTACAACATGGAGCTTGGGGATTTCTTGCTGTAGAAGAGCCAATGTATTGTGCAAAACAAACACTTCAGTGCGTACAGATATCTTGGGATTTTGCTTGGCTGCTTTTCAATAATAAGACTTGGAAACTGGAAAATACAAAAAAAGGAAAGGATAAACACATATGGCGTTTCACTCGGCTGATTTTTATATCTAGAGAATCGGTATGTACGCAATTAAAAATGATCATCTCAAATTGAACAAGGCACATCGTTATTTTCAATACATATAAAATAGGAATATTTCTAAGTGTGCGCAGCCCATATTTTAGGGTGTGCACCCATGATATATTTATTACCTACGAACTGTAAATAATCACAAACTCTTAATTTTTAATGTTTTTATTTTATCATAGATCTGTCACACCTGGCGTCTCAGGGGCTGCCCAGCACTGCCGTTCTCACCGGGTACCAAGTGATATGCTGGCCAGCGGAAGTCACATGGGTGGTCGGGAGGTGGGGCATCAGTGGTGTATTTTGGCCTAGGCTGACAAGACCTAGGGCGGCACTTTCCAGGGGGCGGCGGCCCGCACCGTGTGGCCCCACCCCTAAAAAAAATGTATTTTTTTTTTTTACTTTTGCAAAGTATTTTACCAGGCTGGATACATTGAGATTTCACTAATTTTCAAGTATGTCTTGGGTAGCCAAGGCCTAGGCTTTCAATTTCCAGGGGGCAGCAAAAAACCTCACCACTAAGGCTAGGGTCAGACTAACGCATTTTTCACGTTGTCCGTGAAAATGTGCGTTCGAAGAATGGACGTATTTTTTCACGGAATACGCAATAGCGGTCATACGATGCGCAGTTTCATCCGTGATTTTGTATGGATCATCAATAAAACACTTCTTGCATCTGGACGTTATGTTGGCCGGACATTAGCAGCGTCTGATGTCTCCAATTCACTCACACACGCCGCTAGCGGACGCAGCGCACTCTGTACGTCAGTACTAGTGGTTTAACGTTCTCGAAAAAATGCGTTCATTTTCCACTTGCGTTGCGCGGCCGGACTTTTGTGCGACCGTACTTCGTATATTGGCCGTCATTGCCCGGCATCTGCTGCTAGCACGGCCGTGATTAAGTGCGCCAGAACGCGCGTTCGCACTGCCTCAGTCTGACCCTAGCCTAAATGGGTTACTCACAGAGCACCGAAATGACGCCAACATTTTGGTGTTCTGTATTTCCCTGCACTTTGGGGAATAAAATTTCACCATTCACCGCAGTGTCCCCAAAGTGCATGGAATCGGCCGCTGAATGCTGCCACCGCAAACCCGTGGCCTGCTTTTTTCAAAAGAACTACTGAACGAAAATGTCTGTAATTTACGTATAAGATCCTATGATTGATAATAAAAAGTTCTGTTACAGAAACAAGAAAAACCACTATTAAAAAAAAGGGGGGAAATTTTGCCAAAAAAATATGAAAAATGACTAAAGGGTACTAAAAAAAATCAATAAATAAAGACTTTTTACTGCAGATTAAAATAATAAATGGTTTATTAGATATTGCAGAAAAATGGGAATATTTTTAACATTGAAACCTATGGGGTTCACCTGAATAAACCTGTTGATTGAAACCACCAAACATCAGGGCATTTCACTGGCATTTCTCTGCTGTTTGGTGTTCTCTGAATAGATTAACCATTACTTCTCTATGGGGATTTGCACTGCCTTCAAACAGCACCGTACTTGCTGGCAGTTCGCCAAACTTGTGTGTGAGCATATCACAGAGCAGTGGTGTACTTAGGGGAGTGGCGGAGGGTGGGCCGCCCCAGGTACCAATGATTATTGTGGTGTCATTAGGGGGTACTAGGAGGTGCCACTGTCACTGTGTGTCAGCTTTGCGCTGTGTTCTCAAACAATGAGCAGGGGAGCAGGGCGTTTGCATATGGAATAAAATCAAATAGAATAAAAATCCCCCTTCTCCTCCCTCCATAGCTCCTCCCCTGCCCTGCAGCAGCTCTAGGAGAGGGGAGGGGGATGTGGTTTGTGTGGAGAGAGAGAAGACAGTAAACGGCAGGTAAAGGGGGGTATCAGCAGAATATGAAGCCCTGTCTGCTTACTGCTGTTTAAAGTGGACCTTTCCTTAACCAGCACTGCAGTGATAGAAATTTGTCATTGAGCTGCCTGGCTCCTGGTGAGGCTGCGTGCGTGCAGGTCATGTGGTCCGGCCAGTCAGGTTGTACTGAGTCTCAGTACCACCTGACTGGCTGAACCACGTGACACGCACGCACGTACGCAGCTGCCCACCCTTTCGTTAACACAGACTCTCACTCTATTCTGGACTGACCACCCACCGGGAAGGGAATCAAAGCCACAGTGCACCCTCTGGCAGTGGCACCCCACTGCTGACAAGATGGCTCCACACACAGGCACAGCTGCAATCCTAACGTGGCCTGGAGGGACCTGCTGACTCTGCACACAGCCCTACCGCGGACGGAGGCCGGTAAACATAGAATAAATAATTGCTGTGTGCTCATATACACTCGGTTTGCTGGGAATTTTATTGCAGTGGATTCTGATGCACTCATACACACCGCACATTAAATTGCTGGGAGTTTTATTGCTGTGGATTCTGATACGCTGACACACACCAAATATTGCATTGCTGGGAGTTTTTTGCTGTGGATTCTGTGATACACCCAGCATATTACTGTGAGTTTTATTGCCCTGGAGCTCTGGGATACGCTCATACACACTGCACATTACTGTGAGTTTTATTGCTGTGCAGTTCTGTGATATGCTCATACACAGTGCAGATTTCTGTGGGTTTTATTGCTGTGCAGCTCTGGTATGCTCATACACAGTGCCCATTTCTGTGGGTTTTATTGCTGTGCAGCTCTGTGATACGCTCATTTGCAGTGCACATTTCTGTGGATTTTATTGTTCAACCAATTACAGCGGCTGTGATCCAGTATACTTGACATGCGTGGCTGTTCTTTGTAAAAATGCTTGAATTTAAACATTTCATAATTTTATTTATCCCAATAGATACATTTGAAATGGTATACAAAATATACAAGTAGGCACTTGGTATCCACTTCTAAAATAAAGAGAGGAAAAGGCGGAGCGCTAAGAGGAAAAGGTGGAGCTTAAAGAGGAAGGGTGGGGATTAACCAGGAAGAGGTGTGCCCTTGACAGGAAGGAGTGCCTCAAATTTAAATTAGGGGGTGCATGAGTTTAGTCAGGCCTAGGGCAGCACAAAACCTAAATACACCACTGTGGGGCATGGCATGTTGACGTGTAGCTGCCGGGTTTAAAGTCAGTCTGCTTGGGCAGACTTGATGCCCTGATGTGGAATTACTTCCCCAGCACTTTTTGTGACTCATTTGTGCATTGTATGATATTGGCTAGCCTGAGAACCCTCTATGTGCATGACCACAGCTATTCCTGAGGACCCTGCTTTGTGTATGACCACGGCTATTCCTGAGAATCCTGCTTGGTTTACTGACCCGACAATTTATGAGAACCCTGCTTTGTGTAGGACCACAGCTATTCCTGAGAACCCTGCTTTGTGTACCGACCTGACTATTTATGAGAACCCTGCTTTGTGTAGGACCACGGCTATTCCTGAGTAGGGATGAGCTGTTTGGTTTGATTAGTTCGGAGTTCGATTCGAACATTGGCAGTTCGAAAGTTCGCGAACTTCGAACTTTTTGGGATGTTCGCCAAAAGTTCGAAAAAAATAAATTGAAAAAAGTATAAAAAATGCTTAAAAAATACTAAAAAAAAATAGAGAAATAAAGAGACTCTTAACTGCAGAACATTATAAGCAATGGTTTATTAGATATTGAATTAAAACGGGAATATTTTTAACATTGAAGCCTATGGGATAAAACATTCTTGTTACTAAAACATCAGGCAGACACAGCCTTCTAATCAGGCACTGTAGAGGGCAGTCTGTGGGGGCCTCCCAAGGATCCCCTTGAGGAGCATTGAGGAGCAAGGAGCATGCGGCCGCCGGATGACAGAGCTGCGACTGTACGGGCTAGCCACCCGGGTGCATGTGGCAGAGACAGGCAGTGCAGGGAGGGAGCCACTGCACCTGTGGCCACGGCAGACCCCCTCAGCCCCCACCAGGATTCAGGGAGCCCCCACTGACCACCAGGCTAAGGTAAGGCGACACATTTCTAAAAAAAATAAAATCCGAGGACATTTTTAAATGTCCCCGGGAACATAAAATAAAACTTTTTTTTCTTTCTCTACCTTGCTGAATGTATTTAATTATATATATTAGATACATTCAGCCAAGTAGAGGGGGGTGGCATGTGGGCTGCGCTGGGTCTTAGGCAGTGGTTTGGTTTTTTTGTGTGTATATTTTTAGCAAATTTATAGGGGAAGGTAGCGGCAGGTATGATATATATATATATATATATATATATATATATATATATAGATAAGATATATATCTATGTTCTTATAAATATATATCCAGACTTGTATTACACACACATTTTGGGAACTAATTGCCCCCCTTCCCATTTGGCTGATCCCTCCAGAAGAAATGTTGAACCCGATAGAGCAGAGAATAATATATATATTCTCTGCTCTGTCGGGTTCAACATTTCTTCTGGAGGGATCAGCCAAATGGGGGGGTATTTAGTTGAGATTGTCCACATGCCACCTCCCCATGTGTGTATGTGTATATATAGTCTGAGGTCTGTGGGTGGGTGTATATATATATCTGCGTGTTGATATATACGAATATATAGGTCTGCGTGTTGATATAAAATTTTCGTTTCGGCTCTTTTCGTTCGTAATTCGACAATTTTCATTTCAGATCGTTTCGGCCGATTTCCGTTTCAGTTCGTTTCGGCTCATTTTTCGTATCGACTTTTTTTTCGTGATTTTGGACATTTTTGTGTATTCGGTGTCGGAAATGTTTTGCCCCATAGACTTCAATGTTAAAAATATTCCCGTTTTAAATCGATATCTAATAAACCGTTTATTATTATATTCTGTAGTAAAGAGTCTCTTTATTTCTAGATTTTTTGGGATATTTTAAGCATTTTTTGAAAAAAAAAATCTGAGCCACAGGGTTTGGGAAATGTTTTGCCCCATAGACTTCAATGTTAAAAATATTCCCGTTTTAATTCAATATCTAATAAACCATTTATTATTATATTCTGTAGTAAAGAGTCTCTTTATTTCTAGATTTTTTAAACCTCACAGTAATGTGCGCTGTGTATTATGAGTATTCAGTATTATATGGGAGTACTGCATTATGAGTAAGAGTAGTTAGAAAAATAAAAGTAATAAAACGTAAAACTCGGGGGGTGACACCATGAGTTACCGCACTGGGTGACACCAACCTTAGTGACGCCACTGACAGTGTGAAGGCACTTGTTGCCACCAAAGGCAAAATATTTGGATGCACCGCCACTGACGCCTGTACCTGATTCATATAATTTTAATATTGGACCGCAGGGTCCAACCCTGCACTCTTCCACAACAATACCACAGAGGGGTTACGATGTGACGGCACTGTTGCCGACACTAAAGGACCAATTTTAAAGCACCTATTGCTACTTTCATCCAAAGCCTGCATAAGTTTCACCATAATTTAGCCAAAAAAATCACTAGACTTGTTCTGCGTGTCCTAAAATGTCTGCTCTTTTAATACAGGCTGCCGCCCCAAGCAGTTGTTTGTGAATAGATTAAAGGAAAACCATTTACCGCAATTTGAAATGTAGTTTTTTTGTTTTTAAATGTTTCTAAACATCCTACAAATCCGCCACTTCACGGGCAGGTTATGGGGACCTCCTAGGCACGATATTTGAAGGAATTTTTCGTTTTTATTTTTAACCCTTATTTTATGGAAAACTCACTGTTCCTTTAAAAACTTCTTTTTTTTTTACTTTTTGTCCTTGTTTCCTGTCCCCCAGGGCAATACCCGGACCCCCATACACCTTTTATGGCAAATATCTTGCATATATGCCCTCTTGCAGGGCACTCTAAAAATCGAACTTTTGAGTCCCATTGACTTGCATTGAGTTCGGTTCGAGTCCGAACTCGAACTTTTGAAATTAAAGAGTTCGACTGTATGTGTTTTGCATGCTTTCCTTATATTGCCTTTGGGGGAAAAAAAATTACACACATGATACCATATGTATCTCCCTCTTACAGAACATAACGATTAAATTCCTGAGTTGGGAATTGCGTTCATATCTGGTTGACGTAACATTTTTGTTTCTACCCATTGTACAGTGCTAAGGAACTTGTTAGCACTTTATAAATAATTGTAACTGTACACTTGGCACTGTTGAGAAGAACAGTCTCACAAAGAAACCACCTGTGTCCTAACACCCTTTCAAAATTCATCTGTTGCAAACAGAACTCATAAATTATGCAATAATATCCAGCACATTATCCTGTAGAACAAAGCCTTGATATTCCTATTTGACCCATTAATAAACACGTACATGTACTTCATTTTAAACAAAATATACATGTTATTGAACTACTGGCAAAGTACACCCAGCGTTCTACATGTTATTATGACATTATGAACTAAATCAACAATAAACTATGCTGGCAGTACAAGGGTTAAGTCGAATTGCAGAAACTTATATTTCTAAATAAATAGTTTTTAAAACTTTTAGCATGTATCATTTCTACATCGTTTTTGTGGTCCCGTCTTCAACACATAATTCCACAAAGGTTATAATGCTCAGATCTACAAAACAACCCTTGAAGGGATATACTAGGGTTAAAACAGGAAGTGGGAAAAAAGGGGTTAAAATGTAACCCCTCCTGAACTCCATCGCTACTCACTCTCCCATTTTAATTCTAGAGTTAATGCAGAAAACGCACCTTTATTATTGCGTCAGGTTTAGCTATGAGCTGCTCGGTTTGATCGGTTCGGAGTTTGATTTGAACATCGCCTGTATGCATGTTCGCGAACTACGAACATTTCCGCGTGTTCGCCGCATGTTCGCACCACATGCACCACAATGCACTTTTCCACTGGCCTGAAGCTTGTAATTGGCTACAGCCTTGCACCTGACCACAGGTCAGGTGCAAGACAGGTTCAAGACTATGCCAATCACGGCTCAGAGTCCTGATTGGGCAATTTTGACATGCCCACCAGGTGGATTCGAATTAGCAATGTTGCAGCATCTGCACAAGCAGCAGGGGCCATCAACGAGTACCTGCTGTGAGTATATGTCACAAGGACAGAGTTCAGGTCAACTTGTTCCCCCCCCGCAGTGGCTGATGAATCAAGGATGCATTGCACTGTACTGTCACCATTTGAGGAGGCAACGTGTCACGGATCCCTCTGATTACCAAAATAGTGGTCCCTTTACGCAGACCGCTCTCTACCCTTCCGATCCTTGAATGGTCGGCAAAACTAGAAAGACACTTAACCAGACAATAGATAGACAAGAGGTAACACCAGACAGAGGTACAGAATAGGGTATTGTCATGAATCCTTCTGACTACCAAGATAGTGATCCCTTTATGTGGATCGCTCTCTACCCTTCCGATCCTTGAATGGTCGGCAAAACTAGATAGACAATTAACAGGTAATAGATAAACAAAGGGAAACACCAGACAGGGGTACAGACCAGAGTATACGTTCTCCCTAGGACCTAGTTATAGCAGAGGAATCTGATGTGTGCTTAGGGTGCCACATAGACTGACCTCTGGTACCAACGTTAAGGGCAGAACCAAGAGCAGAGTAAATGCCAATACCAGGGGTTATACACAGAATAGTTTGTTTGCCAATGCCAGGGGTCATACACAGGAGGGTTCGTTTGCCAATGCCAAGGGTCATACACAGGAGGGTTCGTTTGCCAATGCCAAGGGTCATACAGGAGGGTTCGTTTGCCAATGCCAAGGGTCATACACAGGAGGGTTCGTTTGCCAATGCCAAGGGTCATACACAGGAGGGTTCGTTTGCCAATGCCAAGGGTCATACACAGGAGGGTTCGTTTGTCAGAAGCAAGGTTAGATACAGAAATCGCCAAAATACACAAGAGCTCTGCGGGAAGTGAATACCACGTCAGGGCACCGGCATGGTAGTGAGACTGGGCTTTAAACCCGGCGGGTCCGCGTCATAACGCCAGGCCCCGCCCCTCGGCGTCCCACGTGAGCGCATCCGGTAGCGTTCATCATTCGGCGCCTGGCCAGCGAGCAGCGAGGAATCTGCTGCCAGGCGCCCCAGCCCCTGACCAGCCGTGACACAACGAGGATGGTGAGCAGGGACAGTGCATGCATCAGTGACACAATTCCTTTAGTGTTCCTGCTGGCGCACACTCTGTGGGGAATTATAGATTGGCTCTAGAGGAAGAGCCGCAGGAGGAAGAGGAGGCCTTCCTTAGCTCTGAAGGCCCCAGTCTTTCCGCAGACAGCATTCCAGCGGGTCCTCCTCAGATCAGACAGGAGGAGGATGAGGAGGAATATTTAAGTAGTGGAGCATTGAAGGTGGGGATTCCTCAAGGGAGGGTTTTGTGTGCCCAGAAAAACAAGGACTAGTACGTGGCTGGGAGGAGGAAGTGCACTATGGGGTCATCCTCTTCATTGACCAGGAAGACTCAGAAGCTAATGCCACCTCCAACCTACGCTGCATGGGCTCCCTTATCCTGCAAAGCCTGATAAAGGACCCCAGGATCCGTGCTATCAAGGAGAGGGATCATTACTGGTTGGCAAGCCTTCTTGATCCACGATACAAGGGTAAAGTTGCAGAGCTCATCCTGCCCGCACAGGATGAAACAACTTGAGAACGCTCTAAAGCGACACTTGTGTAACACCTTTCCAGGCACTGGTAGGTTACCAAGTGATGACACAGGTGCTTCTGAGGCTGCGGATGATCAGAGGAATAGTGGTGAAGGCCGGGGTCTCTTGACTGATGCCTTTTTAAATTTTTTTAGTCCACGACACCCAGGGACGTCAAATGTAGGCACCCATTGCCAGCGTCTTCACCGTATGGTGCAGGACTATCTAGGGGCAAGGGCAGACCTGGATACCTTTCCAGCAGATGATCCACTGGCTTACTGAGATTGGATCACTGGCCAGAACTTAGCCAATATGCTATGCAGCTACTAGGTTGCCCTTCATCCAGCGTGCTTTCTGAAAAGACGTTCAGTGCCGCTGGAGGTTTTGTCACAGACAAAAGAGTGCGTCTGTCCACCGACTCTGTAGACCGGCTGACATTTATAAAAATGAATCAGTCCTGGATCACCAGCTATCAGTCCCCTGATGCTGACGTAACTGAATAGATCGGGGATCTCTTCTGCATTCACAAAACCTCCACCACTGAACTCTTCCACAATACCACAAAGGGTTTACGGTGTGAAGGCACTTGCTGCCATGAAAGGCACAATATTTGGCTGCACTGACACCTGTGCCAGATTTATATAATTTTAATTTTTTGAACCGCAGGTTCCAACCCTGCACTCTTCCACAATACCACAAAAGGGTTACGGTGTGAAGGCACTTGCTGCCATGAAAGGCACAATATTTGGCTGCACTGACGCCTGTGCCACATTTATATCATTTTAATTTTTTGAACCGCAGGGTCCAACCCTGCACTCTTCCACAATACCACAAAAGGGTTACAGTGTGAAGGCACTTGCTGCCATGAAAGGCACGATATTTGGCTGCACTGTCGACCGTGCCAGATTTATATCATTTTAATTTTTTGGAACGCAGGGTGCAACCCTGCACTCTTCCACAATACCACAAAAGGGTTACGGTGTGAAGGCACTTGCTGCCATGAAAGGCACATTATTTGGGTGCACTGCCACTGACGCCTATATTACCAGATTTATATCATTTTAATATTTGACCGCAGGGTCCAACCCATGCACTCTTCCACAATATCATAGAGGGGTTACTGTTGCCGACACTAAAGGCCCAATTTTAAAGCACCTATTGTTACTTTCATCCAAAACCTGCATAAGTTTCACCATAATTTAGTCCTAAAATGTCTCCTTTTTTAATACTGCCGCCCCAAGCAGTTGTTTATGAATAGATTAAAGGAAAAGCGTTTACCATAATTTGAAACATCATTTTTTTGTTTTTAAATGTTTCTATACATCCTACAAATCCGCCACTTCACGGGCAGGTTGTGGGGACCTCCTAGGCACGATATTTGAAGGAATTTTTCGTTTTTATTTTTAACCCTTATTTCATGGAAAACTCACTGTCCTTTTAAAAACATATTTTTTAAAACTCTTTGTCCTTGTTTCCTGTCCCCCAGGGCACTACCCGGACCCCCATACACCTTTTATGGCAAATATCTTGCATATATGCCCTCTTGCAGGGCACTCTAAAATCCGAACTTTTGAGTCCCATTGACTTGCATTGAGTTCGATTCGTGTTCGAGTTCGAACTCGAACCTTCGAAATTATTCGAGTTTGAATGCGAACCGAACATGGTGGTGTTCGGCTCATCCCTAGTCAGGATCCCTTGTTGCTCCTTTTGACATAACATACTGCCAGCTTCTTGTAAGCTGCAGCCATGAAGTGACCTGGGGGAGTTTGGAGGCTCAAGTGAGTATCAGCCAATATGATTGCTCTCAATGTGAGCGCATTAAGAGCCATTGGCTGAAGTCAGTCTGGAAGAATCCTGTTTCCTCCTCGATATGCAGGAAACTGAGTTCCGTGCACTCTTTGTGACCGGGGTTATTCCCCTGCACTCAGAGGGATGAATCAGCCTTCCAAATTTGGGGATTAGCCCCGCCTACAAAGCAATCATTGATCACATTGAGTTATCAAAGTGCCTATAGCAGGGCTGGGAAACTCCAGCTCCTCAGATGTTACTGAACTACAGCTCCCATGACCGTCTGGCCATCTATTGCATTCAAAGATTTCTGGGGTTTGTAGGCCATCAACATCTGGGGGGGGCGGAGTTTGACAGCCCTGCTCTAGAGTGTCCTTTTTTAGCAATTATCCAGGAAATGATTGAACTCACTCTACCTCAAACCTCATACTTATATGGGCCGGGAAAAAAGACATGCGTCCATCAAGTTCAAATTTTCACACATCACCTATTGTTGTTGATACAAAAGAAGGCAAAAAACCCAGTCTGATGTGCTCACCAGTCGCCAATATGACACACATTGACAAGAAATTCCTTCTTGACCCCAGAATGGCTTCAGATTTCTCCTTGGACCAAGCAGCCATTATCACATATTAAATATTATAACATTAATATTATGTTTTTGCAGGAAGTCAGCCAGCCAGCTGTTGTTTAAAAGTATATACAGACTCTGACCCAACCACCTCAATAGGCAGAGAATTCCACAGCTTTATTGTTCTCACTGTGAAAAAAAAACTTCCTAGGCTTTAGGATGAATTTCCTTTCGTCCAATGTAAAGTCCTGTTAATGAATAGGTTTCCAGACAATCGTATATATATATATATGTAATTCATACACAGTTAAGTTGTGGTGGAGGGCAAAAAGTGAGATTAAAAGCCTCCACACAGCAAATCATAAAGTTTATAATTGTGAAAGACATTTACACATCGCAGCAATTCATAGAACTGCTTCATAGAGCTCATGTGCTACATTTCTCATATGCAGCAAGGGACTCTGGGTAGGACATGCAAATGAAGTCTCCAATTTCCCACTTTTTTGCATCCTGGGTCTGTTTTAATACAGAACCCTCCTGATCATATATATTTATGACTTCCATTGTTCAATTAGACCCAATTATTAAATATTATTAATTTATTTTACCATGGCTTTCTCTAGTTTTATCCCATTTTGGGCGCTTTGGGACCTATGCGTAGTTTGCAAATTGATAAATAGCAATTTAAGAGTGTAAGCATATAAATATTTTCTGATATTGATAATAGGAATATTTTAGCATCAGCTGAAAGAAAATTGTAATGAAATAAAAGCAAGATTCCATAACGTTAAAAACATTGATACATTGTACAAATATTCTTTTACAATAAGAGAGAAATGCCCAGGGCTGATATAAATGATTATACATGGATTTCTTATCCCGATGCTTCTATGAACATTAAATGTCAGTCTGCTTGTTTTCTGTTAATGTATTCTCAGGCTTTGGGACTACGACAATTTATTTCAGGTTTAAGATCTTTTCGTGTCAAGATGTAACGTTAGATATTTTTCAAGTAGGAAAGTCTAGGTAAAATTGCCGCTTGAAATTGCATTTTAAATGCTTCTCTTCTGAGAAAATTGCCCTGATCAAAACTCTCTTTGAAAGTGAGTAAAATAAATAGTATCATATATAGTGCCTTTCTGTCTGCTGCCCAATAAAAAGCGTTGAGCAAAGAGTAACAGTATATGTAGTCCTGCTTTTCCTGGTGACAGGATCTCAAGTCTGAGGTCCTCAGCTGCTCAGATTTCAAAGTTTTGTGGCTCCATCTATTTAATGGGCTACAGTTAGACACTCGAGGACGTCTCGGATCAAAAAAATGAGAATGTCTGTAGCAAACTCTCCACTGATTGACAGCTGAGCGCAGTTCTTAAAGGGCCAGTACCACCAAAAAATTAAATGTCCTTATTGTGTTTATTTTATGTTGCTGATATCTTACATGTGCTTTGTTTTTTCTCTAGTATGTCTAGTTAAGAAATTATTTTACTCTATATGTGTCATTGGATGCATCCATTGTGTGATCTTTTGTGTTGTAAACTGCCCCCCCACACACACACACGGTTATTCAAAGAGAATCGAAAAGTCACCGCAGTGAAGTGAAGCAGTGAAGCAGCCGAGACCGCAGAAGAGGCAGTGAATAAATTAGGAAAACAGTTTGTATGAATGATTGAAAAGTGAAACGCTGTTTGCAAAAAAACTACTGAGCGAAAATGTCTGAAATTTACATATTAGGTCCAGGGAATGATAATAAAAAGGACTGTTAAAGAAAAAATAAGTAAACTTAAAAAAAAAAAAAAATCGGACTTTTAACCCTTTCGCTGCTGAGGCATTTCCCGCCTCTGTGCTGAGGTCATTTTTACCGATTTTGCTCATTTATTTTATAAAGGATTTTACCAGGAAGGATACATTGAGATTTCTCTCGTTTTCAAGTATGTCCTGGATTCAAGAACATTGAAGTGTTACAGTTACAGAAATACAAAGTAATACAATGCAAGATATTAAGAAAACAACACATATGCTCATCATGTTTAAACGTGTTTTGAAGGCTTATTTTAGTATATGACCCAGACATATTATATATCGTTCTTTCCGTCAGACTCGGCAGATTCATAATTATAAGTATACGTCATGACCTGTCTGTATATTATAACAAAAAATGCAATAAAATATGAATTTTCAATAATTTACAACTTGTAAAGTGTTTTTTTTTCACATTTTAACATGCGAGCAATTGCGGTTATATTTTTTATGGGGTGCGCTTGTTAAAAAAATTAGAGATGGGGTCTCGTTACATTTTTTTTGGGGAAAATTACGCGATTTTTAACAAACGCACCGCATACAAAAATCGTTAGTGCAGCATTATTGTTCACATTATAATTGAAATGGGAACAATATTGCTGCATTAACGAACCAAAAAAGAAAAAAAAACTTGTTTATTTTTTTTTATAATTGTTTTTTAAATATTTTTTATTTTTTTTAAAAACTTTTTTCATACTCATGTTTGGTATTGTTGGAACGGCCATGCTCTGGCCGATCCAACAATACCAAATATTAACCCCTAACTGCCACGGATCGGGAGATAGGGGGTTCATTGGAACCCCCTATCTCCACCATTGGTGGCAGTTAGGGGTTAACTCCAGGACTGGCGTCATCGTGCTATGCACGATGACGCCAGTCCTCAGAGGGCATTCCCGGAAGCTTGGCCGACATCCAAGATGTCGGCCAGCTCCGGGAAAGGATCACGAACCGGCGCTTTTCGGCGCCGATTCGTGATCCGGCCCCCATGGGGTTAATGCCAGGTACCATTTGGAAGGGCAGGCTTTGCCCTTCCAAACGGTGCCTGGGTTAACCCCCTGCACGCCACTGATCGGGAGGGAGAGAGGTCCGAAGGACCTCCCCCCTCCCTTTCAGGCGCCTCCTCCGCACATGCGGGGGGGCACCTGAATTAGGTGTCATCGCGCCCCCGCAATGACACCTAATTACTCCGGCGGCGGTTCCGGGTGCTGGGCTGACATCGAGGATGTCAGCCCGCACCGGAGGGGCCAGCAATCGGCCGGAACCCGGCCGAACGCTGGCCCCAAAGGGAGGACGCGCTCAGCGCGTCCTCCACAAGGAACGATACTGCGGGTGGACGCGCTGAGCGCGTCCTCCGCAGTGAAGTGGTTTAAAAAAAAGTTCCAGAAAAATGCTTGAAATATCTTAAAAAATCTATAGATAAAGAGACTTTTTACTGCAGAATTTTATAATGAACGGTTTATTAGATATTGAATTAAAATGGAAATATTTTTAACATTGAAGCCTATGGGATTCGCCTGAATAAATTTGCCGAATTAAACCACCGAATGGCAGGGCCTTTAGGGGAACCTTTCACTGCTGGTTTGTGTTCTCTGAATAGCGAAGCAGTGCTTTTTCATGGGCATTTCACTGCCCTCGAACAGGCACCGATCAGGCACCGTATGTTCAGGCAATTTGCCAGGATTTGGCGAATTGCCTGCTCTCTGGATAGCCGAATGGCCAGGAAAGGCAACCGAACGCTGATTTTCAGCGTTCGGTTACCTTTCTCAAGCAATTCGGATCTCTTTGGATAACCCTGTATAAAACAGCAAAAGGAGAACCTGCACAGTAATCTTCTCAATTTGCTGTTTAGCTTTGAGAAACGCGGGTGTTTCTCAACACTGCAATAACTATTTTTAGGCGTTTTTAGCAGCGCTGGCAAACACTGGCGTTTAGTAAGAGGTTTTTTTCCTCTGACTAACTTTGGAACAACACATAATCCTAGGTTGAATTTGTATAGGATTTTGGCGGAAATTTCCCAAATGGAAAAGGTTTGCCATCACCAGTAGACATGTGCACGGCACAAAACATTTTGTTTAGTTTCAGATCATTTCATTCCGGTTTTTGTTTTCGTTTCGGATCATTTTGTTCTGTTTTATTTTTCTCATTTCGGTGCGTTCGTTATGTTACTGTGATTTGTATTTTTGCATTGATTCATTGGTTATTATTATTATTCTTTATTTCTATAGCACCAGCATATTCCGCAGCGCTGTACAATGCGCACAATATATACAGGGTTACAATACATTGAACAACATTTGACACACCAGTACAGGAGGAATTGAGGGCCCTATTTCCATGGGAATTTACAATCTAGAAGGGTTGGAGGTGGAAATGGGAGAAGAGGACTGCAAGGTGACAGTGATGAATTGGTGAGAGTGATGGACTGGCTGCGTCAGTGAGTCGGGTGGTTGGCTTCCCTAAATAGGAATTTCTTAAGGGAGCATTTCAAGCAAGGGGAAAGTCTTGCAGTACGAGGTAGACCATTCCAGAGGATGGGGACTGCGCGTGAGAAATCCTGCAGTCTATCATGGGAATAGGTAATGCGGGGTGAAGCTAGGCACAGGTTGGTTCGGACGATTGGTAATTCGTATTTCGGGTTGATTCATTACTTCGTTATTATTGGTATTTCATTTTTTCGGGTCAATTCGTATTTTGCTTTTATTAGTTATTTCAGAATGTGAAATGGAAGGGGAAAAAAAAGAAACTATAAATATGACTAAACACCTGTCTTTTGCACTGAAAACTATTCAGTATCAAGGACAGCAGCTTTTCTTGGTGCTGAAACCTATTCCGCACCATGGATGGCAGCTTAGCGGTGCTCCGCAGCCCAACGGGGCTGCTGTCCTTGGTACTGATTAGGTTTCAGCACCAAGCATAGCTGCTGTGATTGGTACTGGATAGGTTTCAGCACCATGGAGAGCAGCTCTGCGGGGCTACAGAGATATTCTCCATGGTGCTGAATAGGTTTCAAACGATATATAATATATCTGGGTTGTATAATAAAAAGTGACTTCAAATCGCATTTAAACATGATGAGTGATACCTGTAAAAATTAGCGCAGCACACAGGGGTGAAATGGCTCAGCAGCGAAAGGGCTAAAAGGATTTTCCAAAAAAAAAAAACACTGGTTCCTGGCAGTGGATTTTCGGTAAACCACTTGGCTGTGAAGGGGTTAAGGCCCGTGTTAGACAAACGCAGTTATCACGTCCGTGTCGCCGCACAGTTTAATGTCCGTTGTAGCATAGAATCATGATCAGTAGAGACCCACACACGAAGTATGTGCGCACTGCATATACACAACGCACGTGGCACCGGATGCAATTTAGGCAAGAATGTAAAACCACTAGAACGGACGTGCAGAGTGCGCCACGTCCGCGTAGCGTTGTGTGTGTGTGATGGAACGAAGTCAGACCGCATTTGTGATGTCCAGCACCTTGACGCACAAAATGGCTTTTCATATCATGTATACATTTTTTGCATTTTTCAGATTAATTTTGTTTCCCACAGTTCCCTTTTTTTCTACATTCGTCAAGAAAAACAGATTGTGTGTTGTCTGCAGTATCTTCCGTCAGAACGTCCGTCCGCTGAGCACGCACGCACAGTGCGCTCAGAATGCGCTCGTCTGACATTAGTCTAATTTCTCTGTTAAATTAGTGCATGGCCGCCATTCTTAGGATTGTGTCCATTGGTTGTATACAACGTTTTTGTTTGTTTAAAAATAGAAAGGATAAACCCCAAGATGACCTAGATCCATCGCAAAGTCTTAGTTCGTTCATTCGGTTCTTTTCTGGAAAACATAAAGTGGTAATAATAGGAATCTGTTACCATGTCGCGCTTATTCTAATGCATAATGCTCTGCAAAGGGTCAGTGACCTGATCTCACATTTGTAAGAGTAAAACCAAAATCATTGGTGGAACCTACTAACAAAAGCGAAATTAGCTGAATCACAGTGAGCACTTTCAGCTGACCTGATTTTTACGAGTCAATTGCAGCAGATTTTTATAGAGATGCTGTATGCCAAATGAAAGCTTTTGGTTACTTAACAAGTAAATCTTCTTGCTTAATCCAAATGCAGTCTGTCTCCTAAAACTGCTCTGTTTCCCATGTTGTATCGCTGCCTAAATACTCATTTTTATGTTTTAGGATCCTTTCCTTTTTTTTTTATTCAACGTGCCAAGCCTGTATCTCATAGTATCATTGCTCTATTCTGTTCTGATGGTATTTTTATACATATCCATTTAATGTCCCTTAATCCCAAAAAAATGGTAACTGTGCACCTAGAGGAGGAAAACTGGGTCCATAAAGCTAACAAACAGAGAAACTTTCATAGTGCAAACTGAAAAGTACAATTTTAGGGTGCCCCCTCTTTTCCCCGCACTCACAAGATTATAAAACTTTATCACTTATCGTATCCAAGACGATTATCCCACTCTGCTGGTACTGATACTGGAACGAAGGACCTGAAGACTCTTGCCGCCACAGGAATCAACTGGACATCTTACCAAGATAAGCAGTAGTAAAGCAGTATTTTATTGGATAAAATTGTTATGTATAATAGATTCCAACGCGTTTCGTGTATATCATACACTTCATCAGGGAAAATATAAATAAAGAGACAATTACAACAGAATAAAAATTCATTGTAATTGTCTTTTTATTTATATTTTCCTTGATGAAGTGTATGATATACACGAAACGCGTTGGAATCTATTATACATAAAAATTTTATCCAATAAAATACTGCTTTACTACTGCTTATCTTGGTAAGATGTCCAGTTGATTCCTGTGGCGGCAAGAGTCTTCAGGTCCTTCGTTCCAGTATCAGTACCAGCAGAGTGGGATAATCGTCTTGGATACGATAAGTGATAAAGTTTTATAATCTTGTGAGCCCGGAGAAAAGAGGGGGCACCCTAAAATTGTACTTTTCAGTTTGCACTATGAAAGTTTCTCTGTTTATTACCTCTTAGGTTCCCAATTTTAACCTATTCAGTTTACTATCAAGACATTTTGGGAGAGACGCCAGGGATACCGAGAGGTTGTACCTAAAACGATTCATTTTTCCTCTAGTCGCACTATCAGTGTTTTGTTATTTCCATAAGGCTAACGTCAGATGAACGCAGTCATCATGTCCGTGTTGCCGCACAGTTTATCGTCCGTCGTAGCATTGATTTGTGATCAATAGAGACCAGCACACTAAGTACGTGCGCACCGAAGCAGGCCTCAACGTAAAAGCGCTAGAACGAACGCCCAGAGTGCGCCGCGACCGCGTAGCGACCTGTGTGCGTGATGACACGTCGTCAGACGCAGCGCTTTTGCAACGTCCATCACGTTGACACTTTTTGGTCTGGCTGACTGTACCTGTCTTTTAATTTTGATTAATTTTGTTTCCCATACTTCCCTTTTTTTCTACATCCGTCAAAAAAAACAGACCGTGTGGTGTCTACCATATCTTCCGTCAGTATGTCCTTCCTATATGCACGCACTCAGAGTGAGCTCAGACTGCGTTCGTCTGACATTAGCCTAAATGTGGCTAAAGTGGGGGTGCTCCAAATGCCCGGGTAGCCAAACCAACAATAACTTCAAAATTGGAAATAAGGCAATCAGGCACACCAAAAAATAAAAGAGGGGATCTTTAGTTAAGCAAAGTCTAGGATGCAGCTGATTGTAGGCTTGACAAAATGTTGCAGCTGCAACCAAAACATTGTCTGAACAAAGACTCTCCTTTTTATGCGTTCATAATGTGGGTCCTACTCCTGCTTAGCCTGCACTCAGCAGCCCTTAACACTTTCACGACGGGCAGGTGGTGCCCGGTGGGAGGACTTTAACATCAGCCAGGGAGTACTAGTATGCCCCACTAGACAGGTGCTTTAATGGGCCCTCCTTCGGTCCACCCATGCATTGGGCGCGGCGTCACATGTCATTGGGTGCTGGGGGACGTACTGAACCCATCTATCCCACATCTTACCATTTGCGGAAAATGGTTTTATCATAACATTTATTTGACACACGGGATGCAAATTTAACAAATAAAGAGTAAAATAGAAATTTTGCACAGAAATTGTTGTTTTGTTATGAAATATTAAGTTTGTCCTCATTTTGTTTGCCATGTATTCATTTATCCATTATAGAAATATTGTTGGAATGAGTGATTCTGAACTCAAGGTGGTGTCCCTTATCTTGCACAACGTCACATGGGGTCTTCATTATCAGCAATCAAGCAGAAATGGAATTTGTGTCAAATACAGTAACTGTGATGAACATAAATAATACAAATGGACATATTTCCTGCTTAAAGGGATGTGTGGTTATCATAAGGAGTTTATTAGCAAAGCAGCTTCCAAAAAAATACCAGTGAAATATAAAAATATTATCTGTATGTGCTGCATAATGCCTGTGTATGGAAATTACAGTAACACCTTGTATCTGTTTTGTACAGGAATTTTCAGTCATTATAACCTCCTGAATCTTATCCCTGTACAGCAGTGAGTGACCCCAGAGCTCTCCCTGGTTGTTGTATTGCAACAGTAATGTGTTAAAACTTTTTGTTACAGTGAAGTTTAGAGCTGTTATATGCAGCTTGCTCTCTCTGGAGGCTGCTTGGATAGAGATAAAGCTGTGGAATTTGTTTCTCCACAGAGAGCATACTAATATGGCTTTAAAAAGGGTGTGAAAATTGGGTTTTGACAAGCTAATGAGTGCTTTTAACCCCATTTACTACCAATATTGAGATATCTAGGGCTCCAAAGGCACCATCTGATGCCCCCATTATCGAGATATCTCGATATGCTAATCTGCAGTTCAAAAGAAAATGAAATTTGTTTGCTGCAAACAAATTTTGTTAGCATTTGGGCTGCAGAAGGTGCCCCCAAAGCTTTAGCCCTGTGGGCATAATGTCCAAAACTTTACAATCGGTAGCTGACTGCTCTCAAATATCAGGCTTTCAGACGCTGTCGGCAGCCGATGCAGGAGAAATAGAAGAAAATAGATCTGCTGCTAAAACCTCTGTAACTCAATTTGGCAGTATATGGCGCCATCTACTGGCCAAATAGGTTATTACAGTAATAGATATGCATTACTGTACAATTTATTAAAAATTATTTTTCAAAAAACCACTGGTTTCTGACAATGTTTTTTTGGAAAATCACTTGGTAGTGGATGCAAAATTGAGATAACTCAACTTTGGTTGTGAAGGGGTTAAAGAGCAGCAGGTATAGCAAGCCTTAATAAAATCTTTCTAGTAAAAGAAACATTTTTGCAGTTTAAACTGTACAATTATTTACTACTTAGTAAATAATAATGATAAGTAAAGTTATACTGTATATTCAAAGACTCCACTTCTTGCACCTTATCTTCCTCGTTCCCAGAAGAGGATGACAGTTACTGCTATTCTGAGCAGAAGAAAAAGAAGTGATATCAGCTTACAGAGTTGAGTGACAAAGAAATAAAGCTCCGATGTAAAACACAAGGGCCCCTATTACATTCCTCGCGCATTTTCTTTTGGGCGTGCAAATGCGCATTTGCATGAGGGGCAAAACCCTTTGCGCTGAACGTCGTATTACTACATTCGCGCAAACAATGCGCATTATCGTTTAACACGGATGGACCTGCGCGAGCGTGATGAACTTTGCACGTCCTATACTTAACATTGTGAGCGCAAATTCGTTCGTGCGCTGGTACGCGGATGGTATTACAATCAATGAGCATCTTTATACGAACGACGTTTGAGCGCATAATTTTAACGTCTTTGAAAAGTTGGTGGTAACTGCAAATCTGAACGTTCGGGCCGAAACGAAAAACACCAAAAGGAAAAAAAAATACAGCTCAGTATGGTTACACATTCTACACATACCCAAACAAAAAAATTTGTGAATTTGTGCGTGTTTTTTTTATTGCTGCAGCATATATACTCAGATTTACTTTGACAGACGCAAAAACTTAAGTGAGTCAATTAAGGTAAATTGATGTCAATTAAGGTTCTTAATTCTGATTGGCTGAATCCGGCGAAAAAAAAACAGTCCGCGCACTGATTTACGTGCGCTACGTTACTGCACGTGTATTACTCTTCGTTTTGCGCGTCGTTTTTACGAGCGTTATTTTTGGACAGATGAGAAAATGTGTTCGGACCAAATAACCACCGTTAATTTTCGCGCGATAACGCTGGACAATGCGCGCAAAAACATTTGCGATGCGCCAACGAAATTGCGCAAGCGAAATTGCGCGAAGAATGTAATAGGGGCCAAGTTGTGTCAACCTGTCTATTTGTGAGCAAAGACGTAAGCGTTTGGCAAACTTTTTGAAAGATTTACAGAGAATCGTGATGTGACAAAAAAAAAATTTATTTTGAAAATTAATTTTTTTTTATTATAATTCAAGACAACAGTTAAAATATTTATGTATGAAGAACGAATTCTAACAATGCACCACAGCCACGCTACCAATGAAGGTCAGTTATTGGTCAAAGACAGTACTGACAGGGCAAGTGGTGCTGAAAGGCGAATCAGCCAGTCGTCTCACCATCCAAAGCCATCACCATTTCCAGCTTCTGCATTTTCACTCCAAAATGTCAGGTATACTGCTATCAACATGTCATCTACCACACCACTCCACAACCTCCGCTGTAACCCTACTGTCCATATTTAATGTTTGTGCTTATGTATTAATTTCTGGCTGACTAGTTTTCTTAAAATCCCTCAGTTTGTATTAAATTCTCACTATCTATTTAATTTACTTCCCCGTCTCATCCCATGTCGTAAATACCGCTCATACACACTCTCCTTAACTCTGTGTCTCTTTCTTCATACAGCTCACCATCCAAAGGCAATAACCATCAAAAGCCATCACCATTTCCAACTCCTGCATTTTCACTCTGCAGTCGTCCCCCCACCGAGTTCCAAGCCTCAACTTATTGCTCTTCATGCCAACTGCTTCCACTTTTCTTTCTACTTACCTTTTCCAAGCCCAAGTTTCAAGTCCTTCCCATGCAATCCCTGTTATATTCTTTCTGGCCACCAGCTACACACTCCCTTTTCTTCCTTTTGTTTCACAAACCTCTGTCCCTTAAATTGTAAGCTCATGAGATGTCTGGCTGAGTACTCCAATAAAGTGCTGTATTAGCAGGACAATTATCCTATGAGCAGGGTCATCTGTTCCTAATGAATCATTAGTATGTCTCAAGTTTGTGCTTCCCCATTGTAAAGTTGTATGGAATCTGTTGATGCTATATAAGTGACTGTCTTTGGGTGTATCCACCCGGGGTGGGAGGGGTAGTAAAATGATATCTTGTGGTCGGCACCATGGAAAATGTGGACTGCTCGTTCACCCAGGTGCTGCACAGAATGGGAGATGCATGGGAACAGGTTTCCATGTGATCCCTTAACTGCATGAGCGGCAGGAAGGCAGGGATGTCTCTTGCAGGTGCTCCTGAAGCTGAGTTGCAGGCAAAGGCCCCATATCCTTTATGGAGCATCATTCTATTTTCTACCATTTTCGGGTTTTTTCCAGTAAAGAACACTGGAAAAAAATCAACATGAATGACAAATGAGCATAATACATCTAACTCCACCGACTGGGTGGAGTAGAGGTAATGTCACTGCTCTGCATGGAGAGAGCCTGTGGAGTCATGGGTTCAATCCCAACGAGCAACCTCTCCAGTAAGTGTCCTTGGCAAGACACCTAACGGTACATACTCGCCACCCAGGACATACTTGAAAACAAGAGAAATCTTAATGTATCCTTCCTGGTAAAAATCCTTTCTCAAAAAAATAAATAAAAAAAAACTCTCTCCTTACATTTGTTTAAATTAAATTAGTCACTTTGTTATGCTTGCCCAGGGAGATGTTTCTTTTTAGGTTGGTGTCAGACGAGCGTTTTTAAGAGCAGAAGGAACGTCCGTGAGAGTGGATGTTCCTTCCACTCTGACGCACGTCTGACACCCGTCTAGGCACCTCTGTCACGTACCTCTCCTGGCCTCAGCGGCTCTTCCTGTGGCTGACTGGACTCCTGGTAATTCCTGGGCCCCAAGATCTGTCCATGCTGAGGAGACATTATAATTCTGGTCCTTCTCCTTCCATGACTAAGGTCTGAATGAAAAGCACGCCCGCGCGAGCAGGCATCCTCCCATATAGCCATTACAGCTGCAACTCAAACGGGAAGTCTGGACACGCTGATGCACGCCAGCTGGATCCAATCAACTCGTTATACCTGACTATAAAAAATCTACAGGCTGAGTAAGTCATTGCTCGTTTATTGTGGTTTACAACCTGAGCCTACCTGTGAAATCCTTACCTGAAGCCTCCTACCTGTGGAATCCTTGCCTGAAGCCTCCTACCTGGAATCCTTGCCTGAAGCCTCTTACCTGTGGAATCCTTGCCTGAAGCCTCTTACCTGTGGAATCCTTGCCTGAAGCCTCTACCTGTGGAATCCTTGCCTGAAGCCTCTTACCTGTGGAATCCTTGCCTGAAGCCTCTTACCTGTGGAATCCTTGCCTGAAGCCTCACCTGTTTCCTGTTCCATTGAATACTTGCTAAATTTCTATCTTGCTGAAGTATTACCTACACCAAGCTGTTGATCCTTGTCTCCTGGAAAATCTACTAGCAAGTATATTCTGATATTGATACCTGTTGCCAACCTTTGCCTGTTATTGATTACGCCTGATTGCCACCTGCCTTTATGATCCTTTACTTCTGAACTGACCTTGCTGAGAGACTGTTTATCGCTATATATATAAATATATTAAACCGTGGTTGTGCTAAGAAATGTTCCAAGAGTTCTCTGTCTAACATCACTCCTACTGAGCAAGAGAGGTATGTGTATGCCTTTCAGACCTTTTTGCCAATAGCTGTACTAAAAGGCTGCTACTTCTGCACAATTGGTTCCTCTGGAAAACAGGTACCTGACAGAATAAACGAGCCATCTCATGGAACCAGCAGATATAGCAGAGGCCTTGAGCACCATTACCGGTCAACTAGCAAGTCTTGCACAGGAAGTCCAGGATCTGCAAAGGAACCAAGTCATCATGCAAACCACACAAGCCCAGTTAACCACAAGACTAGCTGCCGCTACCCCTTTACCAGGAACTACAGCTATGATTAATACTCCTTCCTTCCACCCAGTAGCTGGATCAGCAGAACCATACGTTTCTCCACCTGAGAAGTTTAGCGGGGATCGTTCTAAGTTTCGTTGTTTTATCACTTCATGTACAATCATGTTCCTTCTCCAGCCTCTTACCTACTCTACCGATTTTGCATGCATTAACACAGTTATATCCTTGCTTACAGAAAAACCACAGTGCTGGGCTCATCACCTTATACATGTCAACAGTCCTATCCTATCTAACTGGAATTCCTTTCTGCAAGCTTTAGAAGAAATGTATGATGACCCCCACAGACTTGAAAGTGCCGCTTAAGCATTGTCTAACCTGAAACAAGGGAGAAGAGATGTAGGGACTACATTACTGAATTTAAACATCTAGCCTTGGACTCAGAATGGAACGAGCCTGCACTATTAGCACAGTTCAAGTCCGGCCTTGCTGAACACATAAAGGATGAGCTGGCTAGAGCTGGAAAACCTACATCAATGGAATCAATGATGACCGTATGTACACAAATTGATAGAAGATTCCGAGAAAGGAGAGCAGAAAGAGCTGCTACTTTTCATCCTCCAATACACAAGTGCCCACCTCAACTAGCTGTAATGCAGCCGACACCTTTGCCCGCCTTGCATGCAACAGAAGAACCTATGCAAATAAATGTAATAAGAGGTCCTTTAACTGACAACGAGAGAGCACGTAGAAGATCACTGGGGCTCTGTATGTACTGTGGACGCTCGGGTCATCAACTAAGAGAATGTGGTGAGAAACCAGAACACCACAGAGGTAAGGCCTCACCTCTGTTTTATGCCATGTCTATAAAAAATATTAATGGTTATATATCTACACACCTAACCATCCCTGTGTCTCTCCAGTGGAAGGACGATCACGCCAACCTCAACGCGATGATTGATTCTGGCGCAAGCGGTTGTTTCATTGATCAAACTCTTGTAAGCATTCTACGAATACCCTTTATAACTAAACAACATTGTGTGGCATTGCAATTACTAGACGGTAGCCCTTTAAAAACTGGTCCTATTACAAAAGAAACAATTCCTTTGTCTGTATCCATAGGTACCCAGCATAAAGAATTATTTTCTTTTGATATCGTGAGTTCTCCAGCTTTTCCGTTGATATTTGGACTTCCTTGGTTAAGAAAAAATAATCCGTACATCGATTGGGAGAGAGGTACACTAACGTTAAATCTACCAAAACAGAAGACCTCAACTGATATTCCATACAACACTTCTTCAACTGCTATAGCAGCTACCACCTTACCTGAAATTTATGGAGAATATTCTGATGTGTTCCAATCTACAGGAACAGACACCTTACCACCTCATAGGGTCTACGACTGCCCTATAGACTTATACCCTGGCTCCCCTATTCCATTTGGACGAGTGTATCTTTTATCAGAACCCGAGCTCAAGGTGCTCAAAGAATACATAGATGAAAATTTGACCAAAGGGTTCATACGACCCTCTACTTCTCCCGCAGGAGCTCCTATTTTTTTTGTGGGCAAGAAGGATGGAGGCCTGAGACCATGCATAGATTACCGGGCATTAAATAATATAACCATTAAGAATAAATATCCTCTCCCTCTAATTACGGAGTTAATGGACAGACTAAAGGATGCCAAATATTTCACCAAACTTGACCTCAAAGGAGCCTATAACCTTGTAAGAATTAAAAGCGGACATGAGTGGAAAACAGCTTTTCGTTCCCGCTACGGGCATTACGAGTACCTTGTGATGCCTTATGGCCTCTGTAATGCCCCTGCAACGTTTCAAAGGTTCTTAAATGATATCTTCCGTGAAATACTAGACGTTTACGTAATTATTTATCTAGACGATATACTAATATTCTCATCTTCATTATCAGAACATCAAGACCATGTGACATCAGTACTTAAGAAACTAAGAGAGAACAAATTGTACGGTAAACTAGAAAAATGTATATTCAACAGTCAAGTGATTGAATTCCTAGGGTTCATCATAACACCAGGTAACATCTAGATGGACAAGACCAAAACAAAAGCCATAGAAGAATGGCCTATCCCTGCTAATAGAAAAGGGGTACAATGTTTTCTTGGATTCTGCAACTTTTACCGTAAGTTCATCCGCAATTTTTCTTCTATTGTCAAACCCTTAAACGAACTAACACGTATCACTATCCCTTTTTCCTGGAACAGTCAAGCACAGAAAGCTTTTGAAAAACTAAAAGAACACTTTGTTACAGCACCCATATTGTCTTTACCGGATCCATCAACCCCGTATTCCATCGAAGTCGATGCCTCCAACTATGCGATAGGAGCAGTACTATCACAGAAGGTAGGCGATAAACAAATTCTACATCCTGTCGCCTACTTCTCCAGAACATTGACAGCACCAGAAAGAAACTACGATGTTGGTGATCGTGAGCTTCTAGCTATAAAAATGTCATTGGAAGAATGGCGACATCTATTGGAAGGTTCTGAATTTCCTATTACAATCTTCACAGATCATAAGAATCTAGAATATCTGCAGAAAGCAAAACGCCTCAAACCCAGACAAGCTAGATGGGCATTATTTTTTTGCCGGTTCAATCTTCATATCACCCATAGACCAGGAAGCAAAAATGGAAAGGCAGATGCCTTATCACGTATGAATTTTGTACAGCTGCCAGACGAAGATGAATACATCCTTCCTAAATCCTGTTTTGTTACCAGAACCTTCTCCATCTGGGATACCATAAAATTATATTCCAATGATATTAAAGATACTATATCTCATATTCCTTTACAGAAAAAGAACGGTTACGTATTTCGAAACAATCGTATAGTCGTTCCTCAAGAAGCCCGTCTACACGTTCTTCAATATTTCCATGACACTACTATCAGAGGGCATACCGGATTCCACAAGACCCTTGAGGTAATAAAGCGTTCCTTCTGGTGGCCATATATGAAAAAAGAAATAAGAGCATATGTCCATCACTGCCCTACATGTCTTCAGACTAAATCACTCCATACTCTCCCCCAAGGCCTGTTACAGCCATTACCCATACCGAAAAGTCCATGGACTGATATATCCATGGATTTTATAACTGAGCTACCTATGTCTTCGGATTGTAATACCATAATGGTCATAGTAGACAGATTCTCTAAAATGGCCCACTTCATCCCAGTGAAAAGTATACCTTCCGCTACAAAAACTGCTCATTTATTCATCAAAAATGTATTTTCATTACATGGTCTCCCAGAGACCATAACCACGGACAGAGGGACACAATTTACATCCCGTTCCTGGTCAGCATTTTGTAAATGTTTACATATACAAAATAATCTATCTACTGCGTTTCATCCACAAACCAACGGTCAAACGGAAAGAGTAAACGGCGTATTAGAACAATATCTCCGTTGCTTTATTACGCATCTACAAAATGATTGGATACAGTACCTTCCTATAGCTGAGTTTACATACAACAACCAGAAACATTCTTCTACCGGTATGTCGCCTTTTTTTGTTAATCACGGCAGACATCCCATCATGCTTCCTGGTTCTCCAATTCTAGGTGATGTACCTTCAACCAATGAAAGAATAAGAAATATTCTAGATGTATACAAGACTGTGCATGCTGTATTGTTACGTGTTCAATATAGGTACAAAACATTTGCAGATAGAAGACGATGTCCTGCTCCGGTATACAAGGTAGGAGGCAAAGCATGGTTGTCAACAAGACATTTAAAGGTTGAATATCCATCTAAGAAGCTTGTGTTACGATACATAGGACCTTTTCCTATTATTCAAGTCGTCTCTTCTTCGGCAATCAAATTATACTGCATATAAAATTCATCCTGTGTTCCATGTGTCGTTACTGAAACCAGCCTATGATGATCCTTTTCCGGGACGCCTCCCATGCAAACCAGGTCCTATATCTATGAGTGACGAAGAAACCTACGAAATCAAGGAGATCTTGGATTCTCGCCTTCGGAGAGGTCGTTTAGAGTATCTTATCAGGTGGAAGGGTTATGGTTCGCAGGATGACTCATGGATTCCCGCTGTAGAGGTTAGTGCTCCTCGCTTGATTCGGAGATTCCATCAATTACACCCATCTCGCCCCCAGAGGGGTCGCCTTGTTGGGGGGTTCTGTCACGTACCTCTCCTGGCCTCAGCGGCTCTTCCTGTGGCTGACTGGACTCCTGGTAATTCCTGGGCCCCAAGATCTGTCCATGCTGAGGAGACATTATAATTCTGGTCCTTCTCCTTCCATGACTAAGGTCTGAATGAAAAGCACACGCGCGCGAGCAGGCATCCTCCCATATAGCCATTACAGCTGCAACTCAACGGGAAGTCTGGACACGCTGATGCACGCCAGCTGGATCCAATCAACTCGTTATACCTGACTATAAAAAATCTACAAGCTGAGTAAGTCATTGTTCGTTTATTGTGGTTTACAACCTGAGCCTACCTGTGAAATCCTTACCTGAAGCCTCCTACCTGTGGAATCCTTGCCTGAAGCCTCCTACCTGTGGAATCCTTGCCTGAAGCCTCTTACCTGTGGAATCCTTGCCTGAAGCCTCTTACCTGTGGAATCCTTGCCTGAAGCCTCTTACCTGTGGAATCCTTGCCTGAAGCCTCTTACCTGTGGAATCCTTGCCTGAAGCCTCTTACCTGTGGAATCCTTGCCTGAAGCCTCACCTGTTTCCTGTTCCATTGAATACTTGCTAAATTTCTATCTTGCTGAAGTATTACCTACACCAAGCTGTTGATCCTTGTCTCCTGGAAAATCTACTAGCAAGTATATTCTGATATTGATACCTGTTGCCAACCTTTGCCTGTTATTGATTACGCCTGATTGCCACCTGCCTTTATGATCCTTTACTTCTGAACTGACCTTGCTGAGAGACTGTTTATCGCTATATATTAAACCGTGGTTGTGCTAAGAAATGTTCCAAGAGTTCTCTGTCTAAACATCACTCCTACTGAGCAAGAGAGGTATGTGTATGCCTTTCAGCCCTTTTTGCCAATAGCTGTACTAAAAAGGCTGCTACTTCTGCACAATTGGTTCCTCTGGAAAACAGGTACCTGACAACCTCATTGAGCGCAGTTAGTGGGCTCAGCACTGCAAGGCTCCTCCCTCCTATGGAGGATCGCGCTTTGCAGCCCTGTCGAACATGCATCGTACCGCTTCGACAGGGAGGATATCTGGACAAACGCAGCACGCCTGCTGTAGCGCGCACAATTTGTGTGCGCGCTACAGCATGTGACCAGCCCCGTCGAAGTGTCACAACGTTGCAATGGACGCCAGGAGGAACGTCAGTACGGGCGCACATAGGCAGCCTGGAAGTTTATAAGTCAATGGTACTGCCAGCCTCTCTTTGTGAATTTTAAGCTTCCAGTATATAAGAAGTTAATTAATCACAACAGGTCCTTTGGGAAGATGATGATCCCAGCGGTGTCTAATAAATTGATTCTGCATCAGAGGTGTATAGATTCTACGTGCTTTGAGAAGTACGGAAATCTGGCCATCAACTTTTATATACAAAGAATCACTCTTTTAATTCTTACTGATAGCACTTTTTGGTTCCATAAAAGTCATGCTACAGAACCTGAAGAATCGTCATTTATTGTGATTTCTTTTTATGTTCTATTAAAGGACAGTGCTTTACTTTGCATTGATTTCAGCTATTATCTGTACATTGAGTAATTATCGTATGAAATAGTATCATTTATCTCACAGTAGATTCACCCCATTGTAGTTTTACCACCTCAGGTTATGCAAAGACTTTTATCGCTATATCAATATTGTATTTTATCGAGAAAACCATTAAAGAGTAACGAAGCATAAAGAAAGTTTAGCATAAAAAGTAATATGAAAACTTCTCAATGCAGTGAAATTAAGTTCTTACGGGAAAAGAATGACTTCCACAGAAAATACTGATCTGCCAACAACTATCATATATTCATTGCACGTCATTATCTAAAGGGTCGGATTTATAACTAGGCAGAGTAGGCATGTGCCTACAGGCGCCCACCAGAAGGGGCAACCTGCTCTTTTTTTTTTTTTTACAATTTACAATCATTTAGACCACTGTATCTCTGGAGTCCTAAGGGCTAGAGGGACATATAAGGTATCATTGGAAAGGTCCGATTATGCCGATTATGGCCTTTCTAGTGATATCAAATACAACAAGGCTAGGTTTATGTAAAAATAATATATCAAATAAATTATTATTTTTCTGCTTTTCAGTTTACAATTATAAAGTGCACAGTGATGCTGTGCTAACTCACCTTCTCATTTCCCACACTGCCAGCAAGTGTGGAGCTGTTGATGCAGCGCTTTGTTTCATCGACAGCCTAGACCGTGGCACTGCAGTGAGGAGAGACAGGGGGACATTGGAAAACTCATTGTAACTTTGGAACTTATTTGTACATCGCACAAGGTTACGTGTGGTGCCATTGGAAAGGGCAGAGACTGGTCTTTACAATGATACCAAAAATGACCATATAAATGTGTAAAAATAAAAACTGATTTGAGCGCAGAGAGAAACTTTCAGGTTTTTTTTATGTTTTTTTTTTAGTATGACCCAAAATGAAAATTTAAAGACATTTTGGCATGTTTCCTTTTTTTTGTATGGGGGATGGGGCTGCTCCACATTTCTGTGCCTACAGGCTCCTGAGAAGCAAATCTGGCACTGATTTTCTAAGAATGTCGACAGTAAAAATGACATTAAGGCTAGGGTCAGACGAAAGCATTTTTCCCCGCGAACGTGAAAAAGTGCGTCCGAACGCATTGACGTATTTTTTCACGGAATGCGCAAAAACGGTCAGACGATGCGCATTTTCGGGCGTGATTTTGTACGGATCGTCAATAAAACTCTTTTTGCGTCTGGACGTTATGTAGGCTGGACATTAGCAGCGTCTGACATCTCCTAATCACACAAACACGCTGCTATGCCGCAGCTGCGCACTCAGTACGTCAGTACTAGCGGTTCAGCGTTCTCAGAAAAATGCGTTCAAATTCCACTTGCGTTGCACGGCCGGACTTTTGTGCGGCTGTACATCGTATATTGGCCGTCATTGCCCGTCATCTGCTGCTAGTGCGGCCGTAATTATGTGCGCCAGAACGCACGTTTAAAGTGCGCTGGTCTGACCCCAGCCTAAAGCCACCAAAATGAGCAAGAGTGAAAATATGCTCATATTTTCTGAATGGGAAGGGTATTTACTAGTTTGGCATTTATATTCAAATACTGCTAGTAGTGATATTTGGATCTAATGCATGAATCGCAGACCGTGTTTCCCCACTCCGGTCCTCATTTCCCCCTAACAGGCCAGGTTTTCAGATATCTGAAGCACAGCACAGGTGATATTATTTGCTGCTCAGTGATTGCAGGATTCAGTCTGCATTTCCCTAAGGTAATCCAAACATCTGGCCTGTTAGGGGGCCGTGAGGACAGGTTTGGAACCAATGATTTAAGAACTTTGCTAATATAAAATCCCAAGAAATATAATTTTATTTTGCAATTAGACATCGAGGTGTATAGTCGCTCACTGTTTGTATGACTTTGTGATGTGTAAAGAATTAGTCTGATGGCACTTCAGCAATTACGCTATGGGAACTGTAAACAAAAGGGGATATTCACTAACCTCCAAATTGGCCCCACTAAGAGGTAAAATTTGCGATTAAAAAGAAAACATGGAAAGTGGCAGCAGCAATAATGACCTGGCTGGGGATGCAACAAAATATACATATAAGCAAAAAAAACAGTTTTGCACCTATTCCCTACCAGGATGTCTGCGTAGACCAGAAGTATTCACCCTGCTCCATGTATAAATTATAATAATAAAAAAAGGTCGCCACTGTAGTTCCATGTGAAACAAAACACAATCAGAGGTTTGGGTTTACTTGAATGGCCAAATCTCAAACACTAATGTCTAACCCTAACCCTAGAAATCTATTTGGGAGCCATAAAAAAGCCTTAATTTTTAACTGTAGCCCAAACCCTAAACCTTATTGCTAACCCTAATTTCTAATCCTAATCCTTCATCCTAATTTCAAACCATAACAGAACCCTAAATGTAATCTAGCCTTAGTAACCCTAAAACAATCACAAACTACCCTAATTTCTAACCCTAACCCTAACCCCAAATGTTTGCGCTGGCGCAAAAAAGCATTAATGCGAGGGGCAACACCCTTTGTGCTGAACGTCGTATTACAATGTCAGCGCAACAAACACGAGTATCCGTCTACCGCGGGTGAACCTGCGCGAATGCTGCGCAAGCTTACTGTACATTGCACATCTTATACTTAACATTGTGAGCGCAAATGCGTTTGTGCACTGGTACGCGGACGGTATTAAATCTATGCGCAGTTTGTAACGCACAGCCTTTGCGTGCATAATTTTAGCAACTCCTGAGGCTAGGGTCAGACGAACGCAGTTTTAACGTGCGTTTAGCCGCACGAAATCACGGCCGTGCTAGCAGCAAATGACGTCCAATGCCGGGGAACATACGACGAACGGCCGCACGAAAGTTCGTCCGTGCAACGCAAGTGGCAAACGAACGCATTTTTTTGAGAACGTCAAACCGCTACTACTGACATACAGAGTGCGCTGCGGCCGCATAGCGGCGTGTGTGCGTGATTGGGAGACGTCAGACGCTGCACACGTCCGGCCAACATCACGTCCAGACGCAAAAAGTTTTTTTTTGATGATCCGTACAAAATCACGTACGGAAATGCGCATCGTATGACCGCTTTCGCGCATTCCGTGAAAAATACGTCCATTCGTTCGACCGCACCTTTTCACGGACGACGCGAAAAATGCGTTCGTCTGACCCTAGCCTAAAAGCTGGTGTTAATGGTAAATTCTATCAACCTGGCCGAAACCAAATACACCAGCCCAAAAAAAAATACACAGCAAAGTATAATTACACATTCTACACATACCCAAACCAATAAAATGGAGAAGTTGTGTGTGGATTTATTATTGATGCAGCATATATACTCAGATTGATTTTGACAGGCGCAAAAACTTAACTTGAGACAATTGTGGTTCTTAATTCTGATTGCACACAGATTTCTGAGCGCATCGTTGCTGCGCGCGTGTTTGTTCGCATCCGTTTTACACGCGTTAATGCTCGACGGTTGAAAAAATGTGCGAGGATTGTAATTCCAGCGTTGATTTACGCGCGTTAACGTTTAGCACTGGGTGCACAAATTCACGCGTTGTGCAAGCGGTTTAACGTGAAGATTGTAATAGGGCCCTTTGCGCTGCCTATACCTAACATGGGGAGCGCAAAGTGAAAGCACGGATTGGCTATTGTCAGGATCTCTTGGTCCTAACGCTAGTTACTAAGAGCTGCCGCTAACAAAAAAGTTACAACCAGCTCAAAGGTGTAGGTAACGGATTGCGTTGCTGCAGAACCCATTGCCTGCAGCTCAAAACCCACCAAAAATCACATACCTCTCTTCCCGCGGTGAGAACAGTGGCCTGATCCACTGCATCTGGCCACTGGGAGCAGAGGGAGACTGAGGGAAGAAAGTCCCGTGTCTCCTTCTGCGATCACTCCGCCAACCAGCAGGATTTCGCAAGAGGCGAGATCCTGTCGGTCAGGTGATCCGGCAGCACGATCCTCCATGGTGTCCTATGGACGCCATGGAGGCAGTGTCGTGCAGAGGGCTTTTGATGCCTGGGGCCAACCCTTTGATTGCATGCCCCCCCAAAATCAAGTACATTTTAATAGCCCTCTCTGCACACCAATTCATATTAATAGCCCCCTCTACACACCAATTCATTTTAATAGTCCCATCTGCACACCTATTCATTTTAATAGCCCCATCTGTACACCTATTCATTTTAATAGCCCCCTCTGCACACCTATTCATTTTAATAGCCCCATCTGCACACCTATTCATTTTAATAGCCCCATCTGTACACCTATTCATTTTAATAGCCCCATCTGTACACCTATTCATTTTAATAGCCCCTCTGCACACCAATTCATATTAATAGCCCCCTCTACACACCTATTCATTTTAATAGCCCCATCTGTTACACCTATTCCAATTTTAATAGCCCCATCTGTAACACCTATTCATTTTAATAGCCCCTCTGCACACCTTTTAATTCATATTAATAGCCCCCTCTGCACACCTATTCATTTTAATAGCCCCATCTGTACACCTATTCATTTTAATAGCCCCCTCTGCACACCTATTCATATTAATAGCCCCCTCTACACACCTATTCATTTTAATAGCCCCATCTGCACACCAATTCATAGTAATAGCCCCCTCTGCACACCAATTCATAGTAATAGCCCCCTCTGCACACCAATTCATAGTAATAGCCCCCGCCCCCCTCTGCACACCAATTCATTTTAATAGCCCCCTCTGCACACCAATTCATAGTAATAGCCCCCTCTGCACACCAATTCATAGTAATAGCCCCCTCTGCACACCTATTCATTTTAATAGCCCCCTCTGCACACCAATTCATAGTAATAGCCCCTGCCCCCCTCTGCACACCAATTCATTTTAATAGCCCCCTCTGCACACCAATTCATATGTATTGGTGTGCTGAGGTGGATACTAATATGAATTGGTGTACAGAGGGGGCTATTAAAATGAATTGGTGTGCAGGGGGCTACTAAAATGAATTGGTGTGCAGAGGGGGCTATTAAAAGGAATTGGGCCATAGAGGTTGCTATTACAATGAATTATTGGTGCAGAGGGGGCTATTAAAATGAATTGCTACAGTCCAGAGGGGGCTATTAATAGCCCACTCTATGGCAGGCACATACCTGGTGGCTGGACCCTGGGAGCCACTCAAATTTTTGCGCTGCCGCCGCAGCACTGTCTTCTTTGGACGCCGGTGCATGGGACACTGAGCAGTTACAGACGCCGGCCGGACGCGCCCACACACATAAATCCAGCCATGCAGGAATGGAAGCGCAAGATTAAGACGCGTGTGTGGGCGTGGTCGGTCGGCGTCCGTCACTGCTCAGCATCCCATGCGCCGGCCTCCAAAGAAGATAGTGCTGCAGCGGCAAAAATCTGTAGACAGTAGAGCAGTTCGGACTCAGCTTGGATGCCCCCCGGGAAGTGGATGCCCGGGGCCAACGCCCTGCTGGTCCCCCTCTCTGCATGCCCCTGCATGGAGGGGATGCTGGAGACGGTGCTGTAGTGCTGCCCCAGCATCCATGAGCTTAGTGATTGCTAAGGGGCAGGCTGCCGGACTCAGCGTCTGCCCCACGATCTGCTGGGGAAGTTAGAGAACATAAATTTTTCCCCTTAGCGGTTTTAGCTCAGGACAGCTGATAGTGCCCAATGTCTATAACCCAGATTACGAGACGGACACATTTTACATGTTCAAAATCTCATGAAGTTCTTATCTGAACCTATATCTCATAATGCTATGAATAATTGTTAAAGAGGAACCACGTAAATAATATGTTTTATTATATACCTGTAGTGAAAGAAAAATAAATACCGTATACTCGAGTATAGCGCGTCCCGAATATAACGCGATGGATAAAGATTTATTTTGGAAATGAGAGAATATTCAAGACTCGAATATAACACGAGGAGCAACATTTTACTGTACCGGTAAACAATTAAAATCCTTTGAGGTTCTCTTAACACAGTCAGGGCAGGGTGCTCTGCTCTAGAATGATTGCAGTTGTTACTAAGTATGAAGCCACCGGCCACCAGTCTTCTATACTAGTCATTAGATGGCCGGCGGAGGCGAGCGAGGTGAATGATTGGCTTAAACCGAGCTTGCCCTCTGGCCATGATGGATCCCACCTCTCCCGAATCCAGGAGTTCCTGAAATGTTTGCAAGTATCAGGGAGCCCGCATTCACTTCAGTGAGACTACCGGAACTTCCGGGAGACTTGGGATCCAGGGCAAGGCAATTTTTTTTTTTTTTTTTTTATTAGACGCGATGCAGATGTCTCGAATATAACGCGACCCCTCCAATTTTAAAGTAAATTTTTGTCATCAAAATCTAGCGTTATACTCGAGTATCTACAGTACAAGGCTTATAACCCAGAAAACATGATTAAGTTTGGGGTTAAATTGTTCTATAGTGAAGCAGTGGATTAAAGCACATTTTTACATATATATAAAAGCTTTGGGAGAGCTTGGAAGCTTCTCTTTATTTTCTGTTTTGTCTAAAGAATACATTTGTTTAAACAATACGTATTTGTCATGCAAAGTTTGACTGAATGATTCTTGATTACTATTAACTGTGAATTTCATCTGGAACAAATTCATTTCAAAGTGATTTAATTAGGTTTTTACAAAGAATTATTGCTGTGGCATTCATCTGATATAATTAAATCAATTAATAATGAAAAGGCAAAACCAAATAATTGGATTTTATGGATGCATTTCTATAAGAATAATTACAAATGTATTAATACTTATTAAATTCAAACTTTTATTATAAAAAATACTGTAAACAGGAAAACTAAAATAGATCATGCATATTCTAATAGCTGCTCTAATTTGTTTTTAAAATCAGAATGTATAATTTAGCAAGGGAATACATTGTACTGCGTATACAAACTCGTAAAAATCAGCCTATTATTAACTCTTTCACTACTGAATGAGTTACCAAACTATGATCAACAGAAAGACTGGTCCAAGAAATAAATTGTACTTTTCAATTATAGCATCAGTCATTTCCATAGTAAGATCTCCAGGAAAGCATTCTGCGCCCTGTAGTCTGTGTAATGTATACATGGGTAGCACATAAAACAGCATATTATGTAAATTTATTTTATCAATCCCTTCACGCCACGGCAGGAACGCCCCATTGATTTTTTCTGAAAGTCCTATGACCCGTCTCCCTTCCCTGCGGCCAATCAATGTCATTGATTGGTCGCAGTGGGACTGCCCGAAGTGGCCTTAAAAACTGTGGGCCGCCATAGCACTCCCTGCAATATTTAAGCCCGCCTGCCTCCCTGCAGACCCCCAGAGGCAAGGTGTTAAACTGCATGTTTTTTCATGATGAAAATACATTTTTATATAAAAGTAGAAAAAAATTAGCACCTTTAAAGTAATAGAAGTTTATTCCTCACCTACAATCTGCCATCTGTAGGTATATGTATGATGAGAGTTGTGGGGGAGGCTATATGTGTGATAATAGTGAGTGTATGTGGCCACATTTTAGCTCAATTTGAGCTTTCATTAACCCAGCTAAAGGCTCAGTTTGAACCAAAGTGAGATTTTTCTACCATTAACCCCTTCACTACCGATATCAAGATATCTCGGGCTCCAAAGGCACCATCTGGTGCCCCTATATCTCGATATCTCGATATGCTGATCTGCAGCCTGAAAGCTAATTAAATTCGTTTGCTGCAAACAAATTGCCTTTGCTTTTGGGCTGCAGAAGGTGCCTCCAAAGTTTTACCCCTGTTGACATAAAACCTAAAGAGCTAAAACTGTAAAATCAGCTGCTCAAAGCTCTGAAATATCGGGCTTTCAGCAGCCGATGCAGGGAGAAATAGAAGAAAATAGACCAGCTGTTCAAACCTCTAATTCAATTTGGCAGCAGATGGCGCCATCTACTGGCCAAAAATAGCTTATTTACAGTAAGAAATACAATGGGTATAAACGCAAATATTTCTTACTTTACAATTAATTGAAAATGATTTTACAAAAAAAACCACTGGTTTCTAACTGGTTTTTTTGGAAAATCACTTGGTAGTGAAGTGGTTAAGGCTGTGTCCATACGAGCATGGCAATAAAGTCCCTGAGAACAGACTTTCTTCCTGCGCGAACACCAGGGTAGCTACCTCGCTGTGTGCACATTTGTGCAAGTGAAAAGAATAAACGGTTACATAAATATTTAGTAAAAACGGGGAATATTTTTTACATTGAATCCTATGGGATTCGCCTGATTAAACCTGTCGAATGAAACCACTGAAAATCAGGGCATTTCACTGACATTTTGGTGCTGTTCAGTGTTCTCTGAATAGATTAACTATTACATCTCAATGGGAAGATCACCGTATTTCGCTGGTAATTCTCCAATATTTGGCAAACAGTCTGCTTTTTGAATAGCCGAATGGCCCCGAAATTGCACCATACGGAGAAATTCGCTGTTCGGTGAAATTTTGGAGTCTATTCACCTCTCTTTGAATAACCATGTTAGAGGGTTATTCGTTTGGCGCACTTTGGTGAAATTCGGCGATTCCAGTTCTCCGACCCTGCAGTGAATTCACTATTCACCGCAGGGTCCCCAAAGTGCACCGAACATGGAGCCGCCAAGCAGACTGTCACCAAACTGCCAAACCTGCCGAAGACTGACGACCTGACCGCCGAATTGCAGGAAAAAAAACCAGAACTCTGCTATTTTTTAAAAGGTGTTTAAAACCGTAAAAATGCATGGAAATAATAAAAAAGGTCCTATAAAAAATAATAAAAAGGTCTGTTACAGAATTTAAAAAAAAGCCATTAAAAAGAATGGGAGTAAAAAATTTCAAGTAAAAAAAACCCTGAAAAAAATAATCAAAAAAATTCTAAAACTAAATAAAAAAAAGATAGTATTTTATAACCGTGAATCCTTTGGGATTCGCCTGTTTAACCCTTTCACCTCCGTGTGCTGAGCTAATTTTTACCGCATTTTGCTCATCATGTTTAAAAGTGATTTGAAGCCGCGTTTTATTATACAACCCAGATTTTTTTTTTTAAAAAATTTTTTGGCAGACTCGGCAGATTCATAATATATCATTATTATATGTATACGTCATGCCCTGCCTGAATATTATAAAAAACAATGCAATAAAATTTGAATTTTCAATCATCTACAGCGTGTAAAGTGTTTATTTTTCACATTTTATCATCCGAGCCTTTACGGTTATATATTCTATGGGGTATGTTTGTTACAAAAACTAGAAATGGGAACTTGTTACATTTTTTGGGTGGGAAATTACATGATTTTTAGCAAACCCCCTCCATAGAAAAAATCGTTAGTGCAGCATCATTGTTCACATTTTAATTTCCAGAATTCGGCCATTTCTTACCGCTGTCACCACAAAACAACTCATACACGCCCTGGTAATCTCCCGACTCGACTATTGCAATAATCTCTTATCTGGCCTCCCTCTGTCCCGCCTCTCCCCCCTACAATCCATCCTGAACGCCTCCGCCAGGCTAATTCACCTCACCTGCCGCTCTGTCTCTGCCGCTCCCCTCTGCGAGTCCCTTCACTGGCTCCCCATCCACTGCAGAATTAAGTTCAAAATCCTTATCCTTACCTACAAAACCCTCACTAACTCAGCTCCCCACTACCTGTCCCCACTAATCACCAAATACACCCCAGCCCGCTCCCTAAGGTCAAACAGTGACCTGCGCCTAGCTTCTCCCCGCATCACCTCTTCCCATGATAGACTGCAGGATTTCTCACGCGCAGCCCCCACTCTCTGGAACGCTCTCCCTCGTACTGTCAGACTTTCCCCTAACTTCTCTTCCTTCAAACGCTCCCTTAAAACGTTCCTATTTAGGGAAGCCTACCACCCAACTCACTGACGCAACCATCAATCACTCTCACCTTACAGTCCTCTCCTCCTGTTTCCAACCCCAACCCTCCCAGATTGTGAGTTCCTACGGGAATAGGGCCCTCATCTCCTCCTGTACTGTTTGTCAAATGTTGTTCAATGTATTGTAACCCTGTCTATACTGTGCTTATTGTACAGCGCTGCGGAATATGCTGGCGCTTTATAAATAAAGAATAATAATAATAATAACCTTTCACTGCTGGTTTGTGTTCTCTGAATAGCCAAAGCAGTGCTTTTTTTATGGGGTTTTCACTGCCCTCGAACAGGCACCGAACAGGCACCGTATGTGCAGGCAATTCGCCAGGATTTGGCGAATTGCCTGCTCTCTGGATAGCCGAATGGCCAGGAAAGGCAACCGAACGCTGATTTTCAGCGTTCGGTTACCTTTCTCAAGCAATTCGAATCTCTTTGGATAACCCTGTAAGTGTGTGGCTTTTTTATGGATGTTGGAGTGGACAGCAAAATTTCAAGGGGGGTCCCAAAAAAATATTCGCCCAGGGCCCAGTCAATATTAAAGACGGCCCTGGCAGGGTCCAAGAAGTGCGCCGAACATGGAGCCGCCAAAGACTGCCGAACAGACCGCCAAACGCCGCCAAATTGCAGAAAAAAGAAAAAAAACTCTGCTATTCATCTCCTCCTGTACTGTTTGTCAAATGTTGTTCAATGTACTGTAACCCTGTCTATACTGTGCTTATTGTACAGCGCTGCGGAATATGCTGGCGCTTTATAAATAAAGAATAATAATAATAATTGAAATGTGAACAATATTGCTGCATTAGTAAAAATAACATACACAATTTTTTTATTATTATTACTTTTATAAATTTTTTCTTAATTTGAACATGGTCATGTTTGGTATCATTGGAAAGGCCATGCTCTAGCCCTCTATCTGCCACCGTTCTGGAGTTATGGGGGTTCAAAGGAACCCCCTATTTCCACCATGGGATTTCCTTAGGAAGGGCAGCTAGGGGTTTCCCGGCTAACTGACGTCAACATGCATGGCACGATGACGTCAGATGACGATGGGGGACGCCGAGGTGGAGCTGCCATCTAAGATGGCGGCCCACCGGAACTAGGCCGCGATCCAGCGCCGAATAGCCCCCACGGCACATCAGGGGTTAAAGACAGCATCGCTTGAAAGTGCTTTCAAGCGATGCCTGTCTTTACCTTCTACCTCCTCCCGATCGGGAGGGAGAGGGATCCGAAAGGACACCACCTTCCTTCAGGCGATCCGCCGGTGGACGTCTGGAAATTACATCACTGCCGATGCGATGACGTCATTACGTCAGGAGGGGTCATAAAAGCGGCGTCTGACTTCAAGGAAGTCAGAACGCTGTGGGACCCCGGAAGAGAGAGGTGAGTATTCCGGCTAGCTCCCGGTAAGCGGATAACGTGTGGGGAACATCCTCCCCATACAGCGGGAGTCTATGAGGACGTTCCCCACACGTCATCCACAGTGAAGGGGTTAAACCTGCCGAACTGAAGCTGCGAAAATCAGGGCATTTTGCCAACATTACAGTGCAGTTCGGTGTTCTCTGAATAGATTAACCATTACTTCTCTATGGGATAATTTCACTGCTGCCGAAGATCACCGAACTGCGTCGATCTACGGCAAACTGCACCATATTTCGCTGTCAATTCGTCAGTATTTAGCGAATTGACAGCTTTCTGAATAGACAAACTGCCACGAAATTGCACCGTACGTGAAATTCACGGTTCGTTGCAATTCGGTGCCAGGTTCGGCGCTTATTGAATAACCACTTTATGTTTTAATACCACATTTTATTTTTGCATAAGAAATGTAATATATTAATATTTCAGAAACAGACCTTATAGTATAAATATAACTTTTACAGTGTTTAATTCTAAGCATTTTCAACATAAATGTTCCAGGAACGGTTCATTGCGGTTGAATCTCTCTAGCAGTGGTCTTTTGCGATTACATTGTGTATGCTTCTGCTCAGGGCAGATAAATAGAGGTGCTCGGGCTCTCAGACAGCATGCATGGAGCTCCATTCGCCTAGATGAGTTTCTGCAGTGTAATCAACTTATTTTACACGTACAGGTTCTGCTCACGCTTTATTTATTTGTGCTTGAATTCAAATTTATGGTGAATTTTTCATCGAAAATTGTATTTGATTTGTGGAGCCATTGAAAAAAATCCAGAGTCGTTTTGCATTGCAGAAAAAAACTAGCTTGAATATTATATTACTTGAATTATCATACAAAGGAAAGACATGAGGATTCATAGAATATATTGCCATGCTAAGAGCTTGTTTGCGCATATAAATTACTATACTAATTTGGATAATTGTTCCATTATACTGACACACTAATTTGCTCTTAACTTATTCTACTTGTCACAAAACTTGGTGGGAAAAAAAACCCTCATACAAGATAGTAGAATAAAGAATGTGCCTGGTTAATCATATTTAAATGGCACTTTAGAGGGATTATAGTTATATGAGGTGCGTTCAGTTCCTCAGCTGCTGCAAGTGCTAAATTAGCAACTTGGCACTGAACAATGAAAAACACTGAAAAATTTATTGGAACATGGTAAACATTAACACTAAAGTGGTAATAAAATGGACAACAGTGGATATTGCAGAAACAGCACCTTTCATTAAGTGATCCTCCGCCCTTTTGCTTCAATATTCACAGCCAAAGCGTCCAGTTGGACTGCTGCAATGCAGCGACTCAGCAGCTGTTGAGGAACTGAACAGGCCTATGGTCTATCACTGTGGTAACATTTAATGTGATTTTTCTAGTTTATTTTCTGAACTATTAATATAATAGAATCCATGCCCTTTACCGTTTACGTTAATATTTTTTGCTGGCGTACATTATTGAAAAAAAAAATTCCTTTTCAAAGTTTGGCTGTCCGCATGGGGAGAGGTGTCTTACAGAATGGCCCTCCACTCATTCCGTGTGCCTGACAGTCTGTCAGTGCACTCACAGCTAATCAGGCGCATGGACATTAACATGGGGAGTGCAATTAGCGTTAGCATAAGTAACACTATTAGTAAAGTCCTAACGCTAATTACCGCACCAATGCACAAGCCAACATTTTAGCTACTTCTAAAAGATGGTGCTGATTCTTCTTTTGCAAAGTCATCTAGCACCCCTAAAGCCCCCCAATAAATTCCATACTCACTGCTCATCCCACGGAGAGAACGGTGGCCAGATCCGCTGCTTCTTGTTCAGGGGAGCAAAGTGAGACTGGGATCTAATAGTTCCCAGTCTCCCTTCGCGGTGCTGCGTGATCTCACAGGAAATGAGAAGGTAAATTAGTGTAGCATCATTGTTCACTTTATAATTGAAAAGTGAACAATAGTGCTGCATTGGGAAAAAAATATATATTTTTTATTTTTATATTTACAAATAACCTGGTCATGTTTGGTATCATTGGAAAGGCCATGCATGGCCCGCTATCTTGTAAGGTTGCCGAGATACAAGGGTCCAAAGGGAATGCCCTGCGGGTGGGGCAGTCCCGTTTCTGATGTCATCGCACGTAGGGAAGTCCCAAGGCGTGGTCTGACTTCCAGAAAGTCAGACCACCATGGGATTCCCCCCAGACTATGAGTGATCACTGCCCCAGGGCTGTCAGTAAGTGATGAAGTGTGGGGGACGTCCTCCGCATGTTGTGGTGAAACACTAGGACATCCCCCACACATCATCCACATCCAAGGGTTTAACTTTAGTAGCCAGGATCAAAGATTAATGGGCCCTATTGCACACTTGACAGTAAAGTGGCGACAATAAGATGGAAAATGTGGTCTGCAGGTTTTCCTACTGTCACTTTCTGTTCCGTATTTCGGAGTAGGTGCTTTATTAGCACCTAGCCCCGGAACAAAGCACAGAGCTATATATGTTTACCTATACAGTGCGTACGTGTTTGGCGCTAATTCAGATATTATCAAAAATTGCAAATATACCAATAGGTGAATAATCAAAACATGCAGCTCACCACGGGTGTATCCCTCACCCAATAACAAATTCAATAACGAATTCAAAAAATAGGACCACATACACTGGGAGCGCACACAGTCACAATAGTATACCATAGAGGTGAGTGGTCTTCCCTCTACATATAATATGAAGGTCACTTTAGTTAAGTCCACAAATCTTTAAACCGCAGTTCCTATGATAGAAAACAAACACTAATTGCGCAATATTGTTGGTCTATTGGAGCAGTGATATACAGTCTTAAAAGGTGTCACTCACAAATAGGGAGCCTATAGGTTCGCTTTAATCGCCTCTGAGCCTCTATGGGGGGCTCCTCCCATGGCTTATATACCTCAAAATAGAAAATATATAGCACAATACCACAAAGGCACCTTAATAGCGTATTTCCGTTTAACCACTTGGCTGCTATGGACGCGCTCAGCCGCGTCCAGCCAAGTGGTTCTCCTGTGCTATGGACGCGCTGAGCGCATCCATGCACAGGAGGCAGCAATCCGCCGGTGCGGGCTGACATCTTGGATGTCAGCCCAGCACTCCGGGACCCCGGCGGAGCAATTAGATGTCATTGCGGCGGCGCGATGACATCTAATTCAGGCGCCCCCCCCACATGTGCGGAGGAAGCGCCTGAAAGGGAGGGGGGGGAGGTCCTTCGGACCTCTCTCCCTCCCGATCGCCGGGGAGCAGGAGGTTAATCCAGGCACCGTTTGGAAGGGCACAGCCTGCCCTTCCAAACGGTGGCTGTGATTAACCCCTGGGGAGCCGGATCACGAATCGGCACTGAAAAGCGCCGGATCATGATCCTCTCCTAGAGCTGGCCGACATCTTGGATGTCGGCCAAGCCTCCAGGAACTCCCCCTGAGGAATGGCGTCATTGTGCATAGCACGATGACGCCAGTCCTGGAGTTAACCCCTAGCTGCCACCAATGGTGGAGATAGGGGGTTCCAATGAATGCAGCTAGGGGTTAATGTTTGATATCGTTGGATCGGCCAGAGCATGGCCTTTCCAACGATACCAAACATGAGCATGAAAAATGATTTTTTTAAAAATAAAAATAAAAATAAAAAAATATTTAAAAAACATTCTAAAAAAAAATAAACAATTTTTTTTTGTTTTTGTTTTGTTAATGCAGCAATATTGTTCCCATTTCAATTATAATGTGAACAATAATGCTGCACTAACGATTTTTGTATGCGGTGCGTTTGTTAAAAATAGCAAAATTTTCCCCAAAAAAAATTGTAACGAGACCCCATTTCTAATATTTTTAACAAGCGCACCCCATACAAAATATAACCGCAAATGCTCGCATGTTAAAATGTGTAAAAAAAAACACTTTACACATAATAAATTATTGAAAATTCAAATTTTAATGCATTTTTTGTTATAATATACAGACATGACATAACGTATACATATAATAATGACATATTATGAATCTGCCAAGTCTGCCGGAAAGAACGATATATAATATGTCTGGGTCATATATCAAAATATGGCTACAAAACGCGGTTAAACATGATGAGCGAAAGCAGTAAAAATGACCTCAGCACAGAGGTGTGAAAAGTCTCAGCAGCGAAAGGGTTAAATGACTACTCACGTGTCCAAGAGCCTCCTGGATTAGGTGGCTCTGTATGTGAACTTTGGACCACTTTCAATCTGCGGGGGGGAGGGTCCCAGGGGAGGGTCCCAGGGGAGGGTCCCACCCCGATCTGGGGCTATATTACAATGATGGTGCTAACTTAACCAGAGCTGTTGTAAACTGAAAACCTCCATAGGCTATAATGGCTCTGGGAAGTTTACAACAGCTCTGGTTAAATTAGCACCAACTATGTAATATGGCCCCTGATCGGGAGGAATTGCCAATTTTCGAAAGATCCAATCCCAAATCACATGGATGTCAACGGTGACCGGTGTGATGGAGTAAAAATAGGGAAATTAAATAGTAAAATAAAATGTTATTTAATGAACATAAAGTACGGGGTATAAAACAATAAATCAATAGGGTAAACCGAAATGTGTCCGACTGATGAAGCTTGCAGCTAAGCAAGCGATACGTGTTTCGGTTTAGCCTGATTGATTTATTGTTTTATACCCCATATTTTATGTCTGTAAAAAGCCCTAAAAACAGAATGTAAAATACATTGCAGAGATGCTTTTTCCGTCTTTCACTGTCTTGCTACAGATACTGGATTTACGTGTTTTAAAATGAGACCCCGGACATACAAGTGGTAATCTGAAATCCCACAATAGCGTGTTTTACCGTAAACCCTGTAAATACACGTCACTGTAATTTCCGTACATGTGCTTTTTTACTCTAAATCCTGTAAATACGAGCTTTACTTTCAATCCTGTAAAAGTGTGCTTTAGTGTAAATCCAGGACTTGTGTGCTTTACTGTAACAGTGCAAAAATGACAGTACAGATTTGTGGGTTGTAAATATAACTGTAAAATATTAATGCGCGGACTTGCACGTTACTACTGTACCAGCAAAAAAAACTAATTCGTACATACCCGTCATAACTACAAAAGTTACATAGTTACATAGTTACATAGTTATATAGGCTGAAAAAAGACATGCGTCCATCGGGTTCAGCCTCTCCCACATAACCTACTGCTGTTGATCCAAAAGAAGGCAAAAAACCCAGTCTGAAATGCTTGCCAATATGCAACATACTGGGAAAAAATTCCTTCTTGACCCCAGAATGGCAGTCAGATTTCTCCTTGGATCAAGAAGCTTTTACCCACATATTAAATATTATAACCCTTAATATTCTGTGTCTGCAGGAAGTCATCCAGTTGTTTTTTAAAAGTCTGTACAGACTCAGACCCAACCACCTCAACAGGCAGAGAATTCCACAGCTTTATTGTTCTCACCGTAAAATAACCCTTCCTATGCTTTAAGCTAAATTTTCTTTCTTCCAGTCTAAATGGATGACCCCTTGTCCTATGTATAGTCCTGTTAATGAATAGGTTATCAGACAATGGTTGACAATGGCCCCGTATATATTTATATAAGGTTATCAGATCCCCTCTAAGGCGCCGTTTCTCTAAACTAAACAGGTTTAAGCTTGTTAGTCTTGCCTCATAACTTAACCCTTCCATTCCCCTTATTAATTTAGTTGCCCGTCTCTGCACTTTTTCTAACGCTATAATATCTTTTTTTAAGACCGGTGCCCAAAATTGCACGGCATATTCAAGGTGCGGCCTGGACCATTGATTTATACAGAGGCAAAATTATGTTTTCATCCCGTGAGTGAACTCCCCTTTTAATGCATGCCAATACTTTGCTTGCCTTGGCAGCTGCTGTTTGACATTGCACATTGTTACTTAGTTTGAAGTCTATGATTATTCCCAAATCCTTCTCCTGCTTGGATTTCCCTAACTCCGTACCATTTAGGGTATAAATTACTTGTGTGTTCTGCACTCCAAAGTGCATAACTTTGCATTTATCTACATTAAATTTCATCTGCCATTTAAGTGCCCAGTCCCCCAATCTATCTAAATCCCTCTGCAGCGAAGTAACATCCTGCTCACATTGTATTACTTTTCCTAGTTTTGTGTCATCTGCAAACACTGATACATGACTTTCAATGCCTATCTCAAGGTCATTTATAAATAAATTGAATAGTATTGGTCCTATAACAGACCCCTGAGGGACACCGCTTACCACTGGTGTCCATCTTGAAAATGCACCATTTATGACCACTCTCTGTACCCTATCTTTTAGCCAGTTTTCTATCCATGAACAAGTATTTTCATCTAGACCAATTTTTCTTAATTTAAATAGTAACCTTTTGTGTGGAACTGTGTCGAAAGCTTTGGCAAAATCTAAGTAAATCACATCCACTGCGTCCCCTGATCTATACTTCTACTTACTTCCTCATAGAACGTAATTAGGTTAGTCTGACATGATCTGTGTTTCATGAAACCATGCTGATTTTTGCCAATAACATTATACCTCCCAATAAATTCCTGAATATTATCCCTTAGTAACCCCTCGAATACTTTCCCAGCCACAGATGTTAAGCAAACAGGTCTATAATTCCCAGGCACAAATTTTAAACCTTTCTTAAATATAGGGACCACGTCAGCTTTTCTCCAATCCTCTGGTACTATTCCTGAAAGAAAAGAATCTTGAAAGATTAAGAACAGAGGTTTACATATTTCAACACATAGCTCTCTCAGTACTCGCGGGTGAATTCCATCTGGCCCTAGGGCTTTATTCACATTCACATTGTTTAATTTCTGCAAAACCTTGTCGTGAGTCAACCAGTCACTTTGTATTAGTAAGTTTTTATTAATGAATTGCATGTCTCCTGTTATAGGTTTCTCTTTGATAAATACTGAAGAAAAATAATCATTCAAAATTTCTGCCTTATCCTGATCTTCAGTTAACAATAACCCTGACTCAGATTTTAGTGAACCTACATTTTCACTCTTGGGTTTTTTAGAATTTATGTACCTAAAGAATCTTTTAGGGTTGGTCTTGCTCTCTTTGGCTATTTCTTTTTCATTTTCTAGTTTAGCCCATCTAATCGCATTTTTACATGCTTTATTGGCTGCCCTATATGCTTTATAGGATGCCTCAGATTTATCAGATTTAAAAGCTTTAAATGCCTTCTTTTTATTTTTCATTTTCTTAGTTACCTTCCTACTAAGCCACATTGGTTTCAGTCTGTTTCTTTTATATTTATTAACCAGTGGAATATATTGTGACGTGTACTTTTCTAATGTTAGTTTAAAGATATTCCACTTATCCTCAGTGTTTTTCCCGTGAAAGAGTTTCTGCCAGTCAATGACATTGAGAGCTTCCTTTATTTTAATAAAGTTGGCCTTTTTAAAATTATATGTTTTAGCATGCCCCCTATGAATGTGTTTTTTTGAGTTTATTTCAAAAGTCACCATATTATGGTCACTGTTTCCCAACTGTTCCTTTACATTAATATTTGAGAAAAGATCCACATTATTTGTTATAACCAGGTCCAGACAGTTATCCTCTCTAGTTGGTGTTTCTACCAGTTGTGACATGAAGGTATCATTTAAAGTATTCAGAAACCGGATTCCCTTTGCTGAATTACTAGTCCCACTATCCCAAATAATGTCCGGGTAATTAAAATCTCCAATAATTAAAGTGCTACCATGATCTGCAGCCTTCCTAATTTGCTCTAACAGTTGTTCTTCCTCATCATTATCTATATTAGGTGGTTTATAGCATATGCCAACCAATAGTTGACTTCCCTGTTTATTCCCCAACGAAATATTTACCCATAAGGATTCCACATTTCCCTCATCGCTTTCCAGTTGTGTAATATTAGACTTTAAATCCTGATTTACATATAAACACACTCCACCCCCTTTCTTATGTTTCCTATCCTTTCTAAACAATGTATAACCGTTTAAATTTACAGCCCAGTCATGCGTTTCGTCCCACCACGTTTCTGTTATTCCTATAATGTCGTATTGCTTAGTGTATGCTATTACCTCTAGTTCCCCCATCTTGTTATTAAGGCTTCTTGCATTAGTGTTATATTACAGTATGAACTTGTGAGAATTAAATTTACAGTACAGAACTTGCAAGTTTTTAATGTGAATGTGGATCCTAATTAGACCCATGATCATGGGCGTCCGCAGGATGGGGCGAGGGGGGAACCAGGGCTGCCTGTCTGCTCTGCCCAGACAGCTGTGTGTGCAGCCTGCTTGAGTGTTTGTTACTCATAGCAGGCTGCACAGGAGTTCTGGTCAGTGTGGGGGTGGTCTATGTGGATCTTGTGATGTCACCTCACTCCGCCTCCAATCCACTACATGCTCCTACTCACTTTAGACGCTGGGAGAGGCTGCCTGGGCTGAGATGCAGGAGCTGCTGCTGTGGCCATTGGAATGCTGGACACAGCAAAAAAAGGTGATTGTCAAATCTTTATTAAGCTTGATGCCCCCTGGTCTAAGGTATAGTTTGTCTGCCTGGGGAGAAGGAACACCATGACTAATAGAAATCTGGTGGGGATGAGTTTACAATCTAAGAGGATGGGCACCCTGCTCCAGAGTTTACAATCTAAAAGAAGAGGGGACCCTGCTCCAGAGGCCATGGAACAGCTGAGAAGCCAATTGTCCCATTACCTTTGGCCCCTTAACAAGTGGGAGGCACATCTGCAAACTGCTGTAAGTCCTACACCGTTCACCTGAGTTGGATGTACATACCCTCAAATTAAAGCTGACAGTCTGCAGTTAAATCACATTGTGATTGTTTCATTCCAACTCCATTGTGGTGGTGTATAGAGCCAAAGATGTTAGAATTGTGTCGATGTCCCAATATTTCTGGACCTGACTGTATATTTGCAACACGCAGAGGGTTAATATTGATATTTGAACAATTGCAGGAACAAACGTCACCTGTGTTAATCCTGGTGTGTTTCTCTCAGCAAATATTTTCAAAAAAATCATGTGTTTGGAAAAGGTTTTACAAGGTTTTGTGCAGCAAATCTTACCTTGACTGTTTGCTGAGCATATCTTTGAATCTAAAACCACATACTGTCAATATAGTTCTCTTATTTAACTCCTTATCACCCAAAATAATAACACTTCTGAATTTTTCGATCTTTTTTTTTTTATCTCTCTCTCTGCTCCTTCCCTTGATATGATATAGTAACCTTTATAGATCAAACTTCACTTCTGTATTCTAGTATCAAGAGTAGTAAGTGGTGGGAGGGAGGTTTAAAGACATTGGTTATAGGTAGCCCGTAATTACCAAGTTGTAGTCCATAAATCCATTGCAGGAAGCCCGAGAATTTATGAAAAACTACTTTCCATTGCAGACAATGTAAAAATGAAGGTACTTTTCATAAAATACAGTTAGGGTTTCCAGATCAGCCATGTTTTTCTGGACACATATAATTAATTCATGATGATGGGCAGCGCATGACAAATGCCTCCTTGCGGCATGTAGAATCCGCAGGTACAAACCACTATCAGCCCTGCTTAGGAAAGGTGTACTCTTGCAATCCAATTTATTCAGCTGAGGAACACAGAAACATCGTAGAAGTTTTGGGGACACAGCCCCTTCTACAGTGTGTAGTGCCCTAGTGACTAAACATAGAGAGACCTTTATATATACAGGACATACCCAATATAGAACACAGACCTCCCCAAAATATGCATGTTGGTAATTTACTGATAAGCATAATATCATCAGACAAACATGTAATCACAGTATCACCGCGCTCTGCTGTCTACGTGTGTCTCCAATCCAAGATGGCGGCACCGCGTTTATGTGCGCATGCGCTAGACTCCGGACCCTCTCATGAGACCGAAAGTATTTATTTATTTATTTATAAAGTATTTTACCAGGAAGGATACATTGAGATTTCTCTTGTTTTCAAGTTTGTCCTGGGTTCAAGAACATTGAATTGTTACAGTCGTTACAGAAATACAAATTAATAAAACGCAAGATATTAAAAACAACAACACAAATATACAGATTAACACAGAAAATAAATATGTAGGAAATATAATGACTATGTTACATGTTTACAGGTGCATTCTGTATCGAGGTATGTTAATAGAGATCTCTTAAGTGACTATAGACTGGGGAAAAATTTGATGATGTCTGGCAGGTTATTCCATAATTGCGGTGCTCTGTAGGAAAATGAGGATCGAGCCACTTTCTTTTTGTATTGTGGTATTGCAAGTAAGGTGCAAGTCCTGGATCGGAGGTTATAGGATGAGGGAACTGCTGGGGGAAGCAGCCTATTCAGGTAGGGTGGTGGCTTCCCAGAAAAGCTCTTAAACACCAGGTTGGAAAGGTGAAGGGTGCGTCTAGATTCCAGCGACGGGCAGTTTAGCTCTTTTAACATGTTCACAATGGTGGGTCATGTAGTTACATTGCAGCACAAAGTGACAGAATGTGTTATACAATGTAGTAAGTTTATGAAGGTGTGTTTGCGGGCAGGGCCTGTGCTAGACTATTTTGTGCCCTAGGCAAGACCAGCTACTTGCACCCCCCAAAAAAAAAAGATGGATATAATATATTGCCCCCAGCTCACATGGATATATTGCCCCAGCTCTCACATGGGTATATTTGCCCCCAGCTCTCACATGGGTATATTTGCCCCCAGCTCTCACATGGATATATTGCCCCACAGACTAGCTTACACATGGATATATTGCCCCCAGACGAGCTCACACACATGGATATATTGCCCCAGCAGCTCACACATGGATATATTGCCCCAGACCAGCTCACACATGGATATATTGCCCCAGCAGCTCACACATGGATATATTGCCCCAGACCAACTCACACATGGATATATTGCCCCAACAGCTCACACATGGATATATTGCCCCAGACCAGCTCACACATGGATATATTGCCCCCAGACCAGCTCACACATGGATATACTGCCCCAAACCAGCTCACAAATGGATATATTGCCCCAGACCAGCTCACATATGGATATATTGCCCCAGACCAGCTCACACATTGGATATATTGCCCCAGACCAGCTCAAACATGGATATATTGCCCCAGACCAGCTCACACATGGTTATATTGGCCCCAGACCAGCTCACACATGGATATATTGCCCCAGCATCTCACACATGGATATATTGCCCCAGACCAGCTCACACATGGTTATATTTGCCCCAGCTCATATGGGTATATTTTCCCCCAGCTCATATGGGTATATTTGCCCCAGCTCATATGGGTATATTTGCCCCCAGCTCATATGGGTATATTTGCCCCCAGCTCATATGGGTATATTTTCCCCCAGCTCATATGGGTATATTTTCCCCCAGCTCATATGGGTATATTTGCCCCCAGCTCACACATGGTTATATTTGCCCCCAGCTCATATGGTTATATTTGCCCCAGCTCACACATGGTTATATTTGCCCCAGCTCACACATGGTTATATTTGCCCCCCAGCTCACACATGGTTATATTTGCCCCCAGCTCATATGGTTATATTTGCCCCCAGCTCATATGGGTATATTTGCCCCCCAGCTCATATTGGTATATTTGCCCCCAGCTCTCACCTCCAGCTCCTGTCTGCTCTCACCTCCTGTGCCCCTCCTCTGCCGGCAGCTGTCACTTAGCTATCACGCTGCGCACTTGCTCTGGGCGCAGCGTGATCATGGAAGCAGCTTGCGGTGGCTGTCCATGCTGAGGGGGCGGGGTTATCCCCACTTTTCCCTCACTCTCTATTGGACAGCCACCGCGAGTTGATTCCATGATCACGCTGCTCCCAGAGCAAGCGCGCAGCGTGATAGCTACGAGACAGCGGTCGGCGGAGGTCTCAGCTGCGCTCTAGGCGGGCACCTACCTCGCCTAGTGGCAGTGCCGGCCCTGTTTGCGGGGCAGCTGCATACACTACATCTCCGTATTCAATAGCCAACATAAGCATTTATTTATTTTATTTATTTATTTATTTATAAAGGATTTTACCAGGAAGGATACATTGAGATTTCTTTCGTTTTCAAGTATATCCTGGGTTCAAGAACATGGTTACAGAAATACAAAAGTAGTAAAATGCAAGAAATTAACACAAAACAAATATACAGATTAACAGAAAATAAATATGTCGGAAATATAGTCACTATGTTACATGTTTACAGGTGCATTCCTTATTGAGGTATGTTAATATGGAGCTCTTAAGGGACTTTAGACTGGGGGAAGATTTGATGGAGTCTGGGAGGTTATTCCATAATTGTGGTGCTCTGTAGGAAAATGAGGATCGAGCCACTTGCTTTTTGTATTGCGGTATTGCAAGTAACATGCTGGTCCTGGATCGGAGGTTATAGGATGAGGGAACTGCTGAGGGAAGCAGCCTATTCAGGTAGGGTGGTAGCTTCCCAGAAAAGCTCTTAAACACCAAGTTGGAAAGGCGAAGGGTGCGTCTAGATTCCAGCGACAGCCAGTTTAGTTCTTTTAACATGTCACAATGTTGGGTCATGTAGTTACATTGTAGCACAAAGCGACAGAATGAGTTATACAATGTAGTAAGTTTCTGGAGGTGCGTTTGCGGGGCGGCTGCATACACTACATCTCCGTATTCAATAGCCGGCATATGCATTTGTTGTACAATCTGCTTTCATACCGCGGGGCTCAGGCAGGATTTGTTTCTGTACAGGGCACCTAGTTTGGGGTAAATTTTAGATGAAAGTTTTTCAATGTGGGGGCCAAAGGATAGATTTGGGTCTAACCACATACCTAGATATTTGAGAGAAGTGACTGTGGTCAGCGTGCCATTTGATTTTGTCCTGACACATAGATGGGGTGTTTGCAATTTGTGTAGTTTAGGTGCTGTTCCAAAGATCATTGTAACAGTTTTGTCAGCATTTAGAAAAAGTTTGTTATCTTTGATCCACTTTTCTATCTCTGTGAATTGGTCTTGCAGCACGGCCTCCAGCTGTGGGAGATTTGGTTTGCTGGTATAGATTACAGTGTCGTCTGCGTACATGTGTACAGTTGAGGCTTTGCAGACATTGGGAAGATCATTTATGAATATTGTGAATAGCAGGGGGCCGAGTATCGAGCCTTGGGGTACACCGCACGTGACTGGGAGGGGGAGGGAAGTGCTGTCAGAAATGGACACATATTGCGACCAATCAGACACATATGATTGAAACCAGGTTAGCGTGCGATCACCAATACCAGAGTTTTTAAGTTTTTGTAATAAGATGCCATGGTGTACTGTGTCAAAGACCTTGGCAAAATCAAGGAAGATGGCTCCAGTTAGGTTTCCTTGTTCCATGCCAGCCTGGATATCATTGGAAACTTTTAAAAGGGCAGATGTGGTTGAATGATTTGGACGGAAGCCGGATTGATCTGGGGTTAAATAGTTCCAGTACTGATAGTAATCGGGTAATTGAGTGTAAACACATTTTTCCAGGATTTTTGACATTACAGGAAGCAATGATATTGGACGGTAGTTGGATACCAAAGTATTGTCTCCACTTTTATGGATAGGTACCACTCTCGCAGTCTTCCAGTGTTTGGGTATATATCCAGTTGCCAGTGATTCATTGATAAGGGTTGCGACAGGTTTTGCAATTGCTGGGGCACTGATTTTCAGCAGCATTGCTGGGATTTGGTCAGGTCCTGACTGGTGTTTCATTTTTTGGTTACAGAGAAGTTTAGTAATGGCACTGACAAGCACCGGTCTAAAACTGAATTTCTCTTTGATACAAGGTTTTTGCACAGTTGGAAAGATCTGACTTGTGTGCTGCCTTTCTGAATGTGTTTCAATTGCTAGCTTAGCAATCAGGGTGTTGGCACATCCAACAAAATAGTTATTAAAGGCATTTGCTACATCTAGGGGGTGTTGCAGGGTTTGGTTGTTTACTTTGAAAGCAGCTGGTTGGGAGTGGACAGGGGGCAATTGTATGTTATTTATGATTTTCCAAAAATTTCTCGGGTTTCATATGTTATTGTTTAGATTTTCATTGAAGTATTGGTCTTTGGTCATTTTTGTTTGCTTTGTGCATGCATTCCGCCATTTTCGGTATTCACAGTGATCGTTCATGGATCCAGTACTCTTGAAATTTGACCAGAGTGAATCTCTAAGCTGGTACATGTGTGTGAGGTCAGCTGTAACCCAGGGGAGATGTGCCCCTTTGACTCGCACTTTACGCAGCGGAGCATGGGCATTCCAGACTTGCAGGAGCTCTGACTGAAAGTATTCAATTGCACAGTCCAGGTCTGGGATTAGGTTTAGCCTGTACCACGTGAGCCTTTTGAGATCATTTAGGAAGGATTCCAGATTTGTTGTACAATCTGCTTTCTTACCGTGGGGCTCAGGCAAGATTTGTTTCTGTACAGGGCACCTACTTTGGGGTAGAGTTTAGATGAGAGGTTTTTTTGGTGGTCAAGGGATAGATTTGGGTCTAACCACATACCTAGATATTTGAGAGAAGTAACTGTGGTCAGCGTTTCATTAGATTTTGTCTTGACACTTACAGGGTTATTCAGAGAGCGTGAAAAGCAGGAGAACGACTGGAGAATGACTGGAGAATGAAAAATTCTAGGTCAAAATAGCCGATTTGGAAAGTGAGATGAAAGGGAGAATTTTTCTGGTTTGGCTATTTTGACCTAGAATTTTTCATTCTCCAGTCATTCTCCTGCTTTTCACGCTCTCTGAATAACCCTGATAGATGGGGAATAGCCGGTAGTGCGCTAGCGGGTTGGCTAAAACACAAAAGAAAATCGGATCCCCGGCATTATTAACCATGGGTATACAAGAAAGATGGCTACATCTACCTAAAGTGTCCCAAGGGAATGTAAAAATAGTCTGTCAGCAATCCCTTGTAGTTCTTATGGTATGAACCAGGTCTGAAAACAGAAAAACATAAAGCCTGCACCAAAGTGTCAACCCTTTGAATAAAAACACCTAAAATTTAATACACTCACAAACTCTAACCCTGTAACCTGTAAAATTACAAATATACATGAAAAAAGAAAGAAATATATATATATAAACTTGAAAGTTCTAGAACTGTTATTAGCTCTAGCTACACTAGAGCCTACAATGATTACAATAAATAATAAAAAAATTCAAAATACATATTTATAGACAGTGCACTAACTAGCAAGTAAAAAATACTCTGGAAAGGAAAAGTGACCGAATCCTAAACATATGGCTCACCCATTGGTACCAGGTGGGTGAGCCAGCTGGGTGTACTTAGAGAAAACAGTGCCACTCAAGCTTCTCGTTGAGACCATGAGGGGCCACTGTATCTTGTCGGTACATCCATTTAACTTCTTTCTGTAGTAAAACCCTAACCCTGTTGCCTCCTCTAGGCAGTGGGGCGACCTTTTCAAGGATTTGATGCAGTAACTGAGAGACATTATGTCTCCTTTCCCTAAAATGCCTGGCAACCGGGAGTTCAGATTAAGGACCACGAATTGAGGTTTTATGCTCAGAAATTCTGTCCTTGAGGGGTCTTGTAGTCTTACCTACATAACCCAAGCCGCATGGACATTTCAAAAGGTCCACCACATGATAGGTCTGACATGTAAAGAAACCCTTCAGTTTGATGCCCTCCTCTGTTCGTGGATGGGTACAGGTATCCCCCTTAACCCCTTAAGGACCAATGATGTAACTGTTTCGTCATAAATGCATTGACTTTAAAGACCCTTGGTCCTTAAGGGGTTAAGGATACCATTACATTGACTATATTGTAAGCATGGGTATGTGCCATGAGTTGGAGTAGAAAGAAATGTTTGTCTCTTTTTAGGTAAAGCATCAGCCCTTACAACCAGATCCCGTATAGTCTTTTTTTAATAACGCAATTTTATTGATTTTATAAATAATACAAGAAACTGCTACAAGGCACCAAATGAAGCACAGAAAACAAGCCAGTACTTCGGGAAATAATACAAAATATCAATAAACAAACATGCTAAATCAGCATTCTAACCACGAAGCAAAACAGTGCCTTAAAAGAAGTAAGTAACAATTGCAGAAGTCAAAAAACAAAAAAGAAAAAAAACACAAGGGAAGGGGAAAAAAATAATAATCAAGGTCTCCTGGTCAAATAAATAATGCATAAATCATGGAACCGGTTGTGTCGCAAGCCACGGTTTCCATATCTTAGTACACTGCGGAACGGTATCGTGTAGTTGCGCTGACAAGCGTTGCATCTTATAGACATACCACACTTTCGACACCACCTCCGCTACGGAGGGAAGGGTCACTCTCCATGTATGCGCTATGCAGATGCGTGAAGCCGTGCAAACTCGATGGACCAATTTAAGGGAGTAACGAGGCAGCCCGTAGCGATGGAACGGACTATTGAGTAAAGCCAACAATGGCTCAGGGAGTATCTGTAGACCGATAGCGCGCGAAAGTAACATAAAAACTGAGGACCACAAAACAGTAACATGCCCACATTCTAGCAGGGTCCAGGTACCATCTGGAAAGAAGTTTGTAGCAGTTCTCTTTCACCAATGTACAGGTGGTTATCCCCATGGAGGACTCCATCAGCGCCTCCCACTCCTCCCGAGGAATAGGGCGACCAACGTCCCTCTCCCAAAGCTGTTGATATGAGCATGGTCTATCAAGTGATGGGGAAAGGAGCAGTGCATAAAGTAGATTGATCGCCCCAGCCGTACTCAAACTCCTCATCGCCAGGCTTTCAAACGGTGTGATGGTAGGGATACCTGAAGTAAAGCAATTGTGGATAAAGTGCCTTAGTTGAATGTAACGGTGAAATTCCCTCTACGGAATATCATGAGATTCTCTATAATACTCCCAAGAGGGGAATTTCCCTTGAAAGAGCACTGAGCCCAGGGTCGTGAATCCCTTATTCTGCCACCACTGAAACGCTCGTCCCTCTTTCCCAGACCATGGCGGAAAAAGGGGGTTATCTCTCAAAGGGATCATCCTCGAGCCCGGTGTAGTAAGAGACGCCTGAAATTTAACCTTGGCCCACAAATTAAGTGAGTGAATGGAAGTAGGCAATAATCGCTTCCGTTTGATAGAGGAGATCTTTCTCCAGGGCAGCTGTGATAAGCAAGCCGGAAAGACAGACCTGGTCTCAATATCTACCCAACAAACACTGCCTTGTCTCGAGGACCATTGAAGGAGCTGAGTTAGTTGTGCCACCTCATAGCATAGTGTAAGATCTGGGACTGCCAGGCCCCCACGCTGTTTTGGTCGGCGCAAAACGGTCCTGGAGACTCTTGGTTTTTTCCCCTGCCAAACATAGCGATAGAAAGCCGATTGGAGGTCAGGTAACATGGTCGATAGAAGGGGCACGGGTAGTGTGCGAAAGAGGTATAGAAGCTTTGGGAGAGCATATATGCGTCCCATCCAAGAGATAGAGTAGGAGGACCACTGACAGAGTAAAGATTTGATATGTTTAATCATGTCTGGATAATTGGCTGCATACAATTGGTTAAGGTGGGAAGTAAGGTAGACGTCCAAATACTGAATGCGGTGAGGACACCACCTAAAGGCAAATGTGTTTTTAAGAAGTTGTGTCATGTCTAGAGATAGCGAAACGTTAAGCGCTTCCAATTTAGAAATATTTATTTTATAGCCAGAGAGAGCACCAAAAGAAGAAAGACAACTATATAAATTTGGTAGCGAAATTTGAGGTTGGGTTATTGTGAGAAGAATGTCCTCTGCAAAGAGGCCCAATTTATATGATGTGTCGCCCACCACGATTCCTGTAATGTCTGGGTGCTGACGTATTTGCTCGGCCAGGGGTTCCAGGCAGAGGACAAACAAGTGTGGGGACAGAGGACAGCCTTGCCGCGTACCATTAAGAATAGGAAATGGTTTTTACTTCCCTCCCATGGTTGTAACTGAAGCCATAGGAGACGCGTATAGTGCCTGAATACTTTGGATCATAGTAGCTCCGAGGCCGAACTGATGTAAAACTTCCCATAGACAGGCCCAGGCTATGCGATCAAAAGCCTTCTCGGCGTCAAGAGAAAGCAAAAGGGTAGATTGTTGAGTAGTATGTGCTACTGAGATTAAGTCAACCGTACGACGAATGTTATCTGGAGCACCTCGGCAAGAGATGAAACCTACTTGATCCGGGTGCACTAAAAATGGTAGGTGGCGACTCAAGCGGAGCGCAAGTAGTTTCGCATAAATTTTTATGTTTACGTTAAGTAGGGATATTGGGCGGTAACTAGCGCATGCAGAAGGGTCCTTCCCTTCCTTCGGGATTACAACAATGGAGGACGCTAACAGTTCTTGAGGTGGAGCTTTACCATTCAGAAATCCATTATACATGTTAACTAATAAAGGGGCCAACTGAACTCTAAAGATCCCGTATAGTCTTATTAATACGCATGGCAAATACAGGAGTTTTGGGAAATAGAGAACCTATCAGGGTTATTCAAAGAGAGGTGAAAAGCAGGAGAATGACTGGAGAATGGAAAATTCTAGGTCAGATAGCCAAACCAGAAAAATTCTCCCATTCATCTCACTTTACAAATCGGCTATTTTGACCTAGAATTTTCCATTCTCCAGTCATTCTCCTGCTTTTCAGCGGTCTCTGAATAATGCTGTAAATCTTTATCACTTTGTAGAAAATGCCAATTGGACCTGATAATACGTTTAATATCTTGAAATAAAGGGTAACATATACTTACGAAAGGTACTCTCTCAAGCTTCCTCCTGGGGTTGTCTTGCAATAGCTCTTTGAAGCCATACGCTGCAGGTAAAAAATAATAAAGGAATCCCAGGTGACCTGCCTTGATTTACTTCCTGAAGCCTATGAATTATACATGTTGCCAGACAGCAGTTTTACCAGTGCTCCCCTCTGCAACAAATAGTAATATGTGTCCAGGAAAACATGAAAACATGCTCTATGTTGCAGCCCTAGGTGGAGTTGAAGCAGTGCTTCCTCATACAGGGCCTGTGGAAGCTTTGGATTTTGGCTCCAAGTGCAGATTGCAGGACCCCAGGCCCTGTGAGGTGCATTTGCAGCTAATGTATCTGCAGGAGGCATTGTACAGGGATGCACAGCATGAGCTATCTCTCAGACTCGTTTCTCTGGCCCAGGCTCCCTGGACGAGACAGCAGGCCCAGGACAAAAGTTGGACCTTATCCTCCTGATGACAGGGTTGAAAGGAGCTTGACATTTTTCATTGGGGGTTCTCTACTAGATTTTCCCAAAGTTTTTTTTTTTTCTATTTTTGGACTCTTTAAATTTCTCCATGTGCCAAACTTCAGTTACAGTTACATGTATTTATAAAGCCCCAATAAATTCCTTAGCACTGTACAATGGGAGACACAGAATAGCAAATATGCATACACATTAGACACGTGGAACAGGAGGAGGGCGGAGACCCTGCTTGAGAGCTTACAAGAGGAGAGGGGTGAGGGTGAATAGGGTGAATAGGGTAAATTAAGTGGCAGGTTGCAGGACAGCTGAATGGAGGAGCAGGAGATGACAGTGGAGAGATCATGGAGTGAGCCGATAGGCTTCTTTAAAGTAATGTGTTTTCAGAGACTTCTTGAAGGACTGGAGAGACGGGGAGAGTCTAATGTTGTGGGGGAGGAAGTTCCATAGAAAGGGGGCAGCTCAGGAGAAGTCCTGAAGATGAGAGTTAGGGGTGCGGGTACGAGGAACTGATAGCATCAGTTCATTGGCAGAGCGAAGTGGTCGGGTGGGATATACTTGCTAATAAGTGAGGAGATGTAGGCAGGGGCATGGTTATAGAGAGCTTTGTATGTGAGCACCAATATTTTGAATTGGATTCTAAAGGAAACGGAGCCAGTGTAGAGCCTGACAGAGGGGTGAGGTGTGAGAGGTGCAGGAGATGAGGTGGATGAGCCTGGCACAGGCATTAATTACAGACTGCAGAGGGATAATCTGGGAACTCTTAAGGCCAGAGAGAAGGAGGTTACAATAGTCAAGACAGAAGATAAGAAGAGCTTGGATGAGCATTTTAGTAGAGTCTGAATTAAGATAGGGACGGACGCGTGCAATGATTTTTAGGTGGAAGTAGCAAGATTTGTTTAGAGACTGAATGTGAGGAGTAAAGGATAGATTGGAGTCCAGGAGGACCCCGAGGCAACGAGCCTGAGAGGAAGAAGTAATGGTGGCACCATTAACCTGAAGGGAAATGGGAACAGGAATCGAGTTCTTAGAGGGAGGAAAGATAAGAATTTTAGTTTTTGAGAGGTTGAGCTTGAGGAAACAGGAAGTCATCTAGTCCAGTGGTTCTCAACCTGTGGATCCTCAGGACCCACAACTGTCCTTGGTCATTAAGTCGCGACCCAAAAATAATTGAATTTCTGAAACATTATAATTTATTCCACAAAACAATGTGCACAACATTCTACAATGTATACACTTTTTAAACAATTGTGTAAACAAACAGGGATTCTTTCCAAAATGGATAGTGCAGTAATCACAAAACTAGTGAAAAACGAAAGTGCTGTTGAGGCAAAAACCCAATAAAATAAACTGTAATTGAAAACTGGGAATGCGTCTTGCTCTTAATAAGTGTCTCAAAGTCTGGGGTGATGGCAGACAAAGCAACTGTAATTAAATCACTACTGAATGAATAATCACATATTATAAAAACGAAGTAAACTCCTCTGCTTTGCGCTCCCCTGCCATCTGTCTCTGCGCACATTATTTTTTCGCAGCAGCCTGCCCTGCCTGAGCCTACGCAATTTGCACCTTGCGTCTGGCACTGCCTACTTCCTGAACCTACGCTCTTCAGTGCCTCAGAGAAACTGAAGAGCAATGGAATGGCTTGGACCAATGGGAAAGCAGAATTGGTCCAAGCCAGTCAAAAAACGTCTCCATGAGAGGCTGGCCTATATAAATATACTTTGCTTCACTGAGATGTGCATTGTGCACAGTGGCTCCTGGTGTTGGGATTACAGAGTGTGCTACCAGTCACTGAGTCCCACCCCACACCTTCCCATTACAGATTCTTTCCCCCTCCCATCTTGCCAATACAGAGTATCTTACTTGATGCAGCGGGTCCCATGTGGCGCCTGGGAACATTCATAGGTAGCCGCGCTGTCTGGGACCCACTGCCACAGGTAAAATGCATCAGCGGGTCCCAGGCATTAGATCCCTGGTCGCGACCCACTTTTGGGTTGCGACCCACCACTTGAGAAACACTGATCTAGTCGGAAACCGCTGAGAGGCAGGCTGTAACATGGTCCAACACAGTAGGAGAGAGATCAGGAGAGGAAAGGTAGATTTGGTGTCATCAGCATAGAGATGATATTGGAGTCCATATGAAGAGATGAGGTTCCCAGAGAGGCAGTATAGATTGAGAAGAGTAGGAGACCCAGAACAGAGCCTTGAGGTACCCCAACTGAAAGAGGAACAGGTGGTGAAGAGGCACCAGTAAAGGAGACACTGAAGGAGCAAAGCGAGAGATGGGAAGAAAACCAGGAGAGAGTGGTGTCACTGAGGCCAAGTTGATGCAGCGTGAGGAGTAGAAGAGGGTGGCCAACAGTGTCGAATGCAGCGGAAAGACCAAAAAGAATAAGGAGGGAGAAGTGACCTGTGGTTTCAGCAGCAGCTAAGTCATTAGTCACCTTGGTCAGAGCAGTCTCAGTAGTAGTAGTCTCAGTACTTCACAATGTATCCAGGGACGTAACTACCAGGGGTGCAGTGGGTGCCACTGCACCTGGGCCCCTGAGTCCGGGTGCCCACAAACGGATGGGTGGGGGGCCCCGGACTAGCCCTGCTTGCCCCACAGTCCAGGCAGGGGTCAGGCACCTGGTCTCCCGTTTGATCGGCAGCGTGTGGGATCAAACTCCCACACACTGCACCAGAAGTAAAGGCCCTGCCGGGGGAAGAGGAGGAGGAAGAAGAGGACAGCTGCTCACATTGGGATGTGCTGGCCCCGCCGCTTCCCCCTCCACAGCCACACAAAGGAGAGCCTCCCCTGCTGTGCTGGAGAGAGTGGAGACCATACTTACCTTTGGTAAGTATATAACAAACTGGGGTGGGTTGTTTGTTTGTGAGTGAGCAGAGGCTGGCTAATTACTGGGGGCCTGATACTGGCTAATTACTGGGGTTCTGATACTGGCTAATTACTGGGGTCTGGTACTGGCTAATTACTGGGGGTCTGATCCTGGCTAATTACGGGGTTCTGATACGATACTGGCTAATTACTGGGGATTTGATACTGGCTAATTACTGGGGGTCTGATGCTGGCTAATTACTGGGATTCTGATGCTGGATAATTACTGGGGGTCTGATACTGGATAATTACTGGGGGTCTGATACTGGCTGGCTAATTACTGGGGTCTGATACTGGCTGGCTAATTACTGGGGGTCTGGTGCTGGCTAATTACTGGGGTCTGATACTGGCTAATTACTGGGGTCTGATACTGGCTAAGTACTGGGGTTCTGATACTGGCTAATTACTAGGGATGAGCCAAACACCGCCCGAGTTCGGTTCGGCCCCGAACCCGAACTTTCCATATGTTCGGGTCCGAACCCGAACCCGAACCCGAACTCCATGCAAGTCAATGGGGCTGAAAATTCGGTTTTTAGAGTGCCCTCCAAGAGGGCATATATGCTAGATATTTGCCATAAAAGGTGTATGGGGGTCCGGGTAGTGCCCTGGGGGACAGGAAACATGGACAAAAAGTAAAAAAAAAAAACGTTTTTAAAGGGACAGTGAGTTTTCCATGAAATAAGGGTTAAAAATAAAAACGAAAAATTCCTTAAAATATCGTGCCTAGGAGGACCCCATAACCTGCCCGTGAAGTGGCGGATTTCTAGGATGTATAGAAACACTTAAAAACAAAAAAATGACGTTTCAAATGATGGTAAACAGTTCGTCCCTTAATCTATCCATAAACAACTGCTTGGGGCGGCAGTCTGCATGAAAAGAGGAGACATTTTCGGACACGCAGAAAAAGTTTACTGATTTTTTGGCGGTCAAAAGCAGGAGAATGGAAAATTCTAGACCAAATAGTCGATTTGGAAAGTGAGATAAATGGGAGAAATTTTCTGGTTTGGCTATTTTGACCTAGAATTTTCTCTTCAGTCATTCTCCTGAGTTTCACCTTTCTCTGAATAACCCTGACAGGGTTATTCAGAGAGCGGTGAAGAGCAGGAGAATGACTGGAGAATGGAAAATTCTAGGTCAAAATAGCCAAACCAAACAAATTCTCCCATTTAGGCTAGGATCAGACTAGCAAATTTTTAACGTGCGTTTAGGTGCACTTAATCACGGCCGCACTAGCAGCAGATGACGGGCAATGACGGCCAATATACGAAGTCCGGCTGCACAACGCAAGTGGAAAATTAACGCATTTTTTCGAGAATGCAGAACCGCTAGTACGGACGTACAGAGTGAGCTGCATCCACTAGCGGCGTGTGTGCATGATTTGGAGACGTCAGACCCTGCTCATGTCCGGCCAACATAATGTCCAGACACTTAAAGTTTCCTGGTTTGGATCCGTAAAAAATCACGCTCAAAAATGCGCATCGTATGACCGTTTTCGCGCATTCCGTGAAAAAATATGGCAATGCGTTCGGACGCACTTTTTGACGGTCGCTGTGAAAAATGCGTTAGTCTGACCCTTGCCCTATCTCACTTTCCAAATCGGCTATTTGGTCCAGATTGTTCTCTTTTCCTGCCATTCTCCTGGTTTTCACCTTTCTCTGAACAACCCTGAGAGAGAGGTGAAAGCCAGGAGAACTGGCAGGAGAAGAGAACAATCTAGACCAAATAGCCGATTTGGAAAGTGAGATAAATGGGAGAATTTTTCTGGTTTGGCTATTTTGACCTAGAATTTTCCATTCTCCAGTTATTCTTCTGCTTTTCACCGCTCTCTGAATAACCCTGTGAATGTTTAATCCCGAGGTGAAAAATAACATTGCTTTAGATGTGAAAAGCGGGCAATGAGGAAATTTTGTATTTTTTCACACAGCAGTTAAATGCAGCATATTAGGAAGTTTTAGGAGGAAAATTACTCACTCAGAACAGAAGCAGACACCCACACCTTCATTCTACATAAAATGTATCAAATTGATTAGACCAGACTAAAACATCTGTTGTTTTTATGCCGTTTGAAAAAAAAAAGGTCATTTAGGCTAGGGTCAGACTAACGCATTTTTCACGTTGTCCGTGAAAATGTGCGTTCGAAGAATGGACGTATTTTTTCACGGAATACGCAATAGCGGTCATACTATGCGCAGTTTCATCCGTGATTTTGTACGGATCATCAATAAAACACTTCTTGCATCTGGACGTTATGTTGGCCGGACATTAGCAGCGTCTGATGTCTCCAATTCACGCACACACGCCGCTAGCGGACGCAGCACACTCTGTACGTCAGTACTAGTGGTTTAACGTTCTCGAAAAAATGCGTTCATTTTCCACTTGCGTTGCGCAGCCGGACTTTTGTGCGACCGTACTTCGTATATTGGCCGTCATTGCCCGGCATCTGCTGCTAGCACGGCCGTGATTAAGTGCGCCAGAACGCGCGTTCGCACTGCCTCAGTCTGACCCTAGCCTTAGAGGTGAGAATCTTTGCACCTAGACATTAGTTTTTAATTCGATATCTAATAAACCATTGCTTATAATATTCTGCAGTAAAGAGTCTCTTTATTTCTAGATTTTTTAGTATTTTTTAAGCATTTTTTATACTTTTTTCAAAATTTCTTTTTTTTTCGAACTGAACACACCCAAAAAGTTTGAAGTTCGCGAACTTTCAAACTGCCAAAGTTCGGGCCGAACTCCGAACCGTCCGAACCCGAACAGCTCATCCCTAATAATTACTGGGGGTCTGGTACTTGCTAATTACTGAGGTCTGATTCTGGCTGGTTAATTACTGGGGGTCTGATCCTGGCTAATTACTGGAGTTCTTATACTGGCTAATTACTCGGGGTCTGATACTGGCTAATTACTGAGGTTCTGATACTGGCTAATTACTGGTGCTCTGATACTGGCTGACTAATTGCTGGGGTCTGATACTGACTAATTATTGGGGGTCTAATACTGGCTGGCTAATTACTGGGGGTCTGATACTTGCTGGCTAATTACTGGGGTCTGATACTGGCTGGCTAATTACTGGGGGTCTGATGCTGGCTAATTACAAGGGGTCTGATGCTGGCTAATTACTAGGTCTGATACTGGCTAATTACTGGGGTTCTGATACTGGCTAATTACTGGGGGTCTGGTACTGGCAAATTACTGGGGGTCTGGTACTGGCTAATTACTGGAGTCTGATACTGGATGGTTAATTACTGGGGGTCTGATACTGGCTAATTACTGGGGGTCTGATACTGGCTAATTACTGGGGGTCTGGTACTGGCTAATTACTGGTGTCTGATACTGGCTGGTTAATTACTGGGGTCTGATACTGGCTGGCTAATTACTGGGGGTCTGATACGATACTGGCTAATTACTGGGGATTTGATACTGGCTAATTACTGGGGGTCTGATGCTGGCTAATTACTGGGATTCTGATGCTGGATAATTACTGGGGGTCTGATACTGGATAATTACTGGGGGTCTGATACTGGCTGGCTAATTACTGGGGTCTGATACTGGCTGGCTAATTACTGGGGGTCTGGTGCTGGCTAATTACTGGGGTCTGATACTGGCTAATTACTGGGGTCTGATACTGGCTAAGTACTGGGGTTCTGATACTGGCTAATTACTAGGGATGAGCCGAACACCGCCCGAGTTCGGTTCGGCCCCGAACCCGAACTTTCCATATGTTCGGGTCCGAACCCGAACCCGAACTCGAACTCCATGCAAGTCAATGGGGCTGAAAATTCGGTTTTTAGAGTGCCCTCCAAGAGGGCATATATGCTAGATATTTGCCATAAAAGGTGTATGGGGGTCCGGGTAGTGCCCTGGGGGACAGGAAACATGGACAAAAAGTAAAAAAAAAAAACGTTTTTAAAGGGACAGTGAGTTTTCCATGAAATAAGGGTTAAAAATAAAAACGAAAAATTCCTTCAAATATCGTGCCTAGGAGGACCCCATAACCTGCCCATGAAGTGGCGGATTTCTAGGATGTATAGAAACACTTAAAAACAAAAAAATGACGTTTCAAATGATGGTAAACAGTTCGTCCCTTAATCTATCCATAAACAACTGCTTGGGGCGGCAGTCTGTATGAAAAGAGGAGACATTTTCGGATACGCAGAAAAAGTTTACTGATTTTTTGGCGGTCAAAAGCAGGAGAATGGAAAATTCTAGACCAAATAGTCGATTTGGAAAGTGAGATAAATGGGAGAAATTTTCTGGTTTGGCTATTTTGACCTAGAATTTTCTCTTCAGTCATTCTCCTGAGTTTCACCTTTCTCTGAATAACCCTGACAGGGTTATTCAGAGAGCGGTGAAGAGCAGGAGAATGACTGGAGAATGGAAAATTCTAGGTCAAAATAGCCAAACCAAACAAATTCTCCCATTTAGGCTAGGATCAGACTAGCAAATTTTTAACGTGCGTTTAGGCGCACTTAATCACGGCCGCACTAGCAGCAGATGACGGGCAATGACGGCCAATATACGAAGTCCGGCTGCACAACGCAAGTGGAAAATGAACGCATTTTTTCGAGAACGCAGAACCGCTAGTACGGACGTACAGAGTGAGCTGCATCCACTAGCGGCGTGTGTGCGTGATTTGGAGACGTCAGACCCTGCTCATGTCCGGCCAACATAACGTCCAGACACTTAAAGTTTCCTGGTTTGGATCCGTAAAAAATCACGCTCAAAAATGCGCATCGTATGACCGTTTTCGCGCATTCCGTGAAAAAATATGGCAATGCGTTCGGACGCACTTTTTGACGGTCGCTGTGAAAAATGCGTTAGTCTGACCCTAGCCCTACCTCACTTTCCAAATCGGCTATTTGGTCCAGATTGTTCTCTTTTCCTGCCATTCTCCTGGTTTTCACCTTTCTCTGAACAACCCTGAGAGAGAGGTGAAAGCCAGGAGAACTGGCAGGAGAAGAGAACAATCTAGACCAAATAGCCGATTTGGAAAGTGAGATAAATGGGAGAATTTTTCTGGTTTGGCTATTTTGACCTAGAATTTTCCATTCTCCAGTTATTCTTCTGCTTTTCACCGCTCTCTGAATAACCCTGTGAATGTTTAATCCCGAGGTGAAAAATAACATTGCTTTAGATGTGAAAAGCGGGCAATGAGGAAATTTTGTATTTTTTCACACAGCAGTTAAATGCAGCATATTAGGAAGTTTTAGGAGGAAAATTACTCACTCAGAACAGAAGCAGACACCCCACACCTTCATTCTACATAAAATGTATCAAATTGATTAGACCAGACTAAAACATCTGTTGTTGTTATGCCGTTTGAAAAAAAAAAGGTCATTTAGAGGTGAGAATCGTTGCACCTAGACATTAGTTTTTAATTCGATATCTAATAAACCATTGCTTATAATATTCTGCAGTAAAGAGTCTCTTTATTTCTAGATTTTTTAGTATTTTTTAAGCATTTTTTATACTTTTTTCAAAATTTCTTTTTTTTTCGAACTGAACACACCCAAAAAGTTTGAAGTTCGGGAACTTTCAAACTGCCAAAGTTCGGGCCGAACTCCGAACCGTCCGAACCCGAACAGCTCATCCCTAATAATTACTGGGGGTCTGGTACTTGCTAATTACTGAGGTCTGATTCTGGCTGGTTAATTACTGGGGGTCTGATCCTGGCTAATTACTGGAGTTCTTATACTGGCTAATTACTCAGGGTCTGATACTGGCTAATTACTGAGGTTCTGATACTGGCTAATTACTGGTGCTCTGATACTGGCTGACTAATTGCTGGGGGTCTGATACTGACTAATTATTGGGGGTCTAATACTGGCTGGCTAATTACTGGGGGTCTGATACTTGCTGGCTAATTACTGGGGGTCTGATACTGGCTGGCTAATTACTGGGGGTCTGATGCTGGCTAATTACAAGGGGTCTGATGCTGGCTAATTACTAGGTCTGATACTGGCTAATTACTGGGGTTCTGATACTGGCTAATTACTGGGGGTCTGGTACTGGCAAATTACTGGGGGTCTGGTACTGGCTAATTACTGGAGTCTGATACTGGATGGTTAATTACTGGGGGTCTGATACTGGCTAATTACTGGGGGTCTGATACTGGCTAATTACTGGGGGTCTGGTACTGGCTAATTACTGGTGTCTGATACTGGCTGGTTAATTACTGGGGTCTGATACTGGCTGGCTAATTACTGGGGGTCTGATACTGGCTGGTTAATTACTGGGGTCTGATACTGGCTGTCTAATTACTGGGGTCTGATATTGGGGGTCTGATATCTGGGGCCCGCGAGGAGTGTGGGTCTTGAAGGCGCGGGGCGTACCCGCTGACTTCAATGGCCTGCCTCGGCCCCTCTCCACAGCCGACGAAGGGGGAAGGCCCTTCATGGATTCTTGCATCGGGGCCCTGAGGTTTCTAGTTACGCCTCTGAATGTATCATTCACTATGAGAACCATGTGTCAAGATTTGTGTGTTTATGATGGACGCTAACACACAGTATTTATTCATGGCCTTAGTGACCTCGATTTAAATATGACTATCTAAGGTCCACATCAAGACTGATGTTAAAATCCGCAATGGAATGTGGCACTATATGCACAACACACCTTCCATGACCTTTCTGTCACAATTCATCATTTCATCTGTATATCTTCAGGTTCTGTAATAATGTTTTCCCAAAACTCGAGAGGGTTAGCGAGCTTCCTGAAAAGCTCTAAGTCACGTGTGTAATTAACAGTAAATTCGATTTATTTCAACTTGGATTGCATTATATTGCACCACAATATGTCAGGGGACTGCATCTACAAATATAGGAACAGATCATAAAATATTGTTAGTTGGGTATTGTCACAGGAAAGGACAGTATCACGTACGTCTTCTGAGTAATAGTCTGATAAAAATATAAATTACACACCATGGCCTATATGTTATTGTGTTACAAACTAAGATTGAGCAGAATAAATTACAAATTATAATAATTCTCATACAGCTAAATATTACTTGTAATTTCTGCTTATATTTGTATTATATAGGGTGCACGTGGTAGCTGTTTATTCAAACATACCAGTACCTGTAAATGCACAGTAAAAACAATGGATTGGGGCACACCCCAGAACATGCATTGACTACATAAGGGATTATTCTAAGAGCACCGAAATGTCATCAACATTTCAGTGCTCTCCTATTTCCTGCACTTCGAATTAAATTCACCAACCCTGGGTGAATTCAGCATTCACTGCAGGATCTCCAAAGTGCGGTGCATCGGTCTGCCAAATGCATCTTCAAACCGCCACAAAGCCGGCAAATCGATCCGAAAAAACGCTGAATCAATCACATAACCTGCCGAAAAATCACTAAATGCATCCAATGATCCGCCGAATCGATCCGGAATAACCCCAGCAGCAGTCAAACGCGGATTAAAAAAAGAAAACTTTTAAAAGACAAATACTTGTAACTGTAACCATTTAAAAAAACGACTGCATGAAAATACTATATAAGTCCCTATGAATAATAATAAAAGATTTATTATGGAAAGAAAAAAAAATCAGATTCAACCCCCCCCCCGCTACTTTATTCATGAATTGTTTTAAAAATGTCTAGTTCTGTCTCTCCTTCAAGGAAACAATGAGCCCAAGCTGTAATGTACATATAGTAGCACTTTTTGGCCAGCAGATGGAGCCGTCCACCTGTAAAATAGGGCTTACTGACAAAGAACATACACCATGGAGACGTTGTTTTGCTTGATACTTTGGATGCTAAGAATAAATCACACCGCTGAAAGGTATATAAAATATTATTGTGAAATAGAACAAATCAAGCAAATTATTGTGAGTGAAATAAAAAAGTAGAAAGCGTCACCATTTGAGTTGCAGACAACATCTCGCTTGCATCACTGGGAGTTCACCTTCAGTCAAGCGGAGAGTCTCAGACTGGCATCAATGGACCCTGGGCAACGCATCCATTCCACAGGAGAACCTCAGTCTGAATGATGAGAGCTCTCATCTTACATTTTTTAATAACAGCATCTTTCATCAATTATAGATAAAGGCTCCCTGTTTAAAGCCAGAAAGCCACACTTCAATACCATATTTCCCCTGAACCAAAAGCAAGCCAATATTCAAAGCAATCTCTCTCTCTGTTTCCAGCCAGAATAATATTCATCCATCAACACTGTGACGTGTGTCACTTTGGACTTGGGGTTCGTGGGCATTGAGATGTGTTTGGGGTGCAGGCCTGAACTTCGTTATTATTTTCATTGCCCTCTTGTGTGCAGAATTTGTGATAATGTACGAATGCATTGAGTCTTTGTGAGTTAGTTTGAATCTTATTTCTTTGTTGAACTAGAGCAATGTAATTAAATTTGTGTAATCTGGATTATGCAAATAGTACCACATTATCTGTCTATTGTCTGGCCCTTGTGTACCTGTTATCATAATCCCTTTTTTTGACTCCTTTAGAAATGTTAGGTAATGCTTAATTTAACCTTCTACCTAAATCTAATTAGATTACACCAAAACCTCCCTTAGAAGATGTTGTGATTTTGTGTATGTAAATGACCTATGTGTGGCTGTATACATGTGTCTCTGATTAAAGCAAACCAGTTCCATTTCTAACCCAAAGACCACAGATCTACAGCGTCGCCTTATTTCTGGAGGTGCTAGCAGGCTCTATATGTCCCGGTCCTTAAGCTTCGTCTAAGGACTGGAGTAAGGCACATGAGTCTGGCTGGGTTAGAACACAGGGGTCCTGCAAGGAAGCGGCATTTCCAGACGTGACCCTGTTGGGGTACAGAGATCTGTCACAAACACAATTTTTGCCATATTGTTACTGCTGCTTTTTTTTATTCCCTTTTTTTTGATTGTCTGGATTGCTCCTCCCTGTTGTAAATTCTCTGCATGCAATGGCCATCTCGCTAAACTCTGTATTTTCTTATCCACAGCCACACTTCACTCCCATCTTTCCCTCTGCTGTCCCACCCCCCCCCACTCCATCCACCCCCCCACCCAGCCCCTATCCTAATTATATAGGCTCCTTTTTGCAGCTGCTTCACTCCTCACTCGGTTAAACCTCATCATGCCCAAGCTCTTGATCTATCATCATGCAGTGTCTGCTATACTCTCTATGGTAATTATCTCTACACTCCCCCTGCTCCCTTTAGTTTTACTTGCCTTAGTCCCTTAGATTGTAAACTCATGGGATGTCTGGCTGAGCACTTCTATAAAGTGCTGCATTTGCAGTACAATTATCCCACGGGCAGGGCCGTCTGTCCCTTATGTTTTATTATTTACTAGGTGTAAAGCCTGCCCAGAGGGCAGTCTATTGATAAGTGTGGTGCGTTGTGCTTGGTTCGGTGCCATTTATTGTGCTGTGTTTGGCTCTGTGCTCGGCTCTGTGCCGTTTATTCTGTTGTGCTCGGCTCTGTGCCGTCTATTGTACTGTGCTCGGCTCTGTGGAGTTTATTGTGCTTGGCTCTGTGGCGTTTATTCTGTTTTGCTCGGCTCTGTGCTGGGCTCTGCACATCGGCTCTGTGCTCTGCTCCGTGCCGTATATTGTGCTCTGCTTTTTATTGTGCTCTGCGCCGTTTATTGTGTTGTGATTGGTTCTGTGCTTGGCGCCGTTTATTGTGCTGTGATTGGCTGTGCCGTTTATTGTGCTGTGCTCTGTGCCGTTTATTGTGCTTGGCTCTGTGGCGTCTATTGTGCTGTGCTTGGCTCTGTGGCGTTTATTGTGCTGTGCTCTGTGGCGTTTATTGTGCTGTGCTCTGTGGCGTTTATTGTGCTCGGCTCTGTGGCGTTTATTGTGCTCGGCTCTGTGGCGTTTATTGTGCTCGGCTCTGTGGCGTTTATTGTGCTCGGCTCTGTGGCGTTTATTGTGCTCGGCTCTGTGGCGTTTATTGTGCTCGGCTCTGTGGCGTTTATTCTGTTGTGCTCGGCTCTGTGGCGTTTATTCTGTTGTGCTCGGCTCTGTGCCGTCTATTGTACTGTGCTCGGCTCTGTGGAGTTTATTGTGCTTGGCTCTGTGGCGTTTATTGTGCTCGGCTCTGTGGCGTTTTTTTGTGCTCGGCTCTGTGGCGTTTATTGTGCTCGCTCTGTGGCGTTTACTGTGCTCGCTCTGTGGCGTTTATTGTGCTCGGCTCTGTGGCGTTTATTGTGCTCGGCTCTGTGGCGTTTATTGTGCTCGGCTCTGTGGCGTTGATTGTGCTCGGCTCTGTGGCGTTTATTGTGCTCGGCTCTGTGGCGTTTATTGTGCTCAGCTCTGTGGCGT